>JAJLVC010000001.1:600000-1019564 GCA_030570175.1 Wenyingozyma methylovora | reverse complement strand
CTGTCTCTTATCTATTAGATAGATAGATAGATAGATAGATATCTCCTTTTATAGATATCCTCTTCTTCATAAGGATAGTTCTCCACATCTCCTTATTCTATTCTTTCTTAACTTGCTCGCCTATCTCATTCTCTAGATAGTCTCGAGGTGTACCGATGTCTGTCATATTATTCCAGCTCTATAAATCAGCTCTTCACATAAAAAAATGAAAATTTTTCCAGCCGATGTAGTTGGCATAGCAACACCTCCGACCTTATTTGTGCACTATTTTGTAAAATTAACTATGGGTGAATTCCGAAAACTTATAAATTTATTGCAAAAATAGTGATCTAAATTTTTTGTTCCTTTGATGATCAGGCTATAAAGTATGTTAATCCATTTGATATGAACTCTCAAATAATACAACGGCATCATCTCATATTCTGCAGATATGAAAAAATAGTTTCATCAACTCCCAATACGATATAAACATCTATATCTGCAATTCCACTCATCTTTATTATGATCAAATTTACAGCGGTTAATAAACTTGATATACAATCAAATGGGTTGGTATTATAGTATAATTCATTTCTATATGTCTTCAAAATTTTCCCAGTATAGGTTTATCAAATAAGCAAGTGCAAAAATGATAGTATATGTCAAAGCGTGTATGATAATTGAACACATCACAGAATCAAAACATAACATATATTTTAGACCGAAATATATGATCGATGATCACTTCAACTAATTTCGGCCGATTCAATCAACTTACGATTCGGCGCTAAATTTACGAGAAATCTAGAGAGACGCTTCAATGGATAATGATTACTCGAGTTTAAAAGCTACATGTCTTGTTGTTCTTATCGAATGACGATGGCCATATCGTATATAGATGGTGTAGAAGTAAACGTAAGGAAAATGTCAATATTATAATTATATAACATTCTCGATAATATATGTCGGTTTAATAAAATATCTAAAATTAAACTAGTTATCATGTAAAAATAGCAAACACGCGGTACAAAATTTTCTCATCGTGAATTAGTAGGTAGAATACAACAAAGGGGTGGATGCGATCGGTATAACTAGGGTGACTATAGATAGCACAGCTAATTTGTATAGGGATATATATTATATGCCTGTATACGTTACTATATTTACACGTTTGGATAGAAGGTGATATATATTATGCCAGAAAATGAGTTTATAATTTAACTAACTGTATACAGTAAATAGAAAACAGAGTGACAGATCTAGCAACCTTCAAGTAGACGTAATAATTATATATGTATCTCCCATATATGATATTATGGCTTGTATACAGATGAGCTAAAGCACACTCTACAGGGATCTTCTAATAGTCTAGCTGAAAGGAGTAAACATACAACATAGAATTATGCCTAATTAGGAAATATTTTAAGGTGTGTTTTGATATTTTACAAAAATTGTTAGTACACTGCGCGAGTGAAGCTTTAAATCAAATCTGAGATATTGATTAAATTGAAGGTGATTTAAACTAAATATGAAAGCTTCAACTATCAGGGCTTCCTATATATTTCTTCTCATCTGCTGCTCGTGTCTTTGCGTTCTGCTCCTGATTGATTTCTTCACGTTCCTCCGCATCCGCTGTTACCCCTTTTTCAAGGTATATCCCTAATACAACTCTCACTTCCACTTAGTATCTTATAAACTTTTCAAGACACGTTATAAGTTTCCAAAGAGATATTTAGCCCCAGCATAAACATACATTTGTTCAATTTGATAGTACCTGGGTATATATATATAGACACTTCAGATACCAAATCATACTCCAAGACTCATCTACATCATATTATAACATTTTGATACCAACCAAATTCAGCGCTTAATCTGTTGAAGAATTATTATTGCATTTTTATTTATTCGGGATTAGTTATGCAATTAATCAACAAAAGTTTACTGTGTTCGGTTATACTAGCACTTCCGTCACTAACTTCCGCATTTCATTCATACTCTCCAAGTTACTTAGACTCTGATGATGCTTATAAAGTTTCATCAATAGCTGAAGCTCCTGCAGGTTTTTCGAAATCTATCAGTAAGAAAGCAGAAAATGAAGCTAAACAAGTTGTATTAGTGATCAGTGGTACCACCACTTCTCAAACGTTAACTTCATCATCTTCATCTACAACTTCATCACCAACCGAAGTTACCATTTCTTCTGGTGTACAATTTATTCAAGCAGATGCTAATGAAGAAGCATACTATATTGATGTTACCATAGATAACGATTCATATCCATTACTTATAGATACAGGTTCTCCATATCTTTGGATCTATGATTCAAACTGTGACGATGATTCATGTGATGATAAACAATTATATACAATTTCTTCTACTGCAACTGCGGATGCAACAAAGTCCTTCACGTTAGCATATAGTACAGGAAGTGCTTCTGGAGTTATTGTCTCAGATGATGTAACTGTTGCTGGTTTAACAGCTACTGATTTTGAATTTGGTGCAGCTGATGAAGTTCCTTCATTATTTGCAGATTATCCATTTTCTGGTGTCCTTGGGTTACCAGCTTCTGATTCTTCATCAACTGGTTTGACAAATATTTTAAAAGCTTTAAAAGATGATGAAGTTATTGATAATGCTAAATTTGCATTATGTCTTGGTAATTATACAAATTCATATGAAGATAATAGTGGTCTGATTCTTTTTGGTTCCAATAATAATGATTTATACACTGGTGATGTTTACTATACTGATGTCTTAGTTGATAGTGGAGCATATTGGGATGTTATTATTGATAATATTTATATTGAAGAATATTTAGTAACATTTGATCAATCAGATGTTAATGGTACTAATACTAATTACTCAAGAGTTGCATTAATTGATTCAGGAACAACATCAATAGTAGCCACAAAGGCAGATGCTATTGTTATTCATTCATTTTTTGAATCTTCAATTACTGATGGTTCTAATTTTGCCATATTCTGTAATAGTTCCCTGACAATAAGTTTTGAAATTGGTAATAATAATTGGACATTAACTTCAAATGATTATATTGGTGAAGCATATGCTGAAGATTCTGGATATTATGGATATTGTGTTAGTAATATTCAAGGTCTTGATACAACTAGTGATGATTCTTGGATCTTAGGTGCTTTATTCTTGAAGACTGTTTATGCAGATTTTGATTTTGATAATCGTAAAGTTGGTTTTGCTAAACGTAATGATAATGTTAAATTAGTTGCATCTTCATCATCTACAAGTAGTGCCACTACTACTACTGCTGCTGCCGCTGCCGCTGCTACTCAGAGTACATTGACTACACGTTATTTAAGTGCTCCACAGACAAGTTTATCAGCTATTTCATATCCAATTACAACTTCATCTAGTACTTATTCGAATTCAACAATTTCATCAACTAGTTTGATCTCTAATTCATCCACCTCAGTTTCATCAACAAGTTCACACAATGCAGGTATTAAAATCGTTAATAGCTCAACATCAACGGTAACTATTTTAATTGCATTTTTACTTTCATATTTGATTTAAACTGAAAGTTATTATCAAAAGTATCCATTTTATAAATGTTTTTTTTTCTTTATTTCTTTCTTTTGCTTTTTCAGTTTATGCTTTAACTTTGATTTTTCTTAATTTTTAACTCTTTTACTCTCATCCATTATCATTCTCATTCATACATATATTTGCACATTCTTTCTGTAAATTATATACAGATACATATCATTAATTTAGTCATTCATTCATTCAAAATTAGCTCAAAGTAAAAGTAAAAGTAAAATTAAAATTAAAATTGTATTAATAATATATAACGAATACTATGTATGTAATTTTTTCAATGACCTCTATTACGTCTTTTCTTTCTTTCTAATCTTGATATTTCCAGTAAATCATCTTCACTGGGTTCATAAATATGCCAAATTGTATAATGTGGTAATCCACCAACTCTGAACCCCATTTTTTTAGATAATTTACCAAACGCTTCTGTCTCTGCATGATTATCAAAAGTGAACGCAGGGAAATTAGAACCTCTTCTGAATACTTTTGCCTTGGCTAGGATGGAAACACCACCTACACCATCTAGGTCCACGATTTCGTCGATGTTCCCCTCGGGAGATCTTATATAAGCTAAATGTACACGCCAAGTTGGATACTCTGCATAACCTTCCACTATAACATCGTCTTCATCTAAAGATTTAGCTAATTCCAAGCCTTGTTCTGATTCCATCCATGAATTCAGGTCATAAGGTTGTTCCATTCCCAAGAAAGTGGGTAATGGACGCCATACATTTGGAACAACAATATCAAAATCTTTAAATTTCATTAAATTTTCTAATATTTCACCAGGACTAGTTTCAATATCTGCATCTCTCCAATATACCCAAGAATGGTATGGTTTGAGTGCTGTTGATAATAACCAATTTCTAGCTCTACCCATGAGTTTTCTTCTTATACCTTGCACTTTAACATCGTGTCTATCGGTGAAACCTTGACCTATAACTTGTCCAAAATTTTTAGTGTATATCTGTACACTACGGAAAGGTTTACTGTACTCTTCGTGATATGGAGGAGAGTAAGCTTTTCTAACATTATTTGCATATGTCTGTGGCATGTATTTTAAGTACAAATCACTTGAACCCATTAATCCAGATTCTTTAGCCTTTTTTTCATTTTCATCTAGATAATTTAGTAAATTACCCTTTTGCAATTGTGTCGCATATTCGAATAACGTTTCCAAAGTATGATCATCTTCAGAGCAATCTGATACAAGAAATGCAATGTCTATTAGAGAGTGTGTATATGTCATATTCATCATATTTCTAAACATTAACGGTAAGACTTTTTCAGCATTTCTCAAAGGTATACAAAGCAAAACAATTTCTTCATTTTCTTTACCATTTGGAGTCGATTTATATTCGTTTAAATCGTAGAATTCTATACTCGGAGGCAATGCATCTGAGTCTTCGTCGTATTCTATATTATTACCATTTTCTTCTTCTTCTGCGTTATTTATTATCACTTCTCCATTTTTTTCAATAAGGTTAACGTCTTCTGAAGTTACTTCGTAAATTGAATAATCACTCACTTCTTCGTTATCACTGCTGGGAAATATCCAGTATACAAACAGACATATTACCAGAATTGATATGACTCTGTATATTAATTGTTTCTGTTGATAAAGTGTCTTTCTTGGACGAAAATTTGAAGATCTGATATCATGTTAGTAAGATTTGAACTTTAAGACCAACCAAACACGTGGTAATACATACACAGGAAGATCTGTCTTCTTATGGTGTCCATCTATGAACCTCTGCATTGTGAACAACAGACAGATTAAGTATATGTATCTTAGCTTCAAGATAAGAAAGATCACGGTTGTACGAATTGAAAAAAAAAAAATATTGATTGATTGATCGTTTGTTTATTTTTTATGTTTACTGATTAATTTTAATTTTAATTAATTTTAATTTTAATTTTAATTAGTGTGTCTATTTTCTTATACAGATTCAGTTAAGTTGTATTTATCAGGTTTGAACCATTGGTGTTTGAGTAGTTGCCATACAGTACGTGCTAGCTGAGACGCACCTTGTTCAGTGTCCGAGTAGGCCTCTATGTATATCTTCAGCTTAGGTTCGGTTCCTGACCCTCTACAGGTAAATCTAACACTTTCATTTTTTCCAGAGGTTTCCAAAAGTACAGTTATCATCTGTGAAGTTGGGTCGGTTAATAACGTAGGTTTGTTGTCCTTTGTAGTTGAGTCGAACCCTATGGTTAAGTCTCTCCATGCTACCACTTTAAAATCGCCAATTTTATCAGGGTATCCATTACCATTACCTGCTCTTATATTTTCGTTGAAAATTTTACTTATTAACGATAAATCGGGGACTAAATAGTATCCATTACATTCTTTGAAATAACCGTTTTGGGAATATATGGACTCTAATTTAGTCAGAGCATTCTCACCTTTAGATAACCAACTTGAGTACATTTGTAAGAAGATGCATAATGCAGAAATACCATCTTTATCATGAACGATATTGAACATATATCCAATTGCTTCTTCATATGCAAATGGAACTTTATAACCTTTTTGCTCTAAATCTATAGCTTTATTACCAATCCATTTGAAACCAGTTAAAGTATCCTGGTAATGGAAACCTTTGTTTAAAGCCATTGTTTTGATTAATTGTGAAGAAACCGTAGAATTGAGTAAATAAGTATTGGATATCTCATCTTGTGGTATCATCGATACGATATAATCGGCGAATAAAATACCTATTTCATTACCTGTTAATTGTCTCCATGAACCATTCACTTTAACTGCACAAGAGAATCTATCGGCATCCGGGTCATTGGCTACTACTAAATCTACACCCTGTGAATCGGCCAATTTAATAGCTAAGTCCAAGGCGCCTTTCTCCTCTGGGTTGGGGAACTTAACAGTTGGGAAATCGGGATCTGGTTCGGCTTGCTCGTTAACCACTACTAGTAAATCATCATCAGTTGATAACCTGGAAACACTTTTCAAAACACATTCTAAACCTACGCCGTGTAATGGTGTGTAAACAGCTTTGAAACCTGATATTTTGCATTTAATCAACTTAGATTCAATTTCATTGATATACAATTGGATCATTTCATCTCTGCAATACACAATCTGATCTTTATAGTTATTGAAAAATTGATCAACATCCCAATTTTCACTATTACCAAAAATTGGAGTTAAATTTTTCAATATAGATTCTTGAATATATATATCATGTGGATTTATAATTTGACAACCATTTTTCCAATATACTTTATAGCCATTATCCATAGCAGGGTTGTGACTAGCTGTTATCATGATGCCACCGAGCGCAGCGTGATGGTCAATTGTGAATGGAACCAGAGGAGTAGGTACGATTGCATCGCCCAAGTAGAAAACTTTGAAACCTTGTTCAAGGAAAGCACAAGCTGTAAGTTTTGCAAAAATGTCAGAATTGTGTCTATGATCGTGACCAATTACGATTTTGAGATCACTTGCCGTTTGTTCATTCTGTTGCTTGATGTACCTGGACAAACCTTGAGAAGCTTGTAACACAGTGACGTTGTTCATTCTACTGAAACCGGCTTCCATTTTTGCTCTCAATCCAGCGGTACCAAATAAGATTCTATTTGACAATAGTTTATCCAATTCATGGTAATTAGCATCTGACAGCAATCTCTCGATCTGGGATCTGGTCACCGGGTTGACGTCTATGTCTAGCCACTGCTTAGCCAGTTCTATCAGTTTTGAAGTGTTCATTGTAGTTAGGAATTGAAGATGAGTGAGTGTGGATGGATGTGTCAAACGGGAGAATCAATTTAAAGTGATTGTTATTGTTACTCTGGTGTACGGAGTATCTGTGATGGTGTGAGTATCAATTAGTAGAATATTAGTATAGTATAGTAGTAGAGTATAGTAGTATAGTAGTAGTAGTAATAGTAAGAGTATATAATAGTATATAATAGTATATAATAGTAATAGTATAATAGTATAGTATAGTATAATAGAAATAGTATATAGTATAATATAGTATAGTATATATTATACAATAAATAATCTATAAAATTAATATTTGATAAAACTGTTAAATTAAATATATTAGAGTATACTGTATTACTATAATATACTATTACTACTACTCTACTCTACTATACTATAACATACTGTACTGTATACTCTACTCTACTACTACTATAACACTCTAATGATAATACTCTACTACTAATAAAATATTAACAACAACATCTTTACACTACTATACTATAACTATACTACTATATAACTATTACTATAACTATTACTATTACTATAACATTTCTCTAATAAATAAATAAATAAAATAAAATAAAAATTTTAATTAACATAATTTTATTTAATCTTAATTGTTATCTCTTCTTGATAGATAGATATATCATTCTTATACATTATAGATATATTAGTATTAGTATTACTATATACTATTACTATAGACTATACTATACTATACTATACTATATGAACTACACTGTAAGTATCCATCTCTATCTCTATCTCTCTCTATAATTATTCTCAATATAATTAAAATAAATATATAAATTAAAAAGGAGAAAAAAATTTAATTTAATTTAATATTAAATTTATTTATTTATATTATATTATATTAATATATACTAATAATCTACTCTTAAATTAGTTCAACAATCAACAGATACCGAGTAATAACGGTCACTACACAAATACACATTTGTCAAATTCATTACCTTCAATATCACAACTACTAGATAATCCCAATTCAACCAATACAAATATGGAAAATTTAAACTATATGAATAGCTCAGATCAACGCAATAATAATATAAGATCATTACCACTACCTTACTCTAACTCTAACTCAAACTCAAACTCTACATCTCCAATTAGATCAACTTATACCAATACTATCCTCAACACAAATACTACTAATACCAACAATATAGCTAACACTTCTACTACAGAGGAAACAGGTAAGAGGAAAAGAGGAAGACCTAGAAAATATCCAATTAAAGTAGTAGATCCAAATACCCCAAAGAGAAATAGAGGAAGACCAAAATTGCCACCTTTAAAAGAAGGTGAAGTTAGAGAAAAGCAAAAATATACAAAGAAAAGTTTGACAAAGAAACTGAAATTACAACAAGAACAACAACAACAACAACAACAAGCTGCTGCTGCTGCTGCACAAAATGCCTCCGTGCAACAACAACAACCTCAACAGTATCAACAGCAACAAGGACAAAATTTAATGCAAATGCCATACCAACCATATCAACAACATTTACATCAATTACCATTACCACACCAATTACAATTACATCAACAACAATTACATCATCAATTACACCCTTTATCCCATCAACACCCTTCACAACTTCAACATCACTCACAACAACAACATACTAATAATAATATAAATGGAAATCATTCAGAATTTATTGGTAATGATTTACCTTATATATGATTTGTACCTTTAAATATATATATATGTATTAATATCTTATCTTATATCTTACTCTTACTCTGCCAGTTAAATTTCAATTTAGTTCCACTTTCACCATCGATTATCACATTGACAATACTCAATTTACCCGTTTCCGTAACATCGTAAAGAGCATCTTTGACTCCATTTGTAATCTCTTTGGCAGTCTTCACAAAATACCCACTACCACCCACCGCAATACCCATCTCATCGTACCTCGTCTCCAAACCTAACCTTATCGACGATTGCTCATTATCTCCATGGTTGTATATCCCTGAATTGTTCAACACAATGATTAAAACCGGTAATCGCAATCTACTCAACGTCTCCAGTTCGTTAAGACTAAAACCAAAAGCAGAATCTCCTTCGATGGCAATAACCAGTTTATCAGGATTGCACAGTTTAGCAGCTATACAGTAACCCATACCTACCCCCATTGTAGCATTTGTTCCAGCGTCTAATCTCGTCTTCCCTGTGGTATGTTTGAATATCAACCTTGATAAATCCATGGTTTTAGCACCTTCGGAAATGATGATCGATTGCGATATAAGTTCAGGTGTTATAGCGTTACGTATTATCGATAATGCTTGTGTGTGGTTTAGTGGTGATACATCGTTTATGATTTTCTCCCTTTTAAGTTGTTTCAGCTCATTGCTTTTCATCGAACTGGCAATTGTCTCAGGAATACCACTGAACTTATAATCATCACCTAGTGACTCATTGACTAATTTGACATTCCCCGATAAGTCACCAGTAACTCTTATACAACGTCTCCCAATAATAACTTCATCAAAATCGTTATCAAATTGTACAAATTTAACATTCTTGTCAAATTTAGGAAATTCACCAAAATGTAAAATCCAATTGAGTCTACATCCCATAAGCAAGACTAAATCTGTCTCTTTCAACGCCACTGATCTACCACTGGATACGTTCAACGGATGATAGTCAGATACCGTGCCTTTACCCATTGGTGTGGGTAAGAAAGGTAGTTGTCTCATTTCTATGAACTCACGGATACTTTCAGATGAGTCGGTTGCTCCTTTACCTATTATCACCAATGGGAACTTTGCACTTTTCAATAACTCAGCAGTTTTCAATATAGAACCATTGCTTGACTCACACACAACTAACGGCGGTTCATGGACAACTAACTCGTCCAATCCGGCATTGTCACTCTCACTCAACTCACCAACGATCAAATCCTCTGAGATTTCAACATAACAGCATCCCTTTTTACCAACATTACTCACCTCGTATCCTTTACCTATCAACTCCACAATCTTACCAGTGCTAAGAGGTTTATAACTTTTTTTACACAGACCAGTGGCCTGCATGAGACTCACCTGATCCAGTTCCTGGAACCCGCCTCTATACTGCTGCTCGAAACTAACAGATCCCGAAATCACTAATAACGGCCATTTGTTAGAGTACGAGTTGTATACACCGGATAGAGAATTTATTAACCCAGGTCCACTGACAACTAGTAACACGCCGGGTTTGCCTGTCAGATACCCGTAAACCGACGCAGCGTAAGATGCAGACTGCTCGTTTCTGAATGGGATGAATCTTATGCCCTGTGAAATACATTCTTCAGCGACCTGTTATCAGTTAAGTTAGTATTTTATGTGGGGAAAGCAAAGCAAAGCAATGAATAAATGGGAAGGATTTACTCACTTCGACTATTGGTATACCGACTATACCAAATATGACTTTCACTCCTAGTTTCTTCAACGATTTAGCTATTAAGTTTGCTCCTGTTACCATGATTACTTTATCCTTAAACATACAAAATCATTAAAACAGTGAATATGATAATTAATTTAAGTTGATTTAATTTAAGTAGCCTTTTCATTATATACAGCCGCGACTATTCACAATATTTACAAACTCTTATTTATTTATTTCATTCAACATGGACAACTATCAACAGATCTAGGGAACGGAATAACGTCTCTGATGTTATCACGGTGGGATAAGTAAAGCAGTAATCTCTCAAAACCCATACCAAACCCACCATGTGGCACACTTCCATTCTCTCTTAATCCAAGGTACCAATGTAATGAACTTACGTCCATATTTCTTTTTGTTATTTCATTTTCAAGTTTAGTTAAATCATGTTCTCTCAACGATCCACCGATCAATTCTCCAATATCTGGCACTAATAGATCGAAACATGCTGCTGTTTTACCATCTGGGTTGATCTTCATGTAAAAAGGTTTTTGCTCAATGGGGTAATCTGTGACAAATACCGGTCCTTTGAAAAATTCACCAGCTAACCATTTTTCATGTTCACTCTTGAGTGATTCCCCCCATATTGGTTCATGCACAAAATGTACTGAACCTTTCGCTGATTCTTGTCTTAAGATGTCGATTGCCTTGGTATATGTGATTGAATCCCAATTTTCCTTAGATAATAATCCTTCCCATCTATTTTGCATCTTAGCCAAGTATTCTTTATCAACAGTGGATAATAGATTAGTTCCAGCATTGTTTAAATCAAATACTAAACTTTTAACAACATGTTTAATCATATTCTCACAAAATTTAGTCATTTGTGAAACTGAATCAATGAAAGCAATTTCTGCTTCTAACATCCAAAATTCTGATAAATGTCTATTTGTATCGCTTTCCTCTGCTCTGAAACATGGCGTTATGGTCCATACTCTGCTCAATGCCGTACACATGACTTCTAAATGTAATTGTGTAGATACTGCTAAAAATGATTCTTTACCAAAGAAAAATTTATCACTTTCTCCATTTCGCAAGATTGACTCACTTTCAACTCTGAACAGTTCGCCTGCACCTTCGCAATCTGAACTAGTGATCAATGGCGGATGTGTCTTAGTGAAACTGTTCTCGTTGAAGTACTGAACAAGACTCGTTTCAACAGTCGATCTAAATCTAAGAATAGCCGCAAGTGCCACAGTTCTCCATCTATATTCTGGAATACTCCTCAGAAATTGCGCAGAGTGGGTCTTCTTCTGTAACGGATACAGCTCAACCACACCACCAAGAACATCGATCTTACTCCCCGGATCTTGCGATGTCACTTGAACTTCGTATTTCTGTTTACCTTTAGATTCTGTCCATATTCCAGATAACTCAACACTGGCACCGGTGTTCAAATTCTCAGGTAATAGCGAAGGAGGCTTAATGATGCACTTGATGTCTTCGTGCGATGTGCCGTCGCTTATATCTACGAATGCAACATTTTTAGAAATACGTGATGATTGAACCCATCCGTATAATTTTATAGGTGTGTTGGGTATCGGTGGATTCTTGTATATTTCATTTATACATTTTGGAATTGAACTGTTGTGACGGGTTCCTAGTGAGCCAAGTCTCGTTACCGCTCTTGACAACATGGCTCGTGGTATAGATGATATATTAAATGATGTTGTTTATTTTATCAACTGATTTTCAATTTAAATTAATTTGACTCAACATCGAGAAAAATTAAAATTAAAATTAAAGTTGATATCTTTTTTTTTTTGATATTATATTAATTATATATATATTATTTAGATATCAAAAATGTTCACAGAATAAGTAAAAAATATACAGAAGTACGGGAAAATTAGATTATATGTAAGGAAAAAAACCAAGATCTAATAAGAACGACCAAACATACAATATTTAGTGGCAAGTTTATCACACTTAACACATTTTTGACCAGGAGCCAATGGCGGTTGTTCATATGGAATACATAATGATTTGGCACCCATTGATGGAGCCTTTTCATCGACTTCGTAATCTTCACCATTGTCTTGTTTTCCTGAACAATCTTTAATATCATCTTCACATTCTTCAACACCACACCATGGAGCAACGATTAAATTCTTTTTGTTTAATGTTGGAACAAAATCCTTCCATTCGTTAACAATAATACGATGTTCATCAGCATTCTTTCTAGCCTTAGCTAATAACGAAGCTTGAATATCTTCTAATAATTCTGGTAATTTAGTATCAATTTCACTTAATAAAATTGAAACTTTTTCACCAGTATCACGACGAACTGCTAATACTGATTTCTTAGCAATATCATTTGGACCAACTTCAAGACGTACTGGAACACCTTTCAATTCCCAGTTTGAGAATTTCCAACCTGGAGAATAGTTATCTCTGTAATCAGAAGTAACTCTTATATCATCTTTCTTCAATTGAGATTCTAAATCTTTACATGATTTATAAACATTTTCTTCAACTTCCTTGGTGGTCTTAGAAGTTAAACCAACTGGAATGATAACAACTTGGAATTGGGAAACTCTTGGTGGGATAACTAAACCCTTGTTATCAGAATGGATCATAACCATAACACCAATAACTCTAGTAGATAAACCCCATGAAGTTTGATGAGCAAAAATTTTTGGTTTATCAGAACCTTCAGGATTTTCAACGGAGATATTGAACATCTTTGAGAAATTTTGTCCTAAATGATGAGAAGTGGCACCTTGAATACCACGACCAGTAGTTGGAATATAACCTTCACATGTAGTAGTATATTTACCACCAGCAAATCTTTCTTTATCAGTCTTGTAACCTTTAACAACTGGAACGGCTAATAATTCTTCATAAACACCAGCGTATAATTCTAAGATACGAGCAACTTGTTCATCAGCTTCTTTATCAGTTAAATGAGCAGTATGACCTTCTTGCCATAAAAATTCTCTTGTTCTCAAAAATGGTTGTGGATGTTTGAATTCCCATCTGACAACTGAATTCCATTGGTTTAATTTTAATGGTAAATCACGATGAGATCTGATCCATTTAGCATAATATGGATACATTACCGTTTCAGAAGTTGGACGAATAGCAATTGGTTCATCTAATTCACTTTGACCAGCTCTGGTAACCCATGCAACTTCTGGTGCAAAACCTTCAACATGGTCTTTTTCCTTTTCAAGAACTCTTGAAGAGACAAACATTGGGAAATAAGCATTGGTGACACCGTCAGCTTTGATTTTCTTATCGAACCATGATTGAATTTGTTCCCAAATAGAATATGAAGCAGGTCTCATAATATAACATCCAGAAACATCATAATAATCTAACATTTCACCCTTGGTTAAGATTTGTTGATACCAACCTGGGAAATCTAAGTTCTTGTCAACAGTAACACCAATTAATTTGGCATCATCCAATTTAGCAGCAGTTGCGGTTGATGCAACTGAAGAAGATTTAGCAACAGGTGCAGAGGCAACAGGTTCAGCAGAGAAATCAACAGTAATTGGTTCAAAAGTTGATAAGAAACCCAACAATTGAGTACCTGATAAAACTAATTTGGCTGAGTCACTAGTTAAGACGTATTGAGTTTCATCTGAGACAATCTTTGAATCAACAACGATTTTAACTTTACCATCTTTATGAGCTTCACCTAAAGATGCAATAGTAAATTCTTTAGCAGAAGTACCAAAGAATTGTTCAGTTAATTCATCATTAGCTAATCTTGGTTCTTTAACACCGGCAGATTTGGCAACTGTCTTACTTGGAGTTTCTGTATCTTTACAAGCAACTAAAATAAGTGGAACTGGAGTTTCTGATTTAGGAGTCTTTGGCTTGAAGACTAAAGATTTTAATTCAACTGCACCCGCTGGAGATGGTTCAGCTAAGGAGAGTAAAGATAACATGGATTCTAAAGACATATTTAGCTCTTGACGAAAACCTGATGAGTGAGTATATATGAATATTTTCCTTCAAGAATGTATAGTTTTAATCTAGTATATATCCAACTTGAATATTATCATATCAGTCATCTCAAAATTAATCTTATTTTCCTCACAGACTCACTCAGATTTTTTTTCCTCATTTCGACGACGGTTAATTTTTTTTGTGTGAGTAGTGTTTTGGTGAAAATTAATTTGATTTAATTAGATTTACTTGATATGATATGATATGAGTTTAATTATATTAATCTTCTATGAACAGTATTAACAGCTAAGATACACACTTATGGCTTACATCTACCGGTGAAACGTGGGTATAAAGAACAGTCTCTGACGGTGAATCTGTTACATAACCAAGCTAAGATTCTTTCAGTACCTAAACCGTAACCACCATGTGGACAAGTACCATATTTACGTTGATCAATAAACCAGTAATAAGCTTCTGGATCAATATTTTCTCTCTTGAAACCTTCGATTAACTCTTCAGTGGCTTCAATACGCATAGAACCACCAGTGACTTCACCAACAGTTGGCATTAACACATCAACAGATTCAGTAACTCTTGGATCATCTAAACATTTTTTCATGTAGAATGATTTAATTTCAACAGGGAATCTTGTAAGCAAGATTGGAACACCAATTGTATCAGTCATCTTTCTTTCAGCAGCTTCTGCGATATCATCACCAAATTTGAAAGCTTCACCATCTTCATTTGGAATACCGTTTTCGTTTAACCATTCTAAAGCTTCAATATAAGTCATTCTCTTGAAAGGAGTCTTTGGAGCAACAAAACCTGGGTTTAATTGTTTAACTAAAGGACCAGCAACTGGGTCCGATAAAACGTAATCAACGGTTTTAACTAAGACAGTTTCAATATGTGATAAAAACTCTTCAAATGTAAGGAAACATAATTCAGCTTCAATATGTGTATATTCAGATAAATGTCTTCTAGTATGAGATTTTTCAGCTCTGAAAGATTCTTGAATACAGTAAACATCACCTAATGCTGCTAAACATGTTTCTAAGTATAATTGAGAAGATTGGGTTAAGTAAGCTTCTTCACCGTAATAATCCATCTTGAAAAGGGTTGAACCACCTTCAACTTGAGTTTGAACCATACATGGTGGAGTAATTTCAGTTAAACCTTCTTCAAAGTAAACACGTCTAACGGCGCGTAATAAAGCAGCACGTACTTTCATAACTGAACTTAAAGTTTCACCACGTAAGGTTAAATGACGTTGGTCCATTAAAATAGAAGGATCTGTACCTTCTTGAATTTTGTTAGTGAAAGCATCTTTACCTGATGGAGCTAAACCAACAATTTCATAGTAATCAACAATTAATTCAACTCCACCTGGAGCAGATTTACCATCTGGTAATTTTTTTATAGTACCAAAGATAGATAAAGATGATTCAATTGTAAGGTTTAAAGTTTGGTAAGCATTGGCAAGATCACCACTTAAAACACATTGAATGTAACCAGTACCATCTCTAAGGACAATGAAACCAAGACCTTTTTGTAAACGAAGACGATGGACCCAACCTTGAACTTTGACTCTTTTATCAATGAAATCAGCGACAGATCTAGTCTTGATCTTAGTAGCAGTTGGTAATGATTTATCTTCACTAATAGTGATACTCATAGCTTGAAGTAACTTAGCATTTTCTTCTTCTTCTTTAGCAGCTTTCTGTTCAGCTAAGAGTTTAGCTTTTTCTTCCTTTTTCTTTAATGATTCAGCACCCTTTTTAGCTTTTTTCAAGGCACTAGCAGAAATTTCAAAATAACCGGTACCTTCTTCAGATTCTTTATAGACGAATAATTTTGCTTCAGAATCTTTGTAAAGAGCATAAGCAGCTGATTTGAATGGAGACTCTTTAGTACCTAAGGCACTAGCTTCGTCCAAACCAGTGGTCTCGTTAATGTATAATTCAGACATAGTAATTATATAGATGTAATGTGTAATGAAATACTAATCTAGTCTTCTAGTTCATCTATCTCTTTGATGAATGCATCATCCAACTTAATTCGGACGTAGACGTTGGAAGTGAGTCAAGGAGGAAAAAGGAGAGGAAAAGGTAGTGTGTAAGATGTTGAAAATATTGTTTAGACTGGGACACTACCATTTGGTTTCTGAGCATTGCGTAATTCTAGCTCTTTTAGATTTACAGTGGGTTATGGTTATGGTAGTTGGCTTTAGTTGTTAGTTAGTTAGTTAGTTAGTTGTAGTAGAGCATACTTCTATTACCGTATATGTGAAAGAAGCATAACACTCACGAACAGTAATTATCATAATTTGAACGAATCGCATAGACAATGCTCAAGAGCACAACACTGAAAAATTCCAAACCGATCCAATTGATTGATTTATCAGCACCATATAGAAGACTACAGATGATTTACAGAACCTTATCAACATCTAGTACACAGCACCAGACACTGCATTCCATGCCAAAGTCATCTCCCTTCACAGAGAAGTTGAAACCAGATCCTAAAGTTCCTACTGTTGATGTCGCTAAAGATCCAAATACCCCACAAACGTTGTTACACAAGGCTAGAAGGTTAGAGTCTGGCGCCTTTACTTGGTGTGCACCTGAAGAGAGGAAAGAATACAATTTCTTAATGGCATCCGAAAATGCTCTAAGAGATCTTGGTTTGGATCCTGAGACTGAACCACAGTTGGAGAGTTTCCAAAAGATTGTAAGCGGCGAAAACGCAACTTTAGAAGAATACCCATATCCATATGCTCAATGTTATGCTGGTTATCAATTTGGGCAATTTGCAGGACAGTTAGGTGATGGAAGAGTTATCAATTTATTTCAAGTGGAAAACCCAAAGACACATGAGAAGTTTGAATTACAGTTAAAAGGAGCAGGTAAAACCCCATTTTCAAGATTTGCTGACGGTAAAGCAGTACTAAGGTCAAGTATTCGTGAGTTTGTAATTTCTGAATCATTACATGCCATTGGAATACCATCTACTAGAGCACTAGCTATCACAGGATTACCCAAGACATTGGCTCAAAGATACAGAGCCGAAACATGTGCTATTGTATGTAGAATGGCAAGAAGTTGGATAAGAATAGGAACTTTTGATTTATATCGTTATAGAGGTGATCGTGAAGGTTTGATATCTTTATCTAATTACGTTATTGATGAACTATTTGATGGTGGGAATAAATCGCATCTTTCTGAATATAACAGTCACAAAGTTAAACAATTAGGTGAATTGACAAAATATGATAAAATGTACTTGGAGATTATCTACATTAACGCACTTACTGTAGCGCAATGGCATGCTTATGGATTTTTGAATGGTGTTCTGAATACTGATAATACATCTATTCTTGGTCTATCACTTGATTTTGGTCCGTTTGCATTTATGGATACTTTTGAACCAGATTATACTTCAAATCATGATGATCATCAACTGAGATATAGTTTCAGGAATACACCTAATGCTATCTGGTGGAATCTGACAAGACTTGGTGAAGATGTTGCTGAGCTAATTGGAGCTGGTTCTGAAATACTTCAGGAAGAACATTTTTATAATGTTGGCTTGAAAGAAGAATGGAAAGAACCAATTATTAAGCGTGCTGAATCAGTAATTGATGCTGGTGCTGAACTTTTCCAAAATACTTTTATTGATGAATATTTGAAATTAATGGATGGCAGATTAGGTATCGAGTCATTCAAGGAAGCAGACCACGACGAATTAATTGGACCATTACTCGATATGCTTGAAGCAACTAAATTAGATTACAATAACTTCTTTGTTATTTTACAAAACATAAGATTCCAAGATAAAGATTTTGATTATCAATTAGCCGCTGAAAAATTTATACCACCAGGGTTCAAAGATGACGAATTTACAAATCATACCAAAGAAAATGTGATTAAACACCTAAAATCATGGCTTGCTATATACACTGTCAGATTAGAAGAAGATAATATAACTGACGAAGACAGAAAAAGAACAGCATCCAAAGTCAATCCATTATTTGTACCAAGAAATTGGATAATGGATTCAGTTATCGAATACACAGAGGAAAGCGGAGGTGATGATACTAGGTACTTAGAAAAATTAATGAAGATGTGCACTAACCCATACGACAACTCCAAATGGGGAGATGAAGACAAAGAGCTAGAGGCCAAGTGGTTAGGTCCCATAGATGCTGAAAAGCAGATGACTCAGTGCAGTTGTTCTAGTTAAATAGTTTTGATTTACACAGTTAAGAAATAAAAATTCTGGTGCACTCATGTAGACACCCAATTAGGCAAATAGAAGCGTAATCTGATTAAGGCTACCTGAGGAGTAACCGAGCACTCCATATTTACCTTTTAGAAGACTATATCTTCTATGGCTATACCTATAAGTACTCTAGATTCCCACTTTATATATCCATAAACTGATTCAAAAGAGACAGTAACACCAATAACAAGTTATAAAACATGTCATCTGGAAAATCTTCAAACTTATCAGTCACTTTGCCACTGCTTCAGCTCAACCCAAGATTGATCTATCTTCCAGGTCTTACTTATCGTACCACCTTCTCCAGAGAACAAGCGCTTTCTATATTAGCTCGTTTTGCAAAAGTTACAAGCACACAAAAGAATAAGAAAAGATACCAGACTAATATTATCAATGAAATCTTACAAGATTACCAAAATCGTGAAGATATAAGCTATGTGTCCGATGAATGCATGAATGGGGTTAACACATTCAAGTCTCAATATTCTAATAAGTTTGATAAAGATGAAAACTGGTGGGTTTTTGGATGTTTACCAGGGTACGAATCGTCTAGTTCTCAAGAACTGAAAGTCGCTACTGTTTGTCGCATAACTGATATTACTGATGTAGCTGATAAAGTTATTTTGAGCTTTAAAGCTCTGGAAAGAGGTGTACTTGCTCCATCATCATCTGATGCTTTAAATGAGTGCTTGATTCATATCGATACCACTCCAGTGAATGTAACTTCAGAGTTAGAAGAAGCTTCAGAAAATTTAGTTGCTGAAATGTTTAGACTTTTCACAAACATACAAAACTTCATTGATGATTACTCCGAAGCTCTTGATTTACACTCCGAAGCTGGTTCTACCATGGACAAACAAAAACGTTTGAATTACATTCTTCTTACATTATTACCATTAGCTAGTTTACTATACTCTCAAATATCCACTCATGAATCGATTACTGGATTCAGTCGCTTAGAAAAACTGTACAATTCTTTTAAAAATGATGGCAAACATATGGATAAGAGTTCAAGATTTGAAAGGCTATTTGCTTTGAATGACGTTACTGTTGCACTATTCCCATTTTCAATTGAACAAAAAGTTGAAGTCTTACTTTCCATTGATCATCAAGAAAGAATCTCTAAGATTTCTGAATTAGTAGAATTTGCTAATACTGTCTTCGAAAAAACTTTAAACACCGATTATGTTCGTGAGATTTGGAATAGTTTAGATAATAAAAATGGACCACCAAATGGTGATTTGTTAAGATCACAATTCATATCTAGTCATTTAAGAAGTCTTAGAAGTTTAGTTGAAGATATAGGTAATTCCAACAGACCTAATCGCGGATCTATAAGAAGAGTCACACCTGGATCTAGAAGATTACCAGGCGCTTCAGCTGTTGATCAAAATGAAGCTGAAGATGATGATGAAGATATGAAAAAGATGTCCGAATTTGTGAATAATACTGACTCTTATGTGTTTTCAGAAGATGGTAAAAGATTAATTAAGAAAGATTTTAAGAGAATGTCACAAATGCAACCAAGCAGTTCTGATTATCAATTACTCAGATCTTATATTGAAATAATAATGGATATACCTTGGCCTAAATTATCCGAGATAAATAATTTATCAGCGCTTAATGTTGAATTAACTACCGCAAAGCAAACTTTAGATTCTGATCATTATGGTATGGAAAGTGTCAAAGAAAGAATAATAGAATACATTGCTGTTCTTAAACTTCACGATAGAATCAATAAGAGTAATGGTATTGATGAAGTAAGCTCAACAACACAAGATGAAAAAGCTCCAGAGCAAGAACCAGAAGACTCTGAATTCTCAGTTGGCGCTCCATCTCCAAATGGAAAACAACTCGTTGTTTCGAAGAAGGAAAAAGTTGAAGTAAAATCCAAGAATGAAACAAAAAGTATAGCTAAGGCTCCTATTTTACTTCTTACGGGTCCTCCAGGTGTTGGAAAGACATCACTTGCTCGTTCTATAGCCAAAACTTTGGGACGTGAATTCCAAAGGATATCACTTGGTGGCCTTAAAGATGAATCTGAAATCAAAGGTCATAGAAGAACTTATATTGGTGCTATGCCAGGTATGATTGTTCAAGCATTACGTAGATCAAGAGTAATGAATCCAGTCATTTTATTGGATGAAATTGACAAGGTTACCAGTGGTGCAGGTGCATCTGGAAGAGCAACAGGAGACCCTGCCGCTGCATTGTTAGAAGTATTAGATCCTGAACAAAATGCTAGTTTCCATGATCATTACGTTGGATTCCCAATTGATCTTTCACAAGTTGTGTTCATTTGTACCGCTAATGATGTTTGGGAACTTTCTGAACCTTTAAGAGATAGAATGGAAGTCATTGAATTATCAGGTTATAATTATTTTGAGAAAGTTGAAATTTGTAAACGTTATCTTATTCCTAAACAAATTCAAAGAAATGGTTTACCAGTTAATGAATCAAATCCTGCAGTCAAGCTTGATGACGATGTGATATTGAAGATTGCAATTAACTATACTCATGAATCTGGTATTAGAAATCTCGAAAGATTGATAAGTTCAATCTGTAGAAGCAAAGCAATAGAGTTTTCCAAATTGTTAACTAATTCTGAAGACTTGAATGAATTGCCTTCTAAATATGATCCAGTTGTGAAACTATCAGATCTTGCTAAGTACATTGGTGTTCCTCCACATATATCCAAGGTTGAAAAGACAGATTCACTTACCTCAAACAAATATGGTGTTGTTAATGGCTTAAGTTATAATTCTGATGGTAGTGGTGGTGCTTTGATTTTTGAAATGGTTGGTGTACCAGGTTCATCAAACTTATCATGTACAGGTAGATTAGGTGAAGTGTTGATGGAAAGTTGTCAAATTGCAAATTCGATAGTAGCAACTATATTGAACAACAATTTACTATATGGTATGGATTCTGAGAAGTTATTAGAAAGATACAACAACTTATCTGTTCATATGCATGTTCCCCAAGGTGCAGTTTCCAAAGATGGCCCCAGTGCTGGTATCACAATGACACTGTGTCTCTTATCTTTAATTTTAGAAAAACCAGTCCCAGAAAACATAGCAATGACAGGTGAAATTACTCTTAGAGGACTAGTTCTTCCAATTGGCGGTGTCAAAGAAAAACTTTTAGGAGCTCATTTAACTGGTAAGATTGATAAAGTATTGCTACCAAGAACTAATAGAAAGGATATCATAACTGATTACATTTTCAATGTGAGAGATCGTGATGATGCTAATGAATTACTTAGTGTTTTGATAAGCGCCGAGGAAAAGTTACTTGATACCTCATCATCTCCTTCACATGCTGATAGGCTAAGAAGATTGAACGTCTTTGAAGAACCTGAAAAGTGGGTTCATGATAAATTGGGAATTCAGATTGTTTATGTGGAAGAGTTCGCAGACGTAGTTAATGCTGTTTGGGGTGATGATATTATTATCAAAACTGGAATTACTGAAACCCCCGAACAACTCAAAAAGGAAAGAAGTCGTCTTTGAGCTAGTTATTTATTTGAAATTGTACATGAGTAAATGGATACTTATATTTAGTATTTTCATAACATTAGCTAATACGTAAATTAATCCTATATAGTTCTAGTCTAGAAATCTTCAAGACTCTATCGATACAAAATCTCACCATTATAGTAAAGTATAAATGATAAAATATAGATCTGGTTAATAAGATAAACTCATTGATCACAACCAACGAAGTCTAAACTGGAGCCCCATCCAGTCAATCACAATAACAAAATAAAAATCATCAATCAGCATATATTATAAATAACAAGAATCTAATTCAACTTGCTGTAGAATCATTTAATCATGTAGCAGAAGCATATTTAGCAGTCCATTCTTTAGCAGTAGCAATTGCATTTGGTTCATTACTCTTCCATTCTTCAGCAACTTCATTAGCTAATGGATCATCAGGGTTTGGGGCACTAAGTAAAGCTTGCACAGATAATAAAATAGTTCTAATTTGTAAAGCTGGTGACCAATTTGATTTCAACACATCAAGACAAATTCTACCTAATCTATCAATATTTGGATGATATATTTTAGTTAAAAATCTAACTTTTGGTGCAATCATTGGGTAATCATCTGGTAAAAATAATTCTAATTTGAATATACCATTCTCGTATGGGGAAGATTGAGGACCTTCTATTGTAACATCAAAGTATCGCAAGTTATCTTCATGTGGAGTTGCTGTTATACCAGGTACCGGATCTGAAATCAGTCTTTCTGTTTCCTATTCGGATTCAATGTAAGTTAGTATGCTATTCTGGATTGAGAAGAGACAAAGGTGGCAAAACAAGAGCGCTCGTAAGAGTGGGTGCCAATTCCCCTCAGAGCTTATCTGCCTTCATCTATTTTCTTTATACATACTCTAATAATTCTCTTAGGTAAATGTGACATTCTAGAATCAACCAATGCAAGGACTTTTATGTTAAATGGTTTGCACAGTTAATGATGATCTGTAGATCTATGAAACAAGTGGAGGTAATTTTAATGTATAGCTCAACTTAGGTACAATATTTTTTCTCTTTCCAGTCCTCATATTTTTTTGGCTTCAACAATCTCATCACAATTTTTGAAGATAACCGAATTGTACTATTTATCTATTTTTGCCGTTCGTTCACAGTTATGACATATTTCATGAACCGATTATACCATGTCTAATTCAAACCCAAGGGCTACCGGAAGATTTACAGTTATTGCTGTTGGTTATATCGTTGGTTTTTCGATTGGGCTATATTTATTAAGTGACTATCAGTTCATAAAGTATTCACCACCTTCCCCAGAGAATTTCGATGAAAAAGGCAATTGGAAAGGCTCTTCATTCTTTAAAGTGAAGTATACAGATCGCGTTGCTCCATTAGAATTAAAGCCAGAGGCCAAAGCAAGAATATTGGCCCAACAAGAGGCAGCAGCTAACAAAGATCAAATAGCTGACACAAAAACTAAAGAATAACAAGCACCTTTTACGGTATGGAATGCACTTATTTATTATTTACACCTATTTATTAGACTACTAGAGTCATTATTTATTTTTTACTCCACACATAGATCTACTTCATAATAAAAGTTACGTTTGATACACATCTCTGAGTTATCATACATTAGATTAAACGAGTTAAAGTAAAAAAACATACAAAATATACAAATAGTAGAACATTCAAGTTAAACACCAGCATTAAACCTTTGTTGCTGTTGCTGTTGTTGCTGTTGTTGCTGTTGTTGTAATTGCCTTTGTTGCAGAGCTGCTTGACGTTGTCTTTGTTGTTGCATAGCTTCTGCAAGTTGCTGTTGTTGTTGTTGAGGAGTTAATGAACGCTGTTTATTTCTCAATTGCAATTCAGCCTGTTGTTGAGGAGTTAAATTCATAGCATTGAAAGACTCAGCTGAACTGAGACCTTGTCGTATTTGTTGCTGTTGTAACATTCTTTGTCTCATTTGTTGCTGTTGCTGTTCAACTTGATGTCTGAGATTAGGATTCTGAGCAAGCAATGCTGCTTGTTGTTGTAATTTCAATTGAAATTTTGCTTGGATTTGAGCTTGGGCAGCTGGATCATTGGGAGCTTGAGCCTGAGCAGTAAGACGTGCTTGCTCTTGTAGTTGTGCTTGGATATGAGCCTGTTGTTGCTGAAGTTGTGCTTGTGTTTGTATTTGAGCATGAGACAATTCTTGAGCAGCAGCCATTTGTCTTTGTTGTTGAATCTTTTGCTGTTGAGCATGTAATTGTTGTTGTTGAGGAGTCATTTGCTGAGTGGCTTGCTTTTGTTGTTGTTGTCTTTGTTGTTGTAATAATTGCTGTTGCACCTGTTGTTGTTGTAACGACATATTGGAACCTTTTTTTGATGCAGCAGCAGCGGCGGCAGCAGCAGCCTGTTCTTGTAATTTGTTAGGAGTCGCTGGTTGTTGTGAAACACGTTGGTGTTGAGATCTAATAGGAAAAACATACTCATTAGTCTTTTCAACATCGACAACCGCTGCTCTTCCTTGCAATGGTCCAAGAGGATTGTTAGGCATTCTTGGTAATATAGCTCCTGCAAACATTTCACGCATACGTAAAAATGAGTTTCTGAGCTTTACAGGCATAATAACCTTCCTTTCTAATGGCCATGCAGCTGATCTGGTCACACCATCTAATACTTGATGAGTTTCTTCTTCATCATCTAATGGTTGATCTGAACCATGAACCAACTCGTCTTGAGCTTGTTGAGCAGCAGCGGCAGCAGCACCAATTTTTGCTTGATTTTTCCTTTGATAGGCAGCTAATAATTGGTCATAAGGAGCAGATCTACCAGGAACTGCTCTTTTAGCACCCATTGAATGTGTTTTACATGTTAAAGATCTCGCACAAAATCCGCCAGCGGGTAATGGCACACCACATTGCTTTTCAACATCAACAGGCCCTTTTGGCTTGGGTACAGCCTTTTGTTTTTCTTTCTTTAATCTTTTATCTTCCTTCTTTTCCTTTTCCTTTAACACCTTTGTCTTTTGTTTCTTTGTCAGTTTATCATCTTGACGAGAGCTGGAGGATGTTGGTATTGGTGTAGATCCAGGTGCAGGTGAGTTTGCAAAACTATCCGTAGTTTCTTTGATATCATCTTGTAATTTACGCTTCCTATTAGTAGGCCCCTTTCCTGTTTTTGATGATGTTGAGGTATTTGAAGCAGCAGCAGCAGCAACAGCAGCTTTCAACTCTTTAGCTGTTTTCATTTCAATACAAAGTGTAATATGCTCTGCAAGATGTGATTCTAAGATTGGTCTGTCACAATGGTTACAAATTCTGTATACTAATGGAGATTCCAAAGGATTTTTTGAGTACAGAGAGCCTTCTGAATTAGTAGGAGCTTGTTGTAAATTTTCAATATAACTACCCAACTCTTTCCAATGTTGTAGATTTGATGGCACAGTAGTTTCTGAAGAAACACTTACTTCAGTTTTAAGATTAGAAATGAATTTTTCAGCGTTTTCTCCAAAAGCCTTTAATTTAACTTCTGGTGATAATTCTATCTTGTTACTTAACGATTGTGATGGTGGTCTTTTGGACATAATAAAATATGTATTTGTGGATGTGTTGGATTATGGGTTGAGAAAATGATGGATGAAGGATGTGATAAGGATTTATATAAAATTGTCTTGTTGACAGATTCTGATAGTTTTGAGGTGATCCAGTTGTAGTATCAAAGAATACTTTGTTATATCTCAGTCCCACTATTATTAAGGTATTCTTAATCGTTTTCTTTCACCTATTAGCAATGTTGAATGTTGCTAGTGGTTTTCAACTTATGTTGTTTAGTTATCAACGTGTGGACAAAAAAATACTGATCTAATTTAAGGATTGATAGTGCCTTTTTAATGAATTTTTCTAGTTATACAAAACTATGCGACTTGCAAAAATCACAGAGAAACTGCTGTATAATTTGTTTGATTGAATAGAATTACTATCTAGGCTTTTTTATTATCAGCTTCTTGTTCTGCTTCTCTGTGTATCTTGAGATTAATCTCGTTTTCCGCAGAATCAAAAAATTTCAACTATCAAAATCGGCGCGACTGTTAATTTTTTTTATAACTATGTACAACTTATATCTATACGGTATATTGGCTATTTACGTTGGTTTCTCTTGAACATACCAAGAAACATACTTCCTATTGACTCTGTGGGAGCTTGATATATAGAATGTATTGGTTTCTGATATAATTCACCATAAGAAAGTGGTTTCTGTGAGTTAGGCATAAAGCGCTGTTGTTCTTTAACTCTATCTGGGCTTCCTTCAATATGTTTCTTTAAAGCGCCAGCTAGCAATGGTGCAACTCTTGAATAAGAACTTGCAATCTCTCTTTCAACGATTAGATAAAGTTTTTGAGATGCTAATGGTGCTTGTAGATTATAACCTCTAATGGAGTCATTCAATGCATTTATTTTGGTCTTCCAATAAGGCATATTATCATTTTCCCATTTGGTGCTACGCAACTTTGGGATACCATTTTCAGTTTCAGCCTTTGCGTATTGATCAGCTAAACGTAACTTCTCATCAAGTGTCATGTTTGGATGTCTTTCATTTATTAAGTTGACTGCTCTTCTTTTCCACTCTAAATCTAACTGATTTCTGAATTGTTTGATCAATACCTCTACTGATCCTTGCTTTTCAATCCAGGGTGGAACTGCGTCTTGTCTTTTCAGAATGTTGTTCAAATGATACTCTGTTCTATCAATAAATGCACTATTAGATGTATATCCTTTATCAAGTGGCTTACCTCTTGGAATATTTTTGAAATCACCACGCCTTTGTGATTCCCTAATCTTTTGGTCAGCTAGAGAAGTGATAGAATTATCAACTGCGGCAAATGAATCATTTAATAGCATTGATGGTCCAAGTAGTCGTTCTCTATAGATTTCTGCAAAATTATCATCTTCCTCTGACTTTTCGTCTTTGGGCTTGAATTCACTGACTTTGGCTATCCTATAATCTAAGGCATTTTCTCTTGCATCATGAATTCTTTGTTTCAATGTTATCTTTGGAGTAATCAGTGGTTGGCCTTTTGGACCATGCACTTTCTTTCTCAATGGCTTATGTGTATCATTTAACATTCTTAATGAAGCATCATATGTTGACTCGGTCCCAGTCCAAGGTTTTGTCATTGCAAGCTCTTTGGAATGCTTACTGGCATAAGATGGTATTTTACTTATACCGATCTCTCTTTGATATGTAGATTTATAAGACTCATCCTCTATCCTATCTATAGCTTTCTGTAAGTTTATCCTGTTATATTCTAGTGCATCTTTGGGTACACCCGCCCTGGGGTCATCTGTACTCGGAGTCGCATCCTCAGCTAATTGTTCCAATCTTCTAAGTAGATAACCTGTATCGTTAGATTCCGACGACGCCTTCAGTTTCTGCTCACTGTCAGTCTTCCGAGACCCATTGGTGACAGTGCTTTGTAAACGTAGACCAATGGTCCGAGGAAGTAGCCTATGGCTCCGTATACTACGGATTGTCATTCTCAAAGGAATGTTACGTTATCGTTATTACAACACAACTCGTCAGATAAATCTATTTATCAAATATAATTATTGATTTCCCAATCAGATGACAGCTCTCGTTACTCTCAAATGGTGTAGAGATTGTACTAGGAAAGTGCAAAAGCAAATATTTTTTAATTAAGTTAAATCTATTTTTCCGGTTATACGCATAATTATTGATGCATAGAAGATAATTAACAAAACTTAGCTTGTTGGTTTTGCATGTTTTAAAATCAAAAAATAAGTAAATTAAATAACAAAAAAGTACATACTTATAACGTATATGACAAAAAATCTATGTCTTTTCTTCAGTGGCCTCACTATTATCCAATAATGATACAGCGACATTACTATCAGATTCACTGTTCTCGATAGCAGCTTCTTTAATATTGATTAATTGTCTAGTATCGTACTTCTCACCGTAATAACCAGCAATTGGTAAGAGTAACATAAGAACTGCAGCCACAGTCGAAATAATCAACCCTAAATGGAACTCCGGGGCATCACTAGTTGGGTAAAAGACTATATTTGTCCAAATGTTGATAGCTTGAGATACGGCATCAGAGTAACCAATGACAAAAGCTCTTTCTTCAGAGTCATGTCTACAAACTCTATTAATCCAACCAGAAACAATCGCTTGATTTGTAGTATCAAGACCAATGATTAACATACAAACCCATTTCCAACCAATTGGAATAGTCCAAGCAGCTAGTGATGAATATGAAATGATAAACAATATTTGAACAATTGATAAGAATGGATAAATTGAAAATGAATCAGATAAACCAGCGAGGAAAAATTGACCAACAATAGATACAACTGATTGTAAAGTAGGATAATTATTAACTTGACTGGTAGTAAATCTGTGATTGACTTTCTTTTCATGTGATAACCAAAGAGGCATAACTGTACCATCTGGTAAAGCCACAATATTCAGTAAAACCCAAAAAGTAGCAAAGAAGTGAACATGCCATTTTAATAATACACGTTTAGCCAATGAAAAATTCAGTTTAGTTGGTTCAGCGATACCTGATTCTCTACTTCTATCTAAAGCTAATTGTAATTCACCTTTCTTCAACCACCAAATATTCTTGACTTGGTATGGAGTACCTGGGAAAATAAAGAAACCAATAAGCGCAATCGGAACAGTAAAGATACCATCGATAATGAAACCCCATTGCCAACCAGCTCTTCCTGCCACACCATCTAAGTGTTTATAAGCGGCACTTTGTAAGTAACCACTGAACATACCACCTAATGATGAAGACATTGAAAAGACCATAACTCTACGATAGATTTCATCTCTTTTGTACCAACTACCTAAAATGAAGACAATTGATGGGAAAATTGGACCTTCAGCTAAACCAATAAGAAATCTAAGAGCGAAAAGATGAGATGGTTTAGTAACAGCAGATTCACAGAATGTTAATACACCCCAAACACATTCTAAAATTGGACACATCATACGAGCCCAAGGTCTAGTGACAAACATAGTACCAACACACATGGACACAATATAACCTGCTGAGTATAGAGATTTAGCATAACTTAAATCATCACCATCAAAACTGATAGCCTCTTTCATACCAGTAACATAAGCGTTTGTAATATTTGATTTGTCCAAAGACTTTGTAAAGTATGACAAACAGATATAACTTAACAAACAGTAATCTAATTTGATTAACAACTTCTTTTCTTCTTTAGAATAATGATTTGGATACCAGAGAACTAATTTCTTGAAACCATCATACCAGTGAGTAACTTCGATAGCTTCTTCTTTCTCAACAATTTCTTCTGCGATGACTCTACTACGAACAGTAGCTTGAGATTTGATAACGTCTACTTGACCGTCTGACATTATAGGATACAATTTAAACGTATAAAATGAGCAGACTTGAGATAATCAGTTGTGCTATATAGATTCAAGGAATTTATTGATTAAAAAAGGAGGATGTTACAATTATATATCGAAGTGGTTGAACGCACAATAGCAAAAAATTGTCAAAATTTGCTGATAAGAACTGACTTGTATGAACAACCGGGTATACTAATGAATTGATGTTAGCGCTTACATTTAATAGTAGGGTCAATTAACGAAATAACCAATTCAAACTGAATTAATCCACATCTATAGTGTGATCAATTCATTATACACCACAATTGAACAAACACGAGTGGCATTATCTGATTGACTGCGTAACAAAAATCTCTATTGAGCCAAAGCACCTGCTATTGATTGCTATTGTTGTGGCAAAAAAAGAAAAGTGTAATTCTTGGTGAAAAGACTAACAGAAATAAGGCTATTTAAAAATTAATTGTTTAGTCCTGGGCGAATCTCAGGTAGGTTTTACAACGATATTGGCATGAAGTCAAGATATCTAAGGGATCTCTTGGTATTTTGTAGATGTTAATATTGATAGAACGAAGTATTTCACCAGTTTCATACGACATAGCCAGAACAGAGAAACTTTAATAATCAAGATACACTCCCCTTGAATTCGCCTTATTAAAGTTTCAATAATGATGTATCCACAAAAAGTAACTTGATAGAGTTATGTTGGTGGTGGGTGCCGTACACGTTAATTAAGAATTATCGGTATTTTAACCATCTTCGATATTATCTCGTACACTTCCCCTTGGACATGCATGCTCTTCTATAATTAATTTTATGTTTTTCATATTTACTAGGAGAAAAACGTGATATGAACTAATGATATTTTCAAAACTATGGCGTATAAACGGTGTTATATAACTGCCTTGAAGATGGAGTTTTTGACATGCGATGCCCTCGACTAAATGTGACATTTGTCCGACAAAGGCAGCTGCAAGTTATTAACCTCCGTTCTTCGCTTTTAATATGAACCTTTATTTAACGTTTTACTTCATCATCTTGTATATACATCCTCGATTTTGGGTTAATTTTTCCCATTAATTTTCAATGTTGTTCGTGTAACATACCGGTTTCAGCTTATCAGTAGATTATCAATTATAGTAGAGTTTACTATGGGCGGGATTTGTATACCACATGTATATTTGTTATCTTTACCTTATCCCTTGCATCTAATCTTTATAGCAACTTATGAGGGGTGATGTACATCCGGATCCGGTGATAATATCAAACTATCAAACCACAGTAATCTGCAACATAACTACATATGGGGGTGGAGGGGGAGCTCTTTCTATCTATATCATGTTCATTTCACAAAAATTAGTAGCGCTTTATTTATCCGACTAGCGAAGGAACACCAGATTTCTCTACTAAGTCGATCGACATTGGACAAAATGGTGTAACGATGTATCATTGGAAAGCTAGCTAGCTCTCAATATCTGATTACGCTATGGAGAAAATTTTTTATTTCTTTAGTAATACAATAATTTTTTAAGCAATAAAGATTTGAACTGTATGTTGGTTAATATGTTTTGAGACATTGCAATAACTATAACGAGAACACCATTTTTATTTATTAAGCTCTTGCTTTACTCTGCATATATACTACCCACAAGATACAGATAATTCAAATGGCTGTTTCTGGGAAATTGGTAGCCACAGTTGCTATACTTATATACTTTCTATCAGGCGGAAGATGGACTCTAGTATTACTAGGTCTCACGATATGCTTCTTATTACCAGAGTTGAGAGAGACCACAGTAGAAGAACCACAACAGGAGAAGAAAATAACAGCCCCAAAGTGTAATGGTAAGAAGCCACTCGATATTCCTGCTGTTGCTGAAGACTCGGAGATTGATTTCACAAATTTTCAAGTTGATTCAAAATCTGAACAAAAGACATTACCAAATGGTGCAGTATTATTGAAAAGACCTTTATCCACAAGTCAACCAAAGGATGTGATAACTTTAGATAATGGTGCTGTTCTTTTGAAAAGACCATCAACCACCAAAAGAATACCTAAAATTTTCAAGGCAACTAAACCAGTGAAGAAAAATCAAGTTGAATCTGGTTTAACTTCAACTGAAACCCCATTACTTGATTCCAATTTCATAATTTTCTATACTTCACTCACAGGTTCTTCCGAAAGAGCTGCAAAAACTATTTATAATCATTTATGCAACATTGGAGCTAAGAACACTCCCCAGTTATTAAACTTAGATGAAGATGTCGATGATTTAGATACTTATTTCCTCAATGTTCCAGATAAAAAAGATCTTGTATATATCCTTGTATTACCTTCATATGAAACTGACTCACCAATAGATTACTTCCTCGAGACATTAGAAGAAACTTCAAATGATTTCAGAGTTGATTCATATCCATTAAAGAAACTTTCTGGATTTACAGTACTAGGTTTAGGTGATACTGAATCATGGCCTGAGAAATTCTGTTATCAAGCAAGATTGGCAGATAGATGGTTAGCTAAATTAGGTGGTAGAAGATTGTTTCCTTTGGGAACGGTCTGTATGAAAACTGGAGGTGATGATAAAGTTGCTGAATGGACTAGAATCTTGGGCGAGACTTTGAGAGATAACGAACCAGTGCTTTTACAAGATCAAATTCAATACGAAGAAGAAGAAGAATATGATGATGCAAGTGGAGTTGGAAGTGGAAGTGATACGGAAGGCGAACCTACAGGATCTGGATCTCCTGGTCCTATAAACTCATCTGGATCGGACGATGGAACTTTGGTAGATGTGGAGGATATGGGTAAAATGATTGAGTCTGAGTCTAGCAGTAATGGAGGTAAAGGAGAAAAAAAAGAAACAAAACAGATGGTGGCTAAAGACTCTCCAACGTTTAAATCATTGACGAAACAAGGTTACACCGTTGTTGGATCGCATTCAGGTGTCAAAATATGTAGATGGACTAAATCAGCATTACGTGGACGTGGATCATGTTACAAATTTGCATTTTATGGCATCAGATCACATTTATGTATGGAAACTACACCTTCATTATCATGTTCAAATAAATGTGTCTTTTGTTGGAGACATGGTACAAACCCTGTTGGTACTACATGGCGTTGGCAAGTGGATCAACCTGACGTTATTTTAAACGGTGCTTTAGAGGGTCATTATAAAAAAATCAAGCAAATGAGAGGTGTTCCAGGTGTTGAAGCCGATAGATTTACTGAAGCTTTCACAGTACGTCATTGTGCCTTATCACTTGTCGGAGAACCAATTTTCTACCCATATATCAATGAATTTTTAGGAATGTTGCATCAAAAGAATATTTCATCTTTCTTAGTCTGTAACGCTCAACATCCAGCTCAACTTGCTGCTTTAAACAAAGTCACACAATTATATGTATCTATCGATGCTCCAACTAAAGAAGAGTTAAAAGTTGTTGATAGACCACTTTACAGAGATTACTGGGAAAGATTAAACCAATGCCTAGACATCTTAAAGACTACTCAATCTCATCAAAGAACAGTTTTCAGATTAACCTTGGTGAAAGGTTTCAACATGAGTGAAGCTTCTGCCTATGCAGATTTAGTAGCTAAGGCTGAACCATCATTAATCGAAATCAAAGGAGCTACATTTTGTGGGTCATCAAGTGGTAATGGTAATCCATTAACTATGCAAAACATTCCATTTTATGAAGAATGTCAAAATTTTGTTCGTAATTTAAACAAAGAATTGAACAACCGTGGATTAAATTATGATATTGCTGCTGAACATGCTCACTCATGTTGTATATTAATTGCTCAAACAAAATTCAAGATTGAAGGTAAATGGTATACACATATTAACTACGATAAATTTTTCGAACTTTTGAAAAGTGGTCGAGAATTTAATGATATGGATTATATTAGTCCAACTCCAGAATGGGCATACTGGGGATCAAAGGAAGCTGGTTTCAACCCTGCAGATACTAGAATTAATAGAAAGGAAGAAAAGCAAAAGAAGAAAGAATTGAGAGAAGCAGGTTTACTGTCTGATACTGGAATTCGTTTAGATGGTACATCAAAATACTAGATCTCGACTAAGGGTCCAGCTATCGCTCGGGTTAACCCCTGTAAGCTTATATCATATTATATCGGCCAGTCTGTACATTAAGTATATACAATATATATCAATTATAATACAACAAATTTCATGCATTCTATTCAGATCAAAAACAAATTTTTATTGAAAAGTAAACATGCAAACACGACTATACTAATGTTAGTACGAATCGGTCAAAATTTTGTAAAAAAAAGTTGAAACATTTCGTCATAATTTTTTTAGATCAAACGCTGAGCTTGGAATCTGGACCCAAAGTTCGCCGAATGTGTTAAATCAAGTTTCGTAGTAATCATCAAGCTGAGCGTGGATCATCAGGGTAGAGCAGGAAAAGATAAATGATACTGATTAGTATCTGTTGATCATCTACACAATACTGTGGAGCTAGCCATAAATTTACCTATAAAGCTTAGATCCTTGATCTGGTAGATCGAAAAACCAACAAAAAACGTTAAAAACCCACCTCCCATGAATAATCCCTTAATGTTTACCCCTGCAGATGTCGTTATAAAGAAAAGTTGGGCACTAGCCACGATCTGAGGCTAGACCGAAAAAGGAAAGTCTTATTGGTGGCAATATTTCATCAGTTTTACTAGAATCGTATCTAATCATCCAAACCGATGACGAAACGAAATGTAGTCTATTGTATATATATCGTTTGGAACGTACTGCTCCATGGTTCATGTAGATCTAGTGTTCTAGCTCATCGAATACTACAAGATATCGATCTAATTACCGTCTAGATCAAGATTTATAGCCACATGTTAAGTAGTGCTCCACCCATTCACAGCAACTGAACATTCCCAATTAGGCCATTTCTTACACCAGCTCAGCTAAATAAAACAATAAGTTCACCAGCCTCACTGCAAATTCTATATGCTGAATAGAGAATGTTTCAGAATAGCTATACAAATTAGTAAATGAAACAACTTGCCATTTGATTTACCCAGATCATAATTTGTGATATATAAGACAAGTGATATCTCTTGATTTCAACCTCGATGTTATAACTGCTTTCCTTCACATTTGAAACAACAAAAAAATATTTCATATTATAACCTTGATCATCTAACATAACGTTTTTGGTCAATTTCACTCCTTTCTAAGAAAATCAAATATTTTTAAACAAGCGTTCTTATTTTTTAAGGAAATAAAACCGTGTCACCGCGTTCATCATAATAGTTGATTCAATTTCTAACAATTTTTTCAACTTCACATTCCTTTTGATTCAACTTTTTCTACAATTAGTTACATTATATCTTCAATTTTGAAGCTTAGATATCCATAGATTCTAACCATAGTCACTCCTTTAACTATTAAATCAAATATGAGATTCAGTAAGACTTTATCATTTGCTATATTGGCCAAATTAGCCTTAGCTGCCCCTATCGTTCACACCGTCACTGAAGTCGTAGCTACTACTGTTATTGTTACCGCAGGTGCTACACAAGCTATCGGTACTCCAGCTCAAGCTACCATTACTTCAACATCTTCAACTTCAACTGAAGCTACCACTGAAGCTACTACTTCAACTGCTGCTGCTGCTGCTGCTACTACCACTTTAGCCGCTGCTGAAGTTACTCCAACCACTACATCCACTCCAACTACCACTGCTGCTGATACCACTACATCCACTCCAACTACTACTGCTGCTGCTACCACTACTGAAGCTGAAACCACAACTTCTTCATCTTCTTCTTCAACTGAAGCTGCCACAAGTACTTCCTCAGACCTTTCAGATTTTGCTTCTGAAATTCTTGCTAGACATAACAAATACAGAGCTCTTCACGGTGTTGATGACTTAACTTGGGATTCTACTCTTGAAGAGTATGCTTCCAACTATGCTTCTAAATATGATTGCTCTGGTGTCTTAACCCATTCTGGTGGTAAATACGGTGAAAACTTAGCCTTAGGTTACACTACTACTGGTGCTGTTGATGCTTGGTATGATGAGGGTTCTGATTACGATTACTCAGCTGCTGATGTCTATGATCATTTCACTCAAGTTATCTGGAAAGATTCAACAAAACTTGGTTGTGCTGTTAAATACTGTAGTTCCTACTGGGGTTCATACATTGTTTGTTCTTATGATCCAGCTGGTAATGTTATTGGTTACGGTACCGAAAACGTTCTAGCACTTGTTTAAGTTTATTAGCTTATAACAAGAATTCTTTATTTTCTTCCAAAACATAAAAACTTACTACTACTTCACAGCCAAATATAAATTTGACACAAACTACTCTCATTTGATATTTATTTATTTATGATAACAATTCTTTTTGTATTGTTCTTGACAGGTTCATTTAACTCATTTTTCATTCATACAGACACTCTATAAGCTAGTCAACATAGTTCAGAATTGATTCTTCTGTTCTATTCATACATAGTTTATTATTTTGTACATTTCCACGCGTATATTATTTATCAATAAATATATATTGTAACAATTTTTTGCATATATCCTCAGCGCTTAATTTTAGTAAGTTTATTTATTTGTTTATATATACGAGAAATTAAACACCTCTCCATACCAACTTCTCAATACTTTCAGTCTTAGCCTTACCTTCTTTGATATATCCAATGAATGTGAGTTCCACAAGAGCTTGCAAGAACCAAGCTAAAGTCATCTTATCCCAGATATCTTCACCTTCTTCAGTTTCATCACGAACTTTTAATAACATATCCAATAATTCATTCTCACCATCGTTTAATTCATTTTCTTTTAATATTTCAATAAATAATGGAACTACTTTATCAACAGGTATACTGTATTTGAAAGCTTGATAAAAATCATATATGTTTATAATAACACCTGCTTCACGATATAGTTTGAAAAGTTCAATTAATGAAGGCTCAATATGTTTATATAGTTGTAGTTGTTTCTCATTAACTTTTTGTAGATCTGAATGAATTGGATTGAACAAGTAATTACGCGAATTTATCAATGCATTGTCAATTACTTCTCTGATTGGTGGTGTGAACACATTTTGAATCATGGATGAATTTTTAAGTATACATATTTCATGAAATGGGATTCTTGCAAAGTCTAAATTATCAACTTGCAAGTTTAAAAGTTTCTCAAATTCTTTGATCATTATTTCAACTTGTTCATTATTAGCTACTTCAAATTCATTAACTTCTAAAAACTGAGAGAATGATTCATCTTCAAATACTGTTTTCAAAAAAATATTTATATTTTCATTTTCTGATGATCTTATAGTATTCCATAAACTATCTAAGAATTTAAACCTGTTGAGTTCATCAACATTTCCAGGATAGAAAATCAGTCCATATAATTCCAATTTACTATTCCATATTCTTTCTAACATAAAATATTCATGGCAAAAATCAATAAAATCAATGAAAACATTAAGTTTATACTTCCATTGAATCAATTTATCTAAACTGTTTTCTAAAACTTTCATAAGTAATGAGAACTCTCCTTTTAGAATAGCTCCGTAAAATTCAATATCTTCAGTAGTTTTTGTATTATCGGGTCTAATGCTGGAACTCAAAACTTCATCATATTTCCTTACTGATGGTAATTTTCTCAAAATATTGAAATAATCCTCGTTTACTGTAACTTTATCCAGATCCTCAGTCCATAAAACTGATAAGGGTTGTTGAAAATAATGTGTCATATATAGGTACTTTAACTGTGAAATAAAATTTGAAACACTTAACAACTTTTGAGCTCTTTGATTGTCAAAATATGATACAATATCATGATGTAATATTAATGAGTCTTTTAAATTCGTAGTATCAAATATAAGTTTTTCTAATATAGATTGAATAATCTCATTTGAATTATCAATATAGAAAGTCTTCGATCTGAACATTCTAATCGTTAACTTCGGTAATTTCTCTTGGAAAATCATGAAAGGTGTTGAAATACCAATGACTAATCTAATGACTGAAGTAGTTGAATAATGAAGTAATGATTTGATAAGCGGTATCAACACTGAAGTTGGGAAAGCATCAGCATCTTCAACTATGATCACTGTTCCTTTTTGTCTCTTCGTCTGTGCTTCAAACAAAGTTTCTAAATCAGCTTTTGTTGCTGCTCCAAATTCTTCGTCTTCATCTTCGTCATCTGAATAATCTCTGAATGTGTTTTTTGATTTGCGATTTCTGTCTTCATCAATGTCCATTCTATCCTCATTTGTTTTATTCTTCTTTAACACTCTTAACATTTGTGCTGACATATGCTTGATGGTAAATTTTGTAGTAACACAAGTCTTTGATGTTAACCTTATAACATCCATATCTGGGTGAGTACTTTCAATGTAATTAGAAGTTTGATCGAGTAGTCTTTCATGATTTGAAATATTCGAACCAAGATTTAAGAAAGCTGTAGTTAATTGTGTCTGTTGGTTCAAGAAGTAATCTTTATTTTCAGAAAATAAGAAATCATCAATGATTTGAAATATTTCTAATCCATAAGTATTTACTACATCCTGTATAATAGCTTCTTGTTTTGCCCAGTTTTTCAAGTATAATTGATACCTTATTTCTCTGTTTTCTATCGGCTCATTTCCTTTTATCAACCTCAGAAACCTATGATTGGCTTGGCTGTCTGGAGCAAAAAATTGGGATCCCTCTTGATAGTATATCTCTGGAGTGGCGTAATCTTCTGTATCACTTTTATCTGCTTCAATTGAGTATATGGTCTAGTCTCGTAGTTAGTAACAGAAATAAAATAAACGCTTAATTATGCTTGATGTTTACTTACCTTTTGTGAATCCACAAAATCATTGTATACTGTGGCACTCGTTTTCATCTTTGAGGTCAATGGAATAGTTTGAAGGAGCTTATTATGACATAGAAAAGGTCATATCTATCTGTCTAATATCGAAAAGTTTCAAATTGAATCAACTCTTATTTTCAAAGCTCGATTTCCTAATCCGGAATAATTAAATTATTATATAATCACACACAAAAGCGATCTCAAAATATTCATTTGTATAGAGAGGCATATAATTTTGAATCTAAAACTTTTGTGGAATATTTTGGATTATTACAAACTTTGCTACACAAGGCGCAACACAAATCTCAGTCAAGTGGAACATCTAAATAAGTCAAGTTTTTTGGGTCATTTGGTTTGCCAATCCATCGAGAACTTATGTTAGCTGTATTCAAAAGGATACTGCCTTTGTCCGTAATCATGATAATAATAACTTTCGTTCTTTTGTTGTCACTTTTACTTTACTTCTGTAATGTAATTTGTTTCCCTCTTGCACGTCAGAATGCAATCAATAGGATTTGAAAGCAGCTGCAATTCCACCTCCACCATTACTTTATTAGTGTTTTGGTTCTCGTTCCTCAGATTGCATTCTATCTGATTATGATTTCTCATGGGGTTCTTGAAAAAAAAGTACAATATGAATTTTGTTATCTTGACTTGGAAATATATCTAGATAGAAGTACTAGTAGTAATAAGTATAGTGCATGGGCTTTGCATATAATGTGTACTCTTAGTGTTTGAATACTATACTTGATGCCTCTGGAAAACATATTGTAGCATTATATCTATAGGCTGAGAATGGAAAAGAAAACTTAATCAAAAAGCTACAAAAAGTGAATTGGGAATACAATGAGCATGCAAATATCTTAATGTATATCTATTTATGAATAAGAATTACACATGAATTTAGTATACAGTTAATTAACTTAAAAGCGCCCTAGCGTTTTATAACAAGTTAAGTATCGTGACTTGGATAAGTATTGGAATCGAAATGATTTGAAGCAAAGTGAGTAAGGTAGCTGTAAATGAGCATACCATATCACACAAGATCTCAGCAAAAGGTTATCATCTTTCTATTCTTTATCTGTTGAAATGGGTCACTGAATTATCATTCATATAGTTAACTAATGGTAAGTCCCTCTATATATGAACTTTCCTTCTTTAAAAGAAGAATCTGTAGCTTTAGTGGAAAATAGATAAAAAAACGTATCAAACACCTGTGTCTATAGTGTAAAAATCCCTGCATCATACCATCTCTTCGGTCATTTCTTTACTCTCAGATAGTACTTTATCTTGTAATTGTTTAACAACATTTTTATCAACAATATAAGGCATAACAACAATATATCTTCCATTATAATTATACCCACTCATTTTATCAACTGCTAGTTTACTGCTCTTATAATTCTTATATATCACATAAGCTTGACCTTTTGTCTCCTTTGTATCACCTAATCTTATTTGATGTAAGTTTCCAAATTTACCAAATATCTCATATAGTTCTTCAGCTGAAACATCATATGGTAAATTTTTCACTAGTAGTATTGGGAACTCATTTTGAGATTTAAATAGACTCATACTGATGGGATGCGTATAAGTAATATATCGTCTATTAAACAAGAGATAGAACAGAACTGATGCTGACTACACTAGCTCAAAGGAAAATTATTTTGGTAAGTAAAAATTTATGAGATGCCGACGCGTCGCCATAAATCTAATTTATCCATCTTTTCCTGTCTTACATAAGCTCTTAGACAATGCTTTGTATGAACTTCACAACTGACATCATAGCCTACTCTTCACGGATACAGTAAATCAAAGCTAATCTATAAATGTATAGGCATGCTTTAAACTTCTGCATGAGGATAGAAACGTGTTTACCGCTCTATCTTAAGAAGTAGTGAGAGAGATCTATGTGATGCCTGAAGCTCATCCTAAGATTGACTATGTAAGCACAAACTGGCCTGATCTTCTTCACGGTAATACTCTAGTTAATTACTAGAACATTAATGAACCAACTGTTCCGACATACTCGATGTAGATGTAATTAACAATAAACATCGGCACCAACTGCTAATCAATTTCTTGCAATGTGATTGAATGATAACCAATTTACAATTTCAACCCTCAATTGTTAATACAAACCTTGTGATTGTGGACCTGAAAAGGTAACTATTTGCTGCATCTCGGAGTCCTTGAATGTAATGATCCCTCTACCTATGTACATCACAGACCACCGAAGATTTATTCCCCAGACTATCAGGAAACAGCTTAGAAGCTCCACTACTATCACCTTAAAGTTTAGCCCTTCCTCATAGTTAAAACGTCGGCTATCCAATAAAAAGGTTAGGCAGAGCCATTTCCGAGAAGGTAGAGGCTAAATAGGTAGTGTAACACCCGACCGCCTGCTCCTCCCCCACACTTTGTGTCTCTGTGGGTTTTGCTCTAGGCCAATGAAACTTGCTGGCTATACCGGACTGGCCTTCATTCCTAGTTCCTGGAGGGACTGAGTATAATTTGCTAACGGCTAACTAATACTAAATCAATCTTAGTGATTGATCTAGCTTAACTAGTTGATTATTATGGTCATTATTCCGAAGCATTACTAACTAATATATCAATCTGGGGTATCTTGGGAAGAACTATAAATATGGGTCAATTCCTACCAAGTGTCTTGGAAAGTTATTCAAGATCAACTTTGAACTTTATAGAATAATCACAACAAAACATTATCTATACTTTTATAAATCGAGTTAAAACAATTACTTATTATTACTAAACTACACTATGAAGATCGTCTTAGTCTTATATGATGCTGGTAAGCACGCTGCTGATGAATCAAGATTGTACGGTTGTACTGAAAATGAATTAGGTATTAGACCATGGTTAGAATCTCAAGGTCATACTTTAGTTACAACTTCTGATAAAGAAGGTCCAAACTCTGAATTAGAGAAACATATTCCAGATGCTGATATCATCATTTCAACTCCTTTCCATCCAGCTTATATCACTAAGGAAAGAATTGACAAGGCTAAGAAGCTTAAGCTCTTGGTTGTTGCTGGTGTTGGTTCTGACCATATTGACCTGGATTACATCAACCAAAACAACAAAGACATCTCTGTCTTAGAAGTTACTGGTTCCAATGTTGTCTCTGTTGCTGAGCATGTTGTTATGACTATGTTAGTCTTAGTTAGAAACTTTGTTCCAGCTCATGAACAAATTATCAACCACGATTGGGAAGTTGCTGCTATTGCCAAAGATGCCTTTGATATTGAAGGTAAGACCATTGCCACCATCGGTGCCGGTAGAATTGGTTACAGAGTCTTGGAAAGATTAGTTGCCTTTAACCCTAAGGAACTTTTGTACTATGATTACCAAGCTTTACCAAAAGAAGCTGAAGAAAAAGTTGGTGCTAGAAGAGTTGAAGACATTGCCGACCTAGTTTCTCAAGCTGATATTGTTACAGTTAACTGTCCGTTACACGCTGGTACTAAAGGTTTAATCAACAAGGATTTATTATCTAAATTCAAGAAAGGTGCTTGGTTAGTTAACACTGCCAGAGGTGCTATCTGTGTTGCTGAAGATGTTGCTGAAGCTGTTAAAAGTGGTCAATTGAGAGGTTACGGTGGTGATGTCTGGCCACAACAACCAGCTCCAAAAGATCATGTCTGGAGAGATATGAGAAACAAGTATGGTGCTGGTAACGCCATGACTCCACATTACTCAGGTACTACTTTAGATGCTCAAACCAGATATGCTGAAGGCACCAAGAATATTTTGAACTCTTTTTTCACTGGTAAGTTTGATTACAGACCACAAGATATTATCTTACTCAATGGTCAATATGCCACTAAAGCTTATGGTGAACACAAGAAATAAGCGCTTGCAAACAGATTGTTTCTGTTTTATACTTCCTCCTTATGAGCGATATATAAAGATTTTTAAATATACACTATGTATAACTTAACTGAATGAATTACGTCTTTACGTCTATTATCTCTTCAAACTCAAAGACTAGGTAGGTATACTGCTTCTGTATCAGTATCTTTTGAACTATCTCATCTAATTAAGCCAGCCATTTCCTAAAAGGGTAATTCTACTTAATCTCCCATTTCTAAAGGGCCCATTTCTTTCAAACACACACATTTTAATGGCAGAGCAGATACAATAATTTATTAATGTGAAATGTTAAAGAGGCAAACCAATTAGCTTGAAGGAAGAACAGGAGTTGGTAAAATATACTCATTATACAATCATTCGTTCAGTCAATTCTATTGTAGCAAGCCTTCTTTAGTCATAAGAAGTTGTTAATATCAATAGGATTGTGTTTTACCTTTTTATTTCTCGATATCCTTTAAAATTTTAGATTGCTAGCTTTTATTAGAAACATTTTATACATACATTGACTTTATCTAGCATAATACAAACGGAATATTATGGTTAGTCTTAAAGTATTACTCATTGGAATACTTGGCTGGTCCCAATTTGCTAGTGCTAATGCATCCCATATTGAGAAGATTTCAAATAGTCTAAAAGCATTGGATAATAATTTGCTATTTAAAGATGAGTTTAGTTCTCTACCACCTGATGAGTTAACAAGTGATGATACAGGAACTTGTCCACCATGCTTCAACTGTAATTTGGCAAATTTTGAATGTAAGCAGTTTTCATTATGTAATAAATACAGTGGACGTTGTGAATGTCTTGCTGGTTTTGGTGGAGATGATTGCTCTGAACCATTATGTGGTGGTTTAGGAGATGGTCCAAATAGACCTATTAGAGAAGGTGATAAATGTGCATGTGAAGAAGGTTGGGCCGGTGTTAATTGTAATCTCTGTACTGAAGATTCTGTTTGTGATCCTTTTGTTCCTGGTGATTTAAAGGGTACTTGTTATAAATCTGGTATTTTAGTTAATCAATTTCACTCAATGTGTGATGTTACAAATAAGAAGATTGTCGAAATCTTAGATGGTAAGAAACCACAAGTAACGTTCAGTTGTAATAAGACCGCAGCTGCATGTAACTTTCAATTCTGGATTGCTGAAGAAGAAAGTTTTTACTGTGATTTGTCGAAATGTGACTTCAAATATAATTTAAATGATAACTCGACTGATTATAGATGCGAAGATGTTTCTTGTAAATGTCTTCCTGACAAGATGTTATGTGGTCAATCAGGATCAATTGATATCTCAGATTTCTTGACTGAGACAATTGCAGGTCCAGGTGACTTTTCATGTGATTTAGAAGAAAGTTCATGCAAGTTTTCAGAACCAAGTATGAATGACCTTATATCCAGTGTGTTTGGTGATCCTTACATTACATTACACTGCTCATCAGGTGAGTGTCTTCATGCTAGTGAAATTCCGGGTTTTGAAATCCCTGGTAAGGATAAGCTTTCTGTTTTACAATTATTTAGAATTTGTGCCACAATTGCTGGCTCAGCGGCTATTATTGGTCTTGCAATGTTTGGTATCAAGAAATCTCCATTATTCAGTGATTCTGGTGCTATTGCTTTACCTGATGATGATGCTGATGGTGGGGCATCTTTGGATGATGTTAAGCCTGCTATCTTTGCTTTCGAAGACGTCAGTTATTCTGTTACCAATAGAGTCATTTTAAACAAAGCTTTTGGTATTGCTAATCCTGGTGAATGTCTTGCCATCATGGGTGGCTCGGGTGCTGGTAAGACTACATTGCTAGATATTCTAGCAGGTAAAAATAAAAGTGGTACTAAAAGTGGTTCATTTTATATTAATGGTGAACAAATAATTACAAAACAAGATTTATCCCATTTTCAGAAAAATGTTGGTTTTGTGGACCAAGAAGATTTCCTTATTCCAACATTGACAGTATATGAAACAGTATTAAACAGTGCATTATTAAGATTGCCAAGAGCAATGTCTACTAATACTAAGAAAGCAAAAGTCTTACAAATATTATCTGAATTAAGAATTTTGCATATCAAAGATAAATTAATTGGATCGGATTTTGAAAGAGGTATATCAGGAGGTGAGAAGAGAAGAGTGGCAATTGCATGTGAATTGGTAACTTCACCATCAATATTGTTCCTTGATGAACCTACGTCTGGTCTTGATGCATATAATGCACGTAACGTTGTTGAATCACTGTCAAGATTAGCTAAAGACTTCAATAGAACCATTATCTTTACAATCCATCAACCACGTAGTAACATTGTTACTTTATTTGATAAACTCTTATTATTAGCTGATGGTGAAGTTGTTTATTCAGGAAATATGTTAGAATGTAACGAATTCTTTGCTAATAATAATTATCACTGTCCTCCAGGTTACAATATTGCTGATTATTTGATTGATATTACAGCTGTTGAAGATGGTGAACCAAATGCGGCATCTACCATAGGTTTTGATGAAGAAAATGCTCATCACCATGATGAGGATGTTCATGCTATTCAAGTTACTGGTTCTGATACTGAAAATTCAACTAGTGAATGGGAACATTTTGCAGTTCATCGTGATGAATATAGACAGAAGCCAACAAGTGGTACCAAAAAAGTTACACCAAAGAGAATTTTATCCATTTTTAAGAATTCGATAGCTGCAGAACAAGTCCATCAAGAAATCAAATTAACAAGAGATAGTTGGAAATCAACTAATGCCAACCGCCAACAAAATGGTGGTAGTCCTTCATTCTTCAAGACAAATCCAGGTAAATCAAAAGCTGGTTTTTTCACACAATTGGCAATTCTTTGTTCAAGAACTTTCAAAAACTCATATCGTAATCCAAGATTGTTAATGGGACATTATTTATTATCAATTGCTATGGGATTATTTTGTTCATTCATATATTACGATGTTCCTAATAACATTAGTGGTTTCCAAAATAGATTAGGTTTGTTTTTCTTCTTACTTACACTTTTTGGATTTTCAACATTAACAGGATTACATTCATTTACAATTGAGAGAATTGTTTTCATTAGAGAAAGATCAAACAACTATTACCATCCTCTAAGTTACTATTTGAGTAAGATTTTATGTGATGTCATCCCATTACGTTTGTTTCCACCTATTATTTTAATGGCTATTATTTATCCATTAGTTGGATTAAACATGGATGGCAACAAGTTCTGGTTATCTTTAGTGATACTAGTGCTGTTCAACTTAGCAACTGCTGTTGAAATCTTAATCATCGGTATATTAATCAAGGAGCCAGGATCTGCCACTATGGTTGGTGTCTTAGTACTTTTATTCTCCTTACTGTTTGCTGGTTTATTCATAAATAAAGAAACAATACCAGCACAAATAGCATGGTTTGAAAATATCTCAGTATTCCATTATGGATATGAAGCATTATCAGTGAATGAAGTCAATGGATTGGTGTTAAAGGAAACTAAATATGGTTTAGATATCAAAGTTCCGGGTGCTGTAATCTTGAGTACTTTTGGATTTGATGTTGGTGCTGTTATTTTTGATATTTGGTGGATGACAGGTATGCTCGGTGCGTTTACTGTGCTTGGTTATCTCGGTTTATATTACTTTGTTTTTGAAACTAGATAGGCCATTTGAAATGTCTGCGTTTAATTTTTATAAAAAGTTTAGTTATTTACATTAACTATGCTGTATAATCACTATAATAGATCTTTGTTTAAAAGTAGTACCAAACCACAGGTGGTTTCGTCTCCTTCTGTAGTTTCATAGTAACATAGAGTGAGTAAATGGGTGGTTTTCAATATCATTAGTATCCATATAGGGAAATCACTTAAAAAATTGATGGACTTAAAGAGGAAATATTAAACAGTTTAGTTACAATAGTTGCTTAATTGGGTGAAAATGTATAATTTGGGTAATTGTGGCTATATATAGGCATTGACTTAGACTAGCGTAATAAAGTAAGAGGTGTATATTATATGCATTTAATTTAGCTAATATAAGAAACGCAGCAGTGGACTGAGGCACCTCAAAATTACTTTGTTTGGTTGGGCTCGTTTTCACAGATCGAGATCGAGATTTTTTTCTTTTTGGAAAAGTTTTCTTATTTGTTCCTTAAATCACACGGGATAACATAAATCAATTGCCACTATTCTGCTATATATACCCATCTGGTTGAGGCATTGATAGATTAAATTGACAGTTTGTGTTTACGTGAGGCTTAATTGAGTCAAATTTTGCAACTGTTGTCGGATCACTCTACTTTTCCTCAGATCATACAAGATACCCGTATAAGGCCAAACCTTCACAATATGAAGAAATTTGCAAACCAACCTCAAAGTCTTCAAAGACCAAGACTTCCCACAGAGAGTGAAAAGGCTCGTTTACTAGAATTCCAAGATTTCATTCATTACTCCCCTCGTTACTCAGATGATGAATTCGAGTATAGACATGTTACTTTACCAAAGAACATGATGAAAGTAATCCCTAAAGATTACTTGACTGAAAGTGGTGCATTCAGAATACTCATGGAAGAAGAGTGGAGAGGACTGGGTATCATTCAATCTTTAGGATGGTACCACTATGAGATTCATATCCCAGAACCACATATTTTGCTTTTCAAGCGTCCTATCTCCCGTTGATTCTGAATAACTATATAAACGAGCTATTCACGTTGCTACAATTGAATTGGTCTGACCCTATTCATCATTGCACATATTTGCAAGGCTCAATATTTACGTAAGTGCTTTCCCAGCGCTTAAACTCTCATGATATCCCCTACTCTTTTACGAAGCAACTGCTCTTGCAAGAACTCATCACAACCAAAAAAAGCTTTACTTCTTATACCTTTTATCCGTTTAATTTGCATTCGATACTTTATACATATGTCTATATATCCTATACAGTGTCCTTCTTTAATAATATCAATTGTTATATACTTGATAAAGTCGCCTTTTGAAGTCAATTCTACGATATTATGCGCTTATTGGTTTGGCGGTGTTAGCTGTGCGCATGTAATTCAGCATAATCTGTTTGTAACTGTTAAAGAACTGCCAGTAGTAAGGTATAAGTCTTTAAGATACATAGATTAACTGTCTTTCCAGTACCTGATAAACATATTGTACAGGTGATTACATCATCATCAGGAGAGGGTAGCTGAATATTTCAGCTAGATCTTCAGGCACACGCACTACTGATCTTGATTTTTTCCTAATTTTGCATAGAGAGTTATAACATCTCCAAGCCATCTAAAGGTATGTAGTTGTAAATAACTAAGAAACGCCCACTATAGTTCATTGCTCTACCAGCTGGCAGATCTACTTAGTGTATCACATACATTATGGTTTCTAATTCATACAAACATGTTAACGAGGAAGGATTCATTGAGTATGACAATCCTTTTGAATCAACAGGATCTAATAATAACAACACATACCAATCATTTATAGACAGGACTTCAGCAAGTCGAAATGGTCAAAATCCCAATACTCGTTACCCACCAAACCCATTTGAGGATCAAGAGAACCCATTTGCAAACCCAGTGGATCCACCATCCTCTTATAGAATGAACGATTTACCTCCAGCTCCACAAAATCGTGCCTATAGTAGAGATGCATTCAATACACCTAACATTGCAGAGCGTCAAGTTATTGCAAGTAGGATGTCTAATATTAAGTTGATCATGTTTGGGACTAGGGTGAGAGGTTGGCCGTATTTCACTTGGACTGTAACAGTGCTGCAAATTGCAATTTTCATATATGAATTGATCATGATGGGTATCTATACTAAGAACATTTTTCAAACCAAGCCATATTTTAACCCAATGTTAGGACCTTCAACTTACGTCCAAATTCATTTAGGATCAAGATATCTTCCATGCATGACTTACATTGACGGGATAACCAATGTAACTACATTACAATGGCCTTGTCCAAACTCTACGTCAACCTCTACAGATGTATGTTCACTTGAAGAATTGTGTGGTCTCAGTGGCTTCTCTTACGATGATGATGACATTCCCCAACCTAATCAATGGTATAGATTGTTTACCCCTATTTTTTTGCATGCAGGGTTTTTACATATCTTTTTCAATCTCTTTTGGCAGCTCACTATGGGTCATAAAATTGAAATCTACATTGGGTCTCTGAGATTTGGCTTTATATACATAGCTGCGGGGATCTCTGGATTTTTACTAGGTGCAAATTTCTCTCCAGAAGGGATAACTTCTTCTGGAGCTTCGGGTGCTCTATTCGGTATAGTTGCTGTGAACTTGTTGCTCTTGGTTACAAATGGAAATGCTGATCACTACAGTCTAGGCATGCCCTCCAATAATAGAAAGCAATATAATGTCATTTTATGGTCTTCTGTATTCGAAATTGTTTTGATGATAGTACTGGGACTCCTTCCTGGTTTAGACAATTTCTCTCATCTTGGAGGATTTGTTACTGGCATGCTTCTTGGATTAGCTTTCTTGAACGATCCAATTTTTGTGTACACTGAAGATTACAGACAATATAAACGTCAAGGTAAAGCTAATGGAATGCGCAATATTGGAGGTCCTATGGAAGTTAGAGAAAAGAAAGTATTCATATTCTGGTGTTTCATTAGAGTAGCATCATTTGCTTTGTTTGTTGTCTTTGTAGCATTACTTGCCAACAACTTTGCTGTTAATGGAAGTAAATCGTCAGAAAGTTGCAAATGGTGCAAATACATAAATTGTATTCCTGTCAATGGCTGGTGTGATGAGGGTGATCTCTCTATCACATATTCTTCTGGTCTGCCATTCATGGCATTCCAAGCTATTCAAGCTTGGTTCTCTCATAGATTTCTATAATATCGCATATATTATGTATATATTTACATAAAAATAAAATACCTTACGCATTTACTACAGCGGTAGCTAGTCGCAATTTTTGTGAAACCCCAGATTTCATGCATCCTTGCACCATAATTGAGAATTTCTCAAATAGACAAATCTCGATATTTCGTTTGCCTTTCCTAGTTCCTACTGATTTCAGTCGAAAGTTAACGTTGAACTGGCCAGTCAGCACATATCAAACAACTCCATTGAGAAGACTACATTTAATATGATTGAGCACCTGAAATCATTTGAGTCAATAATCCACCCTTTACCTTCATCTATTCCAGTTTATAAGGATGATTGTATGTTTTCATTTGACACTGCGTTCGATGAGCTGGGTGTAGATATCTGCTTACATTGTTATCAATGCTTCTCCAGATCAGGACTGAACTATACTCAGCAACACAGTGAGTTCTTTGATCATAAATTATTTCTGAATTACAAGAAAATTTTAAAACCTCAAGAAGCTAGGGCAGAAGGCCAACCATTAAAGATGGCTAAATTAGAGATAAAAGAAACTAGCGAGAATGATCTTTATGACATTAATGTGGAGATTTATTGCGCCGATGTTGACACCTCAGTTGCATATCCCAATCCAGAAATACCATCAATCATAAGTGACACTGTTGAAGCCGTTTTGAAGGCAACCTCATCTGAAAAAAAGGAAGAAATCAAAGCTTGGGAACAAGAAATCTCTCCTTGTCCACACTCTTTTGATATTGAACAGTCCAAGATTGCTGATTTAGATTTAACAAAATGTACATCTTGTGATTTAGAGGAAAACCTGTGGATTTGTGTAACTTGTGGTTCTTTAGGATGTGGACGTGCACAATTTGGTGGTGTTCCTGGTAACTCCCACGCTCTTGCACATAATAAAGAAGTGGGGCATCATATAGCTGTGAAGCTTGGCTCTTTATCAAGTGACTCTGCCGATTGCTATTGTTACACGTGTAATGATGAGGTAAAAGTACCAGAACTAGAAAAGTATTTGAAAACTTTCAATATTAACATTTCAGATCGTATTAAAACTGAAAAGAACTTAACAGAATTGCAAATTGAGCAAAATGTCAAATGGGATTTTAATATGGATGGTAAGAATGGAGAAGTGTTGAGACCTTTATTTGGACCTGGTTTTACAGGTTTTAAAAATTTGGGTAACTCATGTTACTTAGCATCCGTTTTACAAGTTCTGTTCTCAACATCATCGTTTGCTGATGCATTCCACATAGAAGAAGGTATGCCAGTTGACAAGATTTTAAATCCAGGAGATCCAGCCAAAGATCTAGAAACACAATTATTTAAAATCGGTGATGGTTTATTATCTGGTAGATACTCTGTTCCAGATTCAACAACTACAGAAACAATTAAATACCAAAGGGGTATAAGACCATCTGGTTTCAAGTCTCTCATTGGTGAAGGTCATCCTGAATTCTGTACCATGCTACAACAAGATGCATTTGAATTCTGGATGTATCTTCTTGACAAGATTGAAAAGTCGAAGGCAAAGGGTGTTTCTGAAGTTGATCCTACCAACGAATTCAAGTATGTCTTGGAACAAAAACTGAAATGTGGAGATTGTGGAGGTGTCAGAATTTCTCAAGAATTATCAAGTAATTTATGTTTACCTGTGAATGATATATTGCTTAATGTCGATAACGATGGTAAGAAAATTTACAAAGAAACGAGTTTTGACGAGCTGCTCCAAAATTGGGCACAACCTGAAAGCTTAGAGTATAATTGTCCAAAGTGTCAATCCAAGAAGATTGCCACTAAGACATTGGGTTTCAAATCATTCCCTGAGTATCTCATCATAAGTCCACAAAGAATAAAACTTGAAAATTGGGTCCCAGTTAAAGTTGATGTACCAATAAAAGTTGGAGAATTGAATCTTGAAAGCCTGAAGTCTGCTGGTAAATTACCAGACGAGGAAGAATTTCCAGAGGAAGAAAGTGATGGCGATAACTCATATCCATATAATGAGGCTGCAATGGCATCTCTGTTGGGAATGGGGTTTTCTGAAAACAGTTGTCATAGAGCTTTGTTCAATACTGGAAACTCTAGTGCAGAAGATGCAACCAATTGGCTATTTTCCCATCTTGAAGATCCAGGTATCAACGATCCTTTTGAGCCGGAAGTTTCTGGTAAACAAGATAAGAAACAAGCCAAAGCTGAAGATATTGAAACTTTGATGGGTATGGGTTTTGGTCCTGACTTAGCTAATAAAGCTTTAATTTTGAATAACGGCAATATAGAAGCAAGTGTTGAATGGCTTTTTAGTCATCCTGATGATGATGGTGTCATACAAGAAGAAGAAAGCTCTGATGTTGCTGTTGATCCTAAGGCATTGGCTGAACAGATGATTGAAGAAATGGGTACTGGTAGTAAATATGCTCTTAATGCTGTTATTTGCCATAAAGGTACTTCCATTCATTCAGGTCATTATGTTGCATTCATTAAAAAAATTGTTGATGGTAAAGAATCTTGGGTATTATTTAATGATGAAAAGGTAGTTCTTACAGACGAAACTTCTAGGAATGATATCGAAGCTAATGGTTACCTATATATGTTCAAAAAATTATAAGTAAATATATATTAAGTACATAAAGTGGCATCTTTACGAATTTATTGGAATATATATAAAATAAATGAAATTGGTAAAAGCTATATATTATGATTAAATTGTATAGAGAAAGGATGTGAGTGAATAAAATCGCAAAGCAAAGAGGAATGATACAAGCTAGATAGGCTGTTAACAAATGTTAATGTTTCAGTGAGTTTACTTTTTATTTTCATTATTGGAATTGACTTTGGCTTCTAATTTAACTATTCTTTCTTTTAAATCATTGTTTTGTTTTTTCAATAAACCGATCTCAATTTCCTTTTCTTTTGACTTACCATAACTTAACATTTTTGCCATTTCTTCATTCTCTTCCGTTAGCATTTGTAATTTAGTGATAATCTTATGGGCAACTTCTTCTTCGTCATACCTACCTGTCTTTGAAACACTTTGAGTTGGATTTAATGCTATTGCTGTTAAAACTGCTTCCAATCTTAATTTTGTGTCTTCAAGTTCAGCATGGGTTTGTAATAATTTTTCTGAAAGTTGTTCATATAATCTTTCATGATTTTTAGGAACATCAAAAGCACCATTTTCGGGATCTCCTGATGATGAGTCTATATTTCCCTTGATAATTAAAGTCAATTTTTCTATATGTTTTTCTAAGTTCTGGATTAATGCATCTTTAATTTGTAATTTGTTTTCTAAATTATCTTGTTCTGTTACATTTTTGGAAACTGTTTGTTGGCTCATTGTTTTGAATTGAACAATAGGTGAGTTACTGTACTGATAAATATTCTTGTTTGTATTTTGTAACGATAAATTATTTGCTGATGGAGTACTTTGGTTTATGTAATTTTGTACAGGGTGTTGTTCATTTGCAGTTGGCGAAGGCATTGGTGCATAATTTTGTTGAGTTGCTAACTGTGTCATTGAAGGTGATTGCTCTTTCATTGAAGACTGAACACCGCAAGCTCCAAATGTTAAGGCGCTATTATCGGTAACCATATTATCAAAAGTGTTCAAGTTTGTGAGTGTTTGAATATTGGTGCCTTCAGTTGGACTTCTGTCCATGGAAAAATGTGCAGTTTTGGCTAAAATGTTTTTACTCATAGTTGGAGAAATAGCACTTGTTGAACTCATATTTGTCCCATTATTTGACCAAATTTCTCTTCCTACCGTGTTACCAAAGTTAAAGCTGCTATTCCAAGAATAACTAGAACCAAGCTTTGTTGAATCATAGCCCATCATTGTTGATCTGTTACTACTTAAAGGTGCTCTGATGGAGCTTGCTGAGCCCATGCCGCCACCATCGCCTGCTTTCTGGTCTTGCATATTCTGTTGTTGTTGTTGTTGGCTGAACTGTCGCATTTGCATACTATAGAGATCGAAGTCACTTGACCTGTTCAATGTTTGCTTTCCAGTGTTACCAACATGAGCGAGATTTGAAGTAATTGATTCCATTGCTGAATTATCTGCTGAATTGTTGGTGCCATCTGTTGAAGCATTTGTATCTTGTGAGCTTGTGTTTGGGAATCTCTGTAAAAATAGGGTGGGTTGACGCGTGTTAGTATTCAGCCCTAGTTATTGACTTGTGTGAAAATTTGTTAAAAAGAACACATACATAAGGGTCGTAACTCATGACAAGCCAGCTGAACTGCTGATAACTAGGTTGTATAGATGATCGATGAACTGTTAACCTCTGCTCTGTTACCAAGAGAAGATACAAGAAGGCAACTATGTAAAAAAAAAAAGGATGTTGTTCACCAAATTTTGAAACAAGGTGATTTCTAGTCTTAATTTGATGTAAGTTTTAACAAGATTGAGCTTTCCCCTTTAGGAAATCTGAGATTTAAATGTTGCAAATTATATTTTAATGGAGAAGACCTTGATGACCCTTTATGGGATTTACTAGGTATATCAGTGCACTGGATGGATATTTGGTGTATATGAGAAGTGTCTTGGGTAGTAAAGAAGTTGTTTAAGTAAGTCTAGCTAGTACTAAAAATTAATTGTTGTGATGAAATGACTTCAAAGCTGACAAAAATAATTTTACAATTATAAGTCTGCCGAAATTTAGATAAGAATATAGCAATTATTTTTTGATGATATCAACTTCCCCAGCATAAGTGACAATGACATACACATACCCACAACTCAAGCACACGCTAGCACTCTAACGTATTATCACATATATATTAAGATATCTTATAGTCTGATGATACTGAGCATTCACTGCCATTTTTGAAAATCGTTTGCACACGCTTTCTGGAGAATTATTGTGTAGATGTAAATAAAGAAAATAAGTTTACTCTATGATAGCAGCTTCAACTATAAATCCATAAATCTCATTCTATTGGAAGCTGATACTGCATTCTAGTCCTGAAAATGCCATCCTCAATACGGAAGTCTGTCAGTAATAGATCAGACTCCCTTGCTGATGTTGACAGTACCTACAATGATGTTACTCTCAATTTGATATCACAGCTAACTACAAAGAAAGATAACCAAGTACCAGGGTTGGGGAGAGATTATTGGTTAGATGATTCATCAGCTACAAAGTGCAGAACTTGTGAAAGGAAATTTACAGCTTTCAGAAGAAAACACCACTGTCGTATTTGTGGTAAAATCTTTTGCTCTTCATGTACTACATTCATAGATGGTGAGAAGTTTAGTCATCATGGAAGCATGAGAGTTTGTCTATCTTGTCTCAAGCTGGCTGATAGAATCGTGGATTATGTATCAAGTGAAGATGAATCATTGATTGATGACACAAGTAGTATATTACATAGGGTGAAGACATCAGACACAGTTGCGCCTACCAAGACAGAAATTGATATAATACCCGAAGACCAGCAAAATCTAAATAGCCCTTCTCATAATGAATACACATCAGCACCTACTCCACCACCAATGATGGCAATTGCTGCTACAAGAAAAGGTGAATCAGTTGAAATTGACCTGGGCAGAACATCTTCAATGTCCAGAAAAAGCAGAGCTAATACAGGGATGAGTAGCAGACCTCAGACATTATTTGATTTTTCATCTACCAGATCATCTGTTCCTATACCTACAAATAACCAAACTGAAGATGATTCCAAAAAATTTCTCCCACCATTGAACTTTGGCGCAGCAGCTGCAGCTGCATCTAACATCTTCAACTTTGGAGCCATATCTACCCCAACTCAGCTATCTAGACTTTCGCATTCTGGTTCAATTTCTGTTGGTCACAATGGCAACATGAATAATAACTTCAGTAGCCCTTTCAATAATAATGGCAGTAATAACTTTACAAAGAACACAAATTTTGGCAGGAGTTCTCCATTCAACGATTATAGCAATTCTTCGAAGACTGAAAATCACTACAGTTCCAGTTGGCGTAACTCTCCTATGAAATTCCCAGGTAATTCTAATACAGTCGAAAGTGATGAAGAAGATGCAGATTCTGAAGAGAGTGAAGATGAACAAACAATGATGGCTTTCACATCAGTTAATGCCAGCCCAGTGGAAAATCATCATTTTACGTGGAACCCTCCTCAAACATCCACTAGCATAGTCAGATTTGATGATCAATCGAGAAGAAATTTTCGTTCAGCAGTAAATAGAAGAGCAACGACGTTCCATAGACTTAAAAATAGAAGAATGAGTAAAAGTGGAAGTACTAGAATGATGAGCGATACAAATTTGGGTAACGTTTTCACCAATAGGGCAATTTCACAAAGTTTTGGATTAGACGATAATTTTGAATTTTTAGATGATTTCTTACGTGCTGGTGAAAGGCATGCTAGACAATTGTTGAGACAGATTTTATCTGATAAATGCGTAGAAAACATACCTGAATGGGAAACTGTACTATTTAAATGTCTTAAAAAGGTGTCTTCAATCTCAGTGGATATCAGTGGAGGTGATAGCTTTGATATTGCTAACTATCTCAAAGTGAAGAAAGTTCCAGGAGCTACAATCAAGGATACTACAGTTGTTGATGGCTTAGTATTTTCAAAGGTGCTTGCACTAAAGTCAATGCCTCGTGAAATCAAGAATCCAAAGATTATGTTGATCACTTTTCCCATTGAATATGAAACCGAATCTGACAATACATTCTCCAGCATTGAGCCAATTATTGCTCAACAGAATGAATATTTGAAGAAATTAGTAGCCAGAATAATTGATTTACACCCTGATATAGTATTGGTCGACCAGTCCATTAATGGGGTTGCTTTAGGTTTGCTCGATGATGCGAAGATCGCTGTGGCATACGATGTTAAGCCAAATATAATAAAACGTATTGCACATTTAACAAAGGCAGATATAATTACTTCCATAGATAAGTTAGCAAGAACCCCAAGGTTAGGTACGTGTAAGTTATTTGAAGTTAAATCCTACTTGCATGAACAAATCATAAGGTCGTATTTCTATTTCACAGGTTGTAATCCTGATCTAGGTTATACGGTTGTTTTACGAGGTGCTGGAAATGAAATTTTACAGAGAGTTAAACAATGTGCTACATTGATGGTTTACATATTATATAACACCAAGCTAGAATCTGGTTTAATGAGAGATCAATGTCTACAAGCAGCTGAGTACAAAATATCAGATACGATTCCTCAATCTTTACAGGATATTTCAGTTAACAAATACACAGACTTTTCTTCAATTTTTTCAAACAGAACTCTATCTTCATCATCATGGGTTAAATTCGACATTCCATTTGTTTTGACCAAATTGAATCGTCTTGAGGCTGAAATTAGTGACAATCAGAAATGGTTTGATGACTTCTGTCAAGAGTTTAAACGAATCAGTGAGAACATTTTACCCAATAATGAACCCACAAATGATGAAGAAAAAGCTTTAATGAAACAAAGTAGCTTTGAAACTGATAAAGAAATACTGAACAATTACTTGAAACATTGGAACATATCAATAGACTTTGAGAAATTACCAAATGGTATAGTAGATGTTTTCAATATGATCAAGATCACGAAAGAATTGAGGGAGAAATATTTGAAGGTTGAGATAATGATAAGTGAAAGACAATGGGAACAGTTCTGGATGACTAGAAGATTTCAATTCTTTGATCCAGCATGTCACCAAAATATTGTTACTTTATTCAGTATGGTGTCTACAAAAAATGCAACTCCTTGTGCAGGTCCTGATATTGAAGTAACTGACTATTACTGGGAAAATGATTTCTGTTTAGGTCAATTCATTGAACATATTTGCTTACATGCTAATGATATGTGTACAGATGGTTGCGGTTTAACTATGAGAGATCATTTTAGATCATATGTTCATGGATCCGGAAAAGTTGATGTGGTAATTGAGAATAATATAAAGACAATAGCCGGTAGAGAAGATATCATTTTAGCTTGGAGTTACTGTAAGATTTGTCATAACAGTACACCCGCTTTACCATTGAGTGATAATGCATGGAAATATTCGTTTGGAAAGTATCTTGAATTATCATTTTGGTGTCGTGGAATGAAGGTTAAAGGTGCAACTTGTGCTCATGACTTCTATCGTGACCAAATACATTACTTTTCTTTTCAGAATCTTGCTGTTCGTGTTGAATATACGGACATTGAAGTGTTAGAGCTAGCTCCTCCAAAGTTCAAAATATTTTGGAAACCTGAGATTGATATTAATCTCAAAATTGAAACTTATGAACAGGTACTAAAGAAAGCCACTTTGTTTTTTGATAGTGTTCGTAGCCGTTTGAACAGAGTTAAGGTCGATAGTATGACAATAGATAAGATGGAAGCTGGTCAAAAGAGAATTAGCGAGTTAAAAGATCGTGTGGAAGAAGAACATCTTCAAATTCAAATGTTGGCTAGAGATATCTATGAATCATCATCTGTTATTGATTATCTGTCGTTGAATTCGGTTATACGTAATATTCAAGAACTATCTGGTGAATGGAATTTAGAGTTTCAAGAATTTGACAAGGACTATTTGCCAACAGAAAAGGAAATCAAAAGAATAACAGCCTTCCAGTTAGACAAACTCTTCAAAGCAAACAGTGAGAGCAGAGCCAATGAAGCATCAAGCTCCAGAGAAGAAGATAACGAGAAGAATGAGATTAGTGAAGAGATGAAGGAAATTGACCAGTCAGCCAATGTCTCGGAATCTAATGAGGAATTTGGTACAGATATTCATGGTTCTCCAAGCCATCAAAGAATAAGGGGTCAGATGATAATGCATAAGATTGCCGACCTTGAGGCTCAACAAAAAAGTGATACAAGCACCCCAACAACGAGTCCAGTAAACTCAAAGTTCAATATTGGTGATCCTCCAGATACCTCAATGTATGGTAAGAAATCATTATGGATGTCTAGAAACAAAGAGTTACAGGATCATATTTTGAATACTGATGATGCAATTATTCCAAAATTAGATGATCTCAGCAGTGATAGTAAGGTGAAAAGGTTGACAGAATTTTTTGATGCACAAGAATTCTTCCGTCAAAGAGAACAGGAAAAACAGAAATTACAAGCTGTTGCTTACAGAACCAAGGTTATTGCTAGTAAGCCTACTGTTGAAGTTTATAAAGATTTTCAAGACGCAGTTGAATCTCAAAGGCCATATACAAATAATGCTCAATCACAATTGGAAGCTCAAAGAAGACCTCACGCTCTCAATCAGCCACAGACACAATCCTTAGATTCTGAAACGCAGCGTGATAAGAACAAGCAACAGTTGAGTATTTCTACAAAGCAAACACCATCTGAGTCAACTTCATCTACTGATATGAATGCAAATAGTGCTAATGCTTCCGGTTTGACTGCTGGAAACACAGTATCCAGCACTGCTAATAAGAAGGAGAAACAGGATATATCTCAGCCTGAGAAGCTATCGTTGTTAAAATCACTTACTCATTTTTGGGCAGATAGATCATCAACATTATGGGAACCTTTGTCATATCCTTTAAGTTTTTCTGAGCATATCTTTGTGGATTCAGATGTCATTGTCAGGGAAGATGAACCAAGTTCAATTATTGCATTTTGTCTGAACACCACTGATTATAGTAATAAACTTTATTCTCAATACAAACAGTCTTCTCAGCCAAAGAATGTTCCAAGTGAAGCAGTGTCAGAGTACAGCACCGATAACAATCAAATTTCTCAAACTCCAGATATTGAAAATATATCTACAGCATCCTCTAAGCCGCAAGTACAAGGTGAAGTAACTGAAACAATTGATCTCGAGGAAGTGATGCTCAAAAAAGGCTTCCACTTGAAATACCAGTTTGAAGAAGGTTATTCTACTATATCATGTAAGATATTCTTTGCAGAGCAGTTTGATGCTTTCCGTAAACAATGTGGTTGTGATACAAATTTTATCCAAAGTCTTTCAAGATGTATCAAATGGGATTCAACTGGTGGTAAAAGTGGCTCTGCGTTTCTCAAAACTCTTGATGATAGATTTATCATCAAAGAACTTAGTAGAACAGAATTGGAAGCGTTTGTGCAATTTGCTCCAAGCTATTTTGAATATTTTGCTCAAGCTTTATTCCATGGTCTTCCTACAGTCTTGGTCAAGATTTTTGGATTTTATCAAATACAAGTCAAGAATTCAATGGTTGGTGCTAAATCTTATACTTTAGATGTGTTAATTATGGAGAATTTATTCTATGATCGAAAGACTTCACGAATTTTTGATTTGAAAGGTTCTATGAGAAATAGACATGTTGAACAAACAGGTAAGGAAAATGAAGTTTTACTTGATGAAAATATGGTCGAATACATTTATGAATCGCCTTTGTTTGTTAGAGAAAATGCCAAAAGAGTCTTACGAGCATCATTGTGGAATGATACTCTCTTTTTGGCTAAGATGAACGTTATGGATTATTCTCTTGTCATCGGTATAGATTCTGATAACCATGAATTAGTCGTAGGAATCATTGATTGTATCAGAACATTTACATGGGACAAAAAATTGGAGAGTTGGGTGAAAGAAAAAGGCCTCGTTGGTGGTACAGGTGTGGGTAAAGAACCAACCGTTGTAACACCTAAACAGTACAAAACAAGATTCAGAGAGGCCATGGAGAGATACATTTTAATGGCACCTGGTCCTTGGCATCAAGGCACTTAAGTAACGCTTATGTAACCAACAAATAAATTACGAAAGTTTTATATAAATTTTAAAAATGTTGTAGTGGTTTGAGGAGTCAAAAATGAAAGTTTCCAGATTTTGTTAAAGTAGATCGCTACATGTAAGTGATGTGTACCATATATGGCGAAGTAAAAGCAAGTTATCATATTCAACTAGATCTTAAATTCCCCTTTTCTTGAGCATAGATTGTTTGCACTCATTGAAATTCTTTATTACAATCATCTATTCATATCATGTTCAGAGATAGAACCAATTTGTATATATCTTACAGAAGGACATTTCCTCACCATACACAATCATTTAATGCAAACAGATTTAATAGCTTAAATGAAGAAGAACAAGGCTTAATGTATAGAGATGACCCAGACGAAGGTACAGATGGCATAGAACTTCGCCCTCTTCCGCCTAATATCATCAAATTATCCGAGGATGCTGAGTCTCATTTGGCAGAAATTGAATCTCGTATAACTGAACTGAGTTATTTATACAAGAAAAATATACTGCCCGGATTTAATGATACAACTCAAGATGACAGCAAAATAGACAACTTGACCTATGTCATCACAAAAGACTTCCAAGGAATATATCAAGAAATCAAGAAACTTGATAATATCAAAGTAATTGGTGGACAAAATGGTACACTTAAACCCAACGAAATATCCATGTGTGATAACATTAAAAAGAATTTAGCTTTGAGAACTCAGGATCTTTCACAAAAGTTCCGTAAAATGCAAAATAATTATATTAAATACCTTAAACAAGACGATTATGAAGTACCACAGTCCAATAACAGCAATGGAACGAGCTCTTTTGGTGATTCCAATATGCTTGAGGAATTAGAATCTTCAGAGAAGTTAGAATCGTATTCAAGAGATGCTCTGGAACAGTCTCAAAAACAGCTACAACAAATACATCATACACAGCAAACCATATCTGACGAATTCATCGAACAGAGGGAACGTGAAATTTACAAAATTGCTCAAGGTGTTATTGAAATTAGTACAATCTTCAAAGAGCTTGAGAATATGGTGATAGACCAGGGAACAATCTTGGATCGTATTGATTATAATTTGATGAATACCGTGACACAAGTGAAACAGGCCGAAAAACAAATGAAGAAAGCTGAAAGTTATCAGAAGCAAACCGCAAAATGTAAGATTGTATTCTTCTTAGTGTTGCTTATATTTCTATGTTTGATGATTTTAATAGTGAAGCCTAAGAAAGTTGATCATTACTATCATGATGGTGATTCAAAAACAGATAAAGGAGGTAACGCAGATAATACAGATGCATCTCCTGCTAATAAAGCTGGTACTGAGATTGGTGAAAGTAGTAGCAATTTAGAGATTACTTCACCCGATGTAAATAATGATTTACCGCCAGATATAGATTTCCTTCATCAGATTTGAATATTTTATTTACTAATAATAGGAGCGCGTTAACATCGAAGATACTTTATTATTAACTGATAGTAATATAAAGATTAAATAATCAGCCTAAGCCGCAACGAAAGTAAGGTAAAATAACGAGAAAAAAATAATAAAAGACAAACAAACAGTATAAACCTGGCTAGACTACCAGAATGTAGACTAACAATTTGATGAAAATAATAAAGCGAGAACACGAGACATGCTTGTTTGGAAAAGCACCAGTATACTTGAAGTACTGGATCCGTTAGAAAGAATTGAAGTCCAAAATTAAAAAGCAGTAAAAGCAAATCGGAATCTTAGATTGTTTTGAATAACAAGAAACGAAATGTTCTAATCTAATGTACAATAACTTTTATAGAGTAAAATAGCTCTTATAGTATATTTGCATAAGGTCCATCCTTTGAAGAAGCAAATGCTGGCATTGATGGTTTTGGTCTGTTTTTATATCCACCAAGATGTGGCTGACGCTGTGGACCATTTGCTTGTTGAGCATGAAGACCATATTTTCTAATACCAGGTTTTCTAGCACCGAAATCAGTGTTCAAACTTTGACCAGAAGCTCCTCCAGCTAATGAAAACTCTGGATTATTGTTTAACAAAATCTCAGCATGGTTTTGCCTTCTTACTGGTGGAGCTTGGTTATAACCCATAAAACCATTCATTGGTGGAGGAGGATACTGCTGTGGTTGTTGCATAGGATATCCCTGTGGAATAGGTTGAACATTTGTTGTGTAATACCCACTACTGTTAGGATACACTGCTTCAGGTGGTGGAGGTCCTTGAGAATGAGAAAATGGCTGGGATGGTTTTGGCGCTCTGTATTGACCAGGAAGTACAGATTTTTGCGGAGCACCTCTATAATAGTTAGGATTGACTTCTCTCTGTGAGATACTTGTAAAGTTAGATTTTGTACTATTTGACTCATCTGATAACGGTTGATTCTCCAGTCTATCATCTGAACCACCAAGATTATAAGGATTAACAGATTTAAGATTGTAATTCAAATCATCCTCTTCATCAAGAAGACTATGAGTAGGACCTGCCGACTGTGTGTTCTTCATTGTAAACTCCAAATTGTCAGCACTCTCATTCTTGGCATATGGATTGGTAATGTCTGGTAAACGTGGCTCTTTGAGAGTTGAACCAGCAGAAGAATATTGATTCACAGAAGCATTATTTGATGGTTTTTTTATCAAGTTAGCAGATGAGCTACTTGGATTGTTGTAACCATCATAGAAAGTTGTCACATCATAAGTCTTTTTCTCATCTTCACTATATGATTTGATACTAGATATTGCACCATCACGAGTAAAGCCACCAACAAAAGTAGAAGGTTGTACACCATTTACCGGAGCATCCAAATGTCTCAAATCAGAATGGTCTGGCCCTTTGAAACCAATAAAACTGGCCTTATCACTTTCATTATCACTGGAATCAGTGTATCTAAGAGGTGATGACGTAGAAGCCAAACCATTCAGAACAACTGAAAATAGTGTGAAAACTGCGGCTGGAATTAGCAACCAGCTGACAAAACTAACGTGAGGATAAAATAAGAGTAAAACAACAACACATATGAGGGCGCTACCGATGAATGACAAAACTGCCATTATTATAGCAAAAATCCAGTAAACTTTTGATTTGGAGAATGTTCGGAAGTGACCAAAAAATGAAAATAAAAGAGCAATAAGTGTGAGCCCAGCAGCAATAGGCGCAGCGATTAATATGAGGTTCAACTTATCTCTTGAATTAGAGCTCATTTTCCAGTCTGTAGCATCTGTCAACTCTGAACTTTTATAACTACTCATAACATCAGAGCATGTACTCGAGCCATCCTTTGTAGAACAATAACCAAAAACACCATACTGGTAAGTTCCATCATCAGATAAATATAGAGATGTGGTTACTGGAGCTGTAATTACAGACAGAATCAGAAATGCCAGAGTCACTGCTTGAAGGACAAAGGAGATTGTATGAGATCCAAAACCCATAGCTTGTGGACCGCAGATATCAACTGAACGTTTTTATAGTGTAACTTCGTTATTGAGTAATGTGATCTTCAAACTATTTCTAATTTTGATGAACAACCCCTTAATCTTTTAAAATCACACGAAAATATTATGAATTTAAATAAATACGTGATTCTCTCTCAGAAGCTTTCTCGCTCTTAGTAAATTATTGTGGATAACAATGTATTGAACAAGTCTGCAATGGAAGTATAGGTTTGCAAAAGAGTAAAATAGTCAATTCAACTATATAAGAGAATTTGATTATAATGTAAATGTTTGGCGTTTAATATATTTATGGCTCAGCAAAAGCTCGTATTTTTTAAAAAAAGCAGTGCATTTTTATTTATTTTTGTTTTCGAGTTAATTGTTTTTTTCATTGTTCGAGCCACACATAATATCACCACAGCGCGTTATCGCATATCAAGGGTCGCATGCACATTTATTTACTTCTAGATTGATTAATGCTATATGATAAAATCTTCGTTGACTTAAATATGTACTTATCTCTCTATCTATTTATGATCTTTCGGTTTGTGTTGTAAGAAACTCAAGTTCACAAAACTTCCTGACTTTTTAGGGCCCGAGAGGAAACTACTGCTACTGTGTCTCGATATAAGTCCAGGCCTTTTCTCTTTGCTCGAGTGCTGCGAATTTGAAGCTGAACTATGTAGAGGCAAACCAGCCAAGTTGCTAGTCGAGCTTGAATGAGCAACTGAATGAGATGCTAATGTAGGACTCACAAGACCACCGGTTGAATGATTAGAATGTCCATGCCCTTGTAGATATACAGCTTTTGGAATGACCGAAGGCGTCGATGAAGTGTTAGATTCCCCATTGCCAGAAGCAAGTGCCAAAAGATTTGCAGTAGATTGGTTTCTGGATACAGCTGGTGAGGAATTGGCAGACGAACCTCTTGACTTCGCCAACTCGTTTGTTAATGGATGATGTTCAGTCTGAGAGCTCGTTCCTAATTGTTGAACATGCTGTGATGAGTAATTTCTTGATCTACCAAAACTCAAATGCAATGAACTTGGATGTCGTACTGCTGATGAACGGTCCTTTGAAGTAGATATAGAACTTGATGAATGTAAATGTAACGAAGAACTAGAACTGTTGAGTTGTGTTTGTCTAAGACGTTTATCGAGTAATTCTAAGTTGATCTGTGAATCATCTGCTGGTGGCTCATATGCTGGAGTTAACTCATCTTCCACTGTATCACTTTTCAATGCTGTTTCATATGAAGGGACACGTGACAATTCCTTATCCCACTTGGAAGATGATCCTTCTTCTGTATGAGTATGATGATTATCCAAATTTGTAAAAGAGTTGACTCTTGATAAATGTTGAACAGGTGACATGACACCAGGAGACATAAGAGCGTGATTGAATGTAGCACCTGGAGTAGATGGTGGTAACTGAACACCATAGGAGAATTCAGGACCAGTGGTGACATCATGAGCATCAGAAGAAGAACCAGCAGCAATGGGAATTGGTGCAGCTGGCTTTGAACCATTAATATTATTATACGAGAAATAATCTCCATTATCATCACCACTAAGACTGAAAACAGGACGGGAACTTCTTGCAACAGCAACATCATGCGTAAGACTTGCAGAACCTTCTCTTTGTGAGTGTAAAGTTTTCAAATTATCAAATAATTGGCTGCTGAATCTTGATTCTGCAGATGGAGTCATGCTAAGTTCACCTAACATTACATCTCTTGAAGAATCACGGATATCATTGACAGGGACCTCACTTGGTGTAGCAGCACCAGACATAGTTGGAGAATCAACAGGTGATCCCGTCTCACTCCATAATCTATCATAAATATGGTTTTCATAATTTGGAGGTGCCATGAGATCTTGAGTGTTCATACCTTCAGTCAAATTAGAGTGAACGACAGGTTCAATTGGAGTATGAGAACCACTACGAGCATTTTGATCCACAGGGGCAGCATAACTCATTGCAGGTTCTCCCCCACCTATAGAAGTTGATAAATTTTCATGATCAAATAAAACTTCTTCACCATGGAAATGGACAGTTACATCTTCTGCATTGCTGAAACGAGAGCCATCATCAAAGTCATTCAGTGGTTTTGCTTCAATAGGTACAAATGGACTTATGAATAATGATACAGGTAATGTTGCACGTAATTCTGAGACATGGCCATCAGTATTAATTAAAGAAATGGCAAATTTCAACTTATGTCTGACCTTAACATTATCTAAGATATTACAATCTTGTGTCAATTTTGATAAAGATGGAGGAATTTGTAAGAATGTATTGACTTCCCATCTATCTTGGGAAAGTGTAATCTCATCATTTCTGAAGAATACACCATTCATGTCGATTTCAGATTCAGTCCAAATATCTTTACCATTTTCATCAATTGTGACCTTTGGAATTGATTTTGATATGATTGATCTCTCACCAGTATGAGAGCCTTGTGTTCCTCTGTAACTGTAGTATTCACACAGTTTGATCTTCATGGAACCTAATTTCAGACCTTTGCTCAGTGGAACCATTACCATTTCAATGTTACATCTAGATCCAATAGCAACTGCTTTGGTTGGTATACTTATTGAATAATCAACCTTTTGCGGCCATGTATTATCTACTGCTACAGTTTCTGATAAATCTGCAGAATCTGTAGTCATTGTTCTAACGACATGTATATGTTTCTTCGTAACCAATGGATTCGAAAATCTTCCTCTTTCAATTGTAGATAAAATTCTATATACCAATGAACAACCTGGTAATCCTTCAACAGATTCTGGGACAGAACCTTCTATGATTGTTGAAAATGGAAACTCGTAATTACCCTCTGGTAACACTACTGTTTCAGTTTTGGCATTCGCTACATTAGAGAATGATGCGAATGATACTAAATTGCTGGACGACTTAGTTTTAGATGCACCTGAAAGATTTAGTGACGATTTTGATTGAACTAAGCTTTGTAATGATGAAGACGACGAAGGATTGGACCTAGTCAATTTACCGGTTGTGAACCCACTGGAATTGAAGTTAGGAGTGAGTTGACCGGAATGTGGATCAGAATTGTCTCCAAAGCTTGCACTTAACGATGATTTGTTTTGCTGTAAGAATTCATGCAGATTGATCGAATCCCACTCAAAATCATATAATATCTTTCTATAACTCACTGGTCTAACAATGACACCTTTGGTTGATTGATAATGTTCCTCCCAATCAAGTTTCAACGTTCCTGTTAATTTCAATGATAGTTTCTTAATTGGAAGGGGCTCAATAACTGAAAGTACTATAACACCAGAAAGCAAAACGGATGCAGCTTCAGATTCTGGACCTTTAAGTAAAACAACATCACGATCACTAGATCGTAAACGAATGTCAAATAAAGCCGTTTGACGATGTGATTTCTTTGATTTAGCCATTATGACGTAAAAAAACGATGATGATCAGACTATTAATATGACAATAAATAAATAAGTTACGAAAACAGAGAGAATTGTATATGATAACAATTTAATCTAAACTGATTCGAAAAATGCTTCTAAAATAACAATTGAATTGCAAAATGCTGCAATATGAGGACTATGATATAACGAATAGTGACAATTGTTGTGATAGCAAGTCAATTGATCTATTAACTCTGAGAAAATGTCAAGATCAGAAGCTATCAGGAAAATGTGGAGCACTTCTTGGTTGTCTCAAAAAGGCTTCTTTGAAAAAATATCAGGGTAACTAAACTTTATATGATTGATAAAGCAATCTTAAGGAAGGGGTCAACAAGTCTTGAATATGGTTATTCCCAGGGATAGATCTATAGTGTAAGTGTGAAGCTAGAAGTAGTAAAGTAGGTCTAGTGTGAATTTGATAGCTATATATACTGTACAGTATTAGTTAGATGATAGATTTGTAGAAATGTAAGGAAAAGAACGTGATAGTAATCTAAGAACACTGTTTTGGTCATTCAAAATTTTCCGTAATCTCGGAAAAACTATTTGTATCTCTTCATTCTTTTTAGTTGACCTTTTCAATATTGTCATCAGCTTGTGGTATGTTTTTGATGAATAACTCTTATTTGAGCTATCGTATACGCCTAAGACATCTATACCAATTAGCAGAGCATACGAAGTTATTATGAAACATCAATGTTCATTTGCATTGGATGGAAATGTACATACTATACAGGATCTCATATTTTTGTAAATCGTTCTATTTAACCGGGGTTTTCGTTGATTCTATACAGAAATACACGTTATATATATGGTAAAGATCTATCTACTTAGATTTAGTTATAATGTTCTGCCTTATACGTTAAAGTTGCTCGTATCATTCAGTAATGAATACTGTCCAAGTAACAGACAGTCTCCACCTCTTTCAGGATCAAGACCAAAATTATAGAAAAACCCTTCAGACGTGATCACCATTACATGTAATAATCGTTTCGCTAAAGTTTCCGAGCTGTTGTCATCACCACTCACAATGACATTTCCTGAAGAATTGTCTGCAATGACTGAATTCAACATATCTTCTGGGATTCGATTACCAATACCAACAACTGTCCTGGTATCTTTTGAAGTGGGAACCTTTAATGAAGCAAAATGCCTATTTGGCTCTAAGATAGAAGAGAATTTGGGAGGTAAGTAAACACCCATCTTTTCAGCTGCTTTTCTTCCTAATGATTGTGATGTTCTTCTCAACATTCTAGCCACCGACCTTCTGGTATTGTCGATTAAAGGTTCCATTTTGTTGAGCGTTTCATTTTGATTGGATTCTGAGCTATTTATCGAACCAACAGAAGAGTTTGATCTGCGTCTAGTACCCTCATCCACAGCCGAAGGTGGTTGCAAAACGTCTATAGAATCATCATCATCATCCTCTTCCTCACTACCAGAAGATCCTGCATCATTCCTCTTGATTGACGTAGGGTTAATAGTTGGGCTCACGTTCAAATTGTTACTTCTTGCAATATCTGACATTTCATCTTCACCTAAACGGAAAATATGTACAGTCTCCGTGGCAGAACTGGCTATAACAAATCTATTATCTGGACTAAACGCCAACGAATATATTTTAGTAGGATATGTTCCTCTCCTAAATTGATACAATTTGATACCTGCTTCAACTGAGAAAATCCTTATTATCGTACCTTTATCAGATGCAGTAGCAAGTAATAGCCCATCTTTACTAAGCGCTATAGCGGCCAATTGAGTCTTGTGTGCTTCAATAACAGATAATGGTTGTAAAGTTTTGGCGTTAAATATTATCACATCACCATTTCGTATATTTGCTGAGTTATTTGATGGTGTATGATTATGCGGATCATTTGAACCTGCTACTGATATTTTCTGAGGAGATGGATATGCTAAATAGTTATTTTCAAGTGATGGAGATAAAGCAATGAGTCCATTCGGATTTGGCGGTATTTCAATTGTATGTAATAGTCTCATATTGTTAATATCATATATGTAAATAGTAGTTTCTAACAAAATAACAAGACGCTCACGATTCATCTTCACCGCTAGAATAGTTCCTGGAAATGTCAGCTCACAGATGGTAGTTTGCCTTTTGGTGTTTATTATTTTAAGGCGGCGTGGGGATAATGCATGCTGTTCACCCATGCCAACGATTGCAAGTAAGGAAGAACAAAACAACATTTCGACTATACCAATACTTCCATCTAACTTCACAAAACATCTTCCGAAAGGTTCACAGTTGTAGAGTTTATATCCACTTTGATATCCAACTGAGATACATGAAAAGTCTTGATTGAAATTGGCAAAGTTAATTGAATCATTTGTCTTATTATGTGCCTCAATGAAGTTTACGGAGTCACTACTCGTCTGTGAAGCACTTCTTTCCTCATCCTGATTTATGACAGACATTGTTGAATATGAATCAGACTACCTGCTTCGATAATATAAAACGCACTTCAGTTAACAGAGAAAAAGAAATACGCAGAAGTGATAGGTTTGATATTGTTGATACAAGCGTTATATCAAATGCTGAATTGAATGACAAATAAGAGCCTAAATAGCGATTATTCAATAAACTAAATTGACTTTAAGGGTTGATTCTGGCAAAACTTCTGTGGCAATTGGATAAATATCTGTTTACAGTTCACTGTTATTAATTTACTTATTGCATTAGTTTCTCTTTAATAATAATCACTCTAGCTGCAAATCACACGTTCAAATATTTGCAGATGGTGTACGTATGTAGTTCTACAATTTTCGATGATTTTCATTTGGTTATGACCCTACCTTTCTGTCTTCCGCAGTATACGGGTTGTATCTTGTAAGTACTGGTTCACACTCATTTAATTTATTCATCTAATGAGAACTATGTATAAATATATGTTATGTAAGTTATATAAGTCTTTCATCCAAACTTTCAAGCCCATGGGTTGATTTCATCATCATTGGTAGAGTTTTCCCAAGTTTTATGTGCTAGAGATGATGGCATAGCCAACTCTTTGAAAATTTCTGTGCCTCTAAAACTCTCTTGCTTTCCATGCTTTTCTTCCTCATTGCGTATGCTTGGCAGGTTTTCGTCCAAACCATCTCTTTCCTCTTCATCATTGTTTTCTTCATATGGGTTATATGCATAATCGTTTGCGTGTTGATCATAAATGTCATCAATATCATCAATTATTTCTGGTGGTAAGTGTGGCTGATACACACGAGCTAACCTACTGACATATCTACTGTTAACATCAGCACCATATTGATGTAACAATTCTAACAATGTAGGTAAGGTGAGTGGGAAAATGTTGGCGATGTTCAAGAAGGCTTTCTTATCATCGACGTAAAAAACCTTCTGGTAAGTTTCTGAATAATGTTCAATTCTTGCTTGTAGATCTTTTTTCAATTTTTTTGGGAAACTGCTTTCATCAACTTCATATTTGTAGTTTTTCACCACAGCTAGGAGCTGCTGTGGGTTCAAAGTTATAAATGATGACAATGTTTGATTCAAGAAACCTGGATCATCTATACTTGACATGACTTGCAACCATTGAAGTATTTCAATGACAGGCATCAAATGATGTCTACCAATCTTATAAAGTGAGTTGTAGTAGAAAGCAGAATCATTTGGATCATTCATATTACCTTTGAATTTAGTTACCGATTTCAGAGGAATTTGAAAGTTGACAACACTCTCAGGGAAACTATTGCTTTCATCAGTAGTCAAATCAGGTGATTTATATGGTGTAACATTATTGGCTCTCATCCAGTCTTCAATCATTGATAAGTTTAATCTAATTTGAATAGCTTTTGATCTAGAAGAATATTTCTTGTTGGCTATAACTCTATTGAATAAAGAGCTACCTAACCAATAGAGAACTGCTCCAAAGCATTGTTGCTTAATAACTTCATTTATATGATGTAATTCCATTACATAAACTAATGCACCCAAAGTTTGAATGATTTTTAATGGCGACGGCTTAATCTGCTCTTTGAGAGTTGGAGGATAAAGCATATCTATTATTTCATCATATGTCGATTTTGCTTGGTGTTTTCTTTTGAAAATCTTCCAGTCAGCCTTGTATGAAACATTCATATCAGGTACACTATCATAGTCTAATAAACAAGGCTCTAGTAATGGATCTAATCTGCTATCCATGGAAAATGCTAATTGCATCATGAGTAAATGTAGTGTTGTAATGATTTCTTGTAATAATTTCGGATACTTGATATAGTATTTCGTTGCTCCATCTCTATAAAGATAATAATAGATATAATTCAAACATGAAATCCAGTAACCCAACATCACTATATCCATTTGGTTGCTTGATTGAGTTTGGGCCTCCATCTGTAAAGCACCACCTTTAGTACCAGTCACACTTCTTACTCTAGTCAAAAATATCTCAAAAAAGCTTACTACCATCTCCGGACTATCCAGCTTATTCTCTGCATATCTCAAACACTGATATACCACTGCAGCAGGATACATCGCTTTATTATGATACTTGGAATAGAGAGAGAATATGTAATCCATTAATTGAGCCATACTACCATCATGAAATTTGAGATATTGCTTTGGTAACAATGTATTGAAGTTAAAATCTTCATTTGCTAGCACGGAATCTTCTAAAACTTCATCTTCTAGAAATCTTGAGCTTTTATAAATTGAATCTTCAGTTTTGTCGGGTGCTTGTAAACTTGCTAATCCCAATGTTTGCAAACGAAGTTGAGCATCAAAGTCATCATTGTCCTCAACTGGTGCAGATAAGTCTTGTTTGTAAAAAGTGCCCTCAACATGAAGAGTTTCCTTTTTCAATATGTTATGTGACTCGAAATATTCGTACATCTTGGATCCTGGTAATGCAAGATCAACAGCGCATTTATCTGAGTTATTTCCTTTCATGTATGGGTCAGCTTCTGCTGTCAGTAATTGAGATACTATTTCTTCGTGAGATAGATAGGTAGCCCACATTATTGGTGTCCATCCCATCAAAGTATCCCTTAAGTTCGGATCAACATTGAAATTTATCAAAATGTCTACGCATTCTCTCTTGTTGAAACCAATTGCATATATCAAAGGAGTTAGACCTTGTGAATCAATTTTATTCAAATATTGTGAGTTCTTCGAGGCCAATTGCTTTACAAGTAAGTTATCTCCCTCAGAGACCGCTAAACAAAGTTTGACAAGCACATCCTGGTTATCAGATAACAACTGAAGAGCTTTCTTAGCAGCTAGGATCTTCGAATAATTCAAATCATTATTCATGATTATGGATGAAGCTCCACTTACAAGACTCCAAGGATCCATAGTATCTTGTCAATTGTGTGCTGTAATCTTATTGTCAGCTCAAAGGAGCAAATTGTGAATATATAAATGTGATGAGCACAGCGAAAGATCTATTTATCTAATGATATATACAAGAAAAGAAAGGTCTTCATTGAATGTTAGTAGCACCGATTTCATTTAGCGAGCCAAGCCGACGTCTGTAAGACGGGTCGATTGTGCTAGCAGCTAACCCTTTTATTAGTAGATGGAGTTTCCAAGGATGGTATATCATCAGTATAGCTATTTGTGATAATTAACTTCAAGGACCTACTGTGAGCAGTACTGAGTGTACAAAATATTGACCAATGAGCTTGCCAGCTGAGGAAGAAGACACAAGCTTGAGCTCAATTGTTGTGAATTCCACGTTGGGTATCAAGAATGGATCCCATCTTTCACTTCTAGAAACACCTATCAGCTCACCAGTACGCTTACCAAATGATAGTGCAAGCACAAGATCATCTTCAGCATCAACAGTAGCAAGGATTGGGTCACCAGCAATAAATAGAATAAAACATTTTGACCAGCGACTTCAATCTAAGGTTGCAATATCTCCCAGTTTTAAAAATAGAGTGAAGAAAACGATGAGAGAAAGGGCTGACACAAGAAGTTCAGTACATGCTATATATAAAGAGACACCAGATGCTATTAAATGGATAAAATTGAATAAACTAGGAAGACAACTATCTTCGGAGGATTTTCTGATATCTTATGGAAAGGCAACATGTATCGCTCCGACAGAGAAACATATTTTTGTGGGTACTACCAAAGGATGTATTGCTATGTTTGATTACCAGCAGGAATTAATAACTACTCTAGGCGACATAGTGAACACCTGCGACACTGGTTTAGTTTCAGCACTTGCAGTTTCTATAGATGGTACCTATATCTCAAGTGGTTATGCTTCTGGTGATATCTTTATTTGGGATATTTCCAAGCCGAAATCTCCAATGTTCCACATACCTCCTATATCACAAGAAAGAACGGCAAACTTTACATCTTCAATCCAAGGTCATGAAAAAGGTAGTAGAATTTTGCAAATTCAGTTTAGTGGGAGACGGCACACAGCTCTTATAAGCACAGATACGAATGGTATCATGGTTAATCATAATCTCTCAAGAACATTATTGGGATACAATTTGAAATCACGTATCATGCTAGGAAAGTACCGTACATTTGCAGAATCGAGCATTAATAATATTATCCTTGATTGGAGTATGTTACCTATGGGCTCATCTAGACAACATACTGATAATATCGGTGTATGTGCAATAATAACTCCTTTGGCAATGATTGTCATATCAACATCACCCACTTTACAAACACATTTTAAAGTAGGGAAACCAAGGGTGATAGATGAGTCATTTGGTATGACATGTTGTGTTTCATGGTTTCCTGCTATAGTGAATAGGATAGACGGTGTACCTACTCCACCAATATTGGCATATTCCTGGTCAAATGTTCTTACGATTTTTGAAGTTACAAGCGAAGAGATAATAGATAAGGAGGGTGTGAAGTCGTTGATATTGAAGTTTTCGAATAAAAAGAGATGGTTATGTGAAGAAGGCATTGTTTCCTTAAATTGGCTGAATTCAAAAACAATTTCTGTTTTGACAAGTTCTCAACGTCTTGTACTAGTACACAGGGAAACAATGGTGGTTTCGTGCGCGATTGATCTTGTAACCAAATATATTGATGCCCCAGTTTTATATCCAGAACTCTCATTAATAACTCATAAATGTTACAAAAATGTTTTCCGTGTTTTCAAAGGTAGGATTTTTCTCCTTGGGAAATACGAAGTCTATATTGGTTCCCTAACAAATTGGGCTGATAAATTGCTAGATCTATTGGGATCAGGAATGTATATTGAAGCCCTTGAAGAATCGGTGAGACAATACCAAGGAACAACAAATCTTGCTATATTAGGACTACCAACAGACGATGATAGCAGACATAAATTGATATATGGTAACATTATTGATATTTTGGAAGGGTCATTGAACCACATATTCAGTGATGAAGAAATATTGACTGGTGGTACTGAAGAACGTGAATTTTTTTTGGAGACATATCTATCTACCACATTGAATGTACTGGAAACTATCAATGCTCCATTGTATCTCTACGAGAATTTGTTTGGATTATATAATGTGAATGGCTTTGAACTAATGTTTTTTGAAGTACTTGAACCATTCATTTTTGAGCAACGTATCATAAATTTACCGCCTTTGATTTTGAAGGCTATGGTAGAGTGCTACGTGCGAATTGGTAATGGCGAACGTTTACAGGAACTCATTTGTCTCTTGGATATAAAACAGTTAGATATTGATCTTACTATAAATTTAGCTAAAAAGAATCATCTACAGGACACTTTAAGTTTCATTTGGAATGTGCTCATGAAAGATTTCATTTCTCCCGTGTTTGATGCTCTAAGCATGATCAAGGTCTTGGTATTTAATAATGGTGATCTTACTGATGATGAACAGATAACTCTACAGGAAGATTCTTCTTACATTTATGCCTATATTGCTTATATTTTGACTGGCAGACAGTATCCTACGGATAAACCCATTGATTTTCATGACAGTGAAAAAGGCAAACTGAATATATATTACATTCTTTTCCATGGAGCTGCAATAGGGTGGCCAAAAGGAGAAGAGAAGCTACATATTATGGACGATTATGAATCAAATGAACCTGCATTCCCATACTTGTATTTACTTCTGAGGTATGACTCTATACAGATGTTGGCATCACTTAATGAAGCATTTGAGGATGATATTTTGAACGACGACGAAACAGTTAGAATCAGTGAAGAAAAGGGTGATTATCAGTTGAAGGTAAGTAGACAATACATAATTGACATTCTTCTGGGTATATTTGCAGCCAACAATGAGCTTCAAGGAAGGGATCAGTTATATCTTTCAATTTTCATAGCAAGAAATCTTCCAAAGTACAGTCAATTCATTAGGTTATCGGACTCCACACTGGATCATATCATTCAGACCCTATGTTTATATAAAGATCCATCGATGAAGGACGATTGTGAATTAAGTCTGCAAAGTCTTTTATCGGTGTATAAACCTGCGAACTTAGATTATGTCGTTAAATTATTTGAAGAGGCTAACTTCTACGGTGCTTTACTAGGTGTATATAAAACAGAAAACAAGGTCTTAGAATTACTTAAATTGTGGGTAAAGACACCAAAAAAACAGAACAATAATGAGGACGTTTCAAGTGAAAACCCATTTCTTGTTCAGCATGAATTCGTAAGTGACAGCTACTATAACAGTGGATTTTCCAATTTATACGATTCCATTCCAGAGATGGTAAGAAAGTGTTTTAAGAACGTAATTTCGGATATAACTGAGAAAATGGAGGTTGAAGAGTTTATGTTACAAAATTTTTCCCAATTTGTTAATGCCTACCCCAAAGATATGGCACATATTTTTGAAGTTTATTGCCCTGATTTGCATAATGAGATATTGAATATGGCTACTAGTGAAGCAAAATACAAATATCTAGACAGTCTAATAAACATTGAGAAAAATGGAGGATCCACAAAACCCATAAAAAAAGAAATCAAAATAGAGTACATCAAAATATTAAACATATATGATAAACAGAAGTTGAGTAAGTATTTACTTGGTATGGATAGCTCATTTTCAAGTTCTGACGACATTGTCATTTTGCTAAGAGAGGAGAACTCTATAGAAATTCTTCTCAAGCTCTTTGAAAAAGATGGTCAAATAGAGAAAGCTGTTTTTGAAATAATTTCTGTTATACAGTCACTAGGTAAAAAATTACTGGGTGTCATTCATGGAGACACTTCATTCATTCAATCCTCATTAAAAGGCATAGAGAGCGACCTTTGGAAATATCTTTTCACGGGTTTTGATTTATGTGAAAGGTCAAAGCACATGCTAGACAAGTCCGTGAACAAAAAATTGGACCGTCTCACAAAATCCGAAGAGCTTCTTTTGCTGTTATTAGAGAATGTTGTGAAACTATTTGCACATGTGAACAAGGATTTTATGCAACTTAAGGAGAGAACTATAATCCATGAACGTGCTTTAGGAATATGTAAGAGATTATTGCAGGATGCATTTACCTCTTTGGTCAATATGAGAGGTAATATGCCATCGAAGCTAGCAACAATTACCAATGGTGACAGCAGAAACAAGAAAAGTAACGAAGATGTAGATCACACTACAGAAACTCTTGAAAACAACTCTTTTTTACATATATTCTCTGAATTCTTGAACAAATCTTCAGCTAAGGTAACAATTCTGGGTGATGTAAGATCTGTTCTCAACGAAATTTTTATGGCTTATACATATGAAGGGCATATTTTGAACACTGCACTGAGGTTACTTAATGAAGATATATTCTTAGAAATGAATATACTGGAGGAGAAAGAGTTAGCAGGTTGGTCTTTGAATAACTTGGAGTGTGAAGTTTGTGGTAAGAAAATATGGGGATCTGGTGTACTTGGTGGTGTATTTGAATCTTGGCAAGACTTTAAATTATTGTCTGTCACTGATACATCGAAGCTTGACGAATTCAAAGAAGAAAGTAAGCCTTTTGAAATAGTTGTATTTAGCTGTAGACATGGATACCACACCAAATGTTTACAAGGTATGAGCGTATCGAAAGAAAACATGAAATGTATTCTTTGCACGAAATAATTGTATATAAATAGTAATTAATATTAAATTTTGTATTATATCATATAATTGTTATATTTAATTAGTTGATTCATTCATCCAATCCAAAGTGTATCTGATACCTTGCTCGATATCAACTTTAGGCTGGTATCCCAAAATGGTTTTAGCCTTCGTAATATTATGATATCTATAAGCACATACAACCTTAACTCTGAAGGGTGTCAAACCAGGTTCCTTACCTGCTAATTTGGAGAAGAATTGGGAAAGGTAACCAGCGACAATTGCAACAGGTCTATTAAGTACAATATTTTTTTTATCAACGTGACCATCAGCCTTCCAAACAGTACGAGCTAATGTCCAAAAGTATGAAGGGGTATCATTGGTAATAAAAAAAGTTTCACCACCAACAGATTTGACGGTTTCTGGATCCAAAAGTTTTTTAGCTGCTAATATATGGGAATCTGCAACATTTCCGACGTAGGTCCAGTCAAAAAGGTTATTGTTGTCGCCAATCTGAAATTTGGATTGTCCGGCTTTGACAACTTGACGTAATCCTGGAACTAATTGACGGTCACCGGGACCAAAAATACCAGCCGGTCTTAAGGCTACAGTATAGAATTGATCTTCAAATGAGTTAGCTTTCAAAACCATTTCTTCGGCAATAGCTTTAGTTTCATTGTATCCATCCATTGGAATTTCTGGAATAGGCCACGATTCATCCGCATTATGGATATCTTGACCATTGAAGATAACACCTGCGGAAGAAGTGTATACAACTACCTTTACTTTGAGATCTTTGGCACATTTCAATAAGTTAGCAGTACCTTGAACATTGACCTTTTCGTAAATAGCTTGTCCCATACCATGGACAGGAGATGCAGAATGAATAATGGCAGATGGGTTGGAATCCTTGATGGCTTTCTTCATGTCATCTTCAGAAGTAATATCACCAATGTGTATGTGGATCTTGGAAGGATCAAATGTGAAGTATGATGATAACTTTTCAGGTAAAGGCCTGATATCAAAGACGTGGATCTCAGGTCTTGGTGATTCATCCCAAAATTGCTGAACAAGATGAAGACCAAGGAATCCTGCTCCACCTATCAGTAATACAGAATTTAACGACATTTGGATTCTGTTAGTGATATGTTAACTGCTGTAATAAAGATCTTATAATTGTATTGATCTGTTCAGTTTTCTAGTAAACGAAGTATACGAAAACTGCTTTTCAGATAAATCAACAGCTGAACTGAAAAAATAATGCTGTCAGACGCGTCGATTAAAAATTACCCTTTTCGTCAAATTCGACGGCGCTCTTGACTCATTCAATTTTCAAAGAGATTTCATTGATTTTTTTTTTTTCTCTCTCTTGAGTTTTCAATAGAAAGAGATTTGACACTGTCATCATTAAGCATTGTTATATCAGATATATAAACTGTAAATCCTTAGAAATGTCATCAGAAAAACCTTCCGAATTGAAACTTTGGGGTGGAAGATTCACTGGAGCTTCCGATCCTTTAATGGAATTATACAATGCATCATTACCATATGATAAAAAAATGTATGCTGCCGATTTAGAAGGTACCAGAATTTACACCATGGGATTACAAAAGATTGGTCTTTTAACTGAAGAAGAATTAAGTGAAATCCACCGTGGTCTTGCTCTTATCCATGAAGAATGGGAATCTGGTAAGTTTGTTGAAAAGCCAGGTGATGAAGATATCCATACTGCCAATGAACGTAGATTAGGGGAACTCATTGGTCGTCAAATCTCAGGTAAAGTGCACACTGGTAGATCAAGAAATGATCAAGTTGCCACTGATATGAGAATTTATACCATCCAAGAATTAAAGAAATTGGCTGGTTTCTTGAAAAGTTTCATTGAAGTTATCATCAAGAGAGCTGAAGACGAAATTGATTACTTAATGCCAGGATATACACATTTACAAAGAGCTCAACCAATTAGATGGTCCCATTTGTTAAGCATGTATGCCACTTATTTCTCCGAAGATTACAAGAGATTGTTACAAATCATTGAAAGAACAAATGTTTCTCCATTAGGTTCTGGTGCTTTAGCTGGTCACCCATACGGTATTGATCGTGAATTTTTAGCAGAAAACTTAGGTTTCAATGGTGTTATTGGTAACTCCTTAGTTGCTGTTTCAGACCGTGATTTCGTTGTGGAAACTATGTTTTGGGGTTCCTTATTCATGAACCATATATCAAGATTCAGTGAAGATTTAATCATCTACTCAACTGGCGAATTTGGTTTCATTAAGCTTGCCGATGCTTACTCTACTGGTTCTTCATTAATGCCTCAGAAGAAGAATCCTGATTCTTTAGAGTTATTAAGAGGTAAATCTGGCCGTGTATTTGGTTCCTTAGCTGGTTTCATGATGTCTCTTAAGTCTATTCCATCTAGTTACGACAAAGATATGCAAGAAGATAAAGAACCATTATTCGATTCCTTATTAACTGTTGAACATTCTATTCTAATTGCCACTGGTGTTCTTTCTACTTTGAAGGTTGATGCTGCGAAGATGAGAGAAGCATTAACGATGGATATGTTGGCTACTGATTTAGCTGATTACTTAGTCAGAAAAGGTGTTCCATTCAGAGAAACACATCACATTTCAGGTGAATGTGTCAGAAAGGCTGAAGAAGATAAATTATCAGGTATTGATCAATTAACATTAGAGCAATTTAAAGCTATTGATTCTAGGTTTGAACAAGACGTTTTTGAAACTTTCAACTTTGAACAAAGTGTTGAAAGAAGAACTGCTACTGGTGGTACTGCTAAGAGCGCTGTCTTAAAGCAGTTAAACAACTTAAAAAGTCAATTCTAATTATCAATACATTAATATATAAATGAATAAATATCTTACAGGTAAATAATAACGATCGAAAGGTTCAATTAATAGGCTATGAAAAGTAACACAAACTGTTGTCAAAACGAACACCTTTTAATCTCATCAAGATCAATCACTACGTCAGTTGCTTGACTGTTGAGAAAATATTTTTCTGTTGGTGGAACACCAACTTCGTCTGTTGGCGTCTGGTCATTTAAATTTGTACTGTGAAATGAGAAACTTTTTATTCTTCCAATTTCTGATTCTAATAACTCTTTATTTTGTAATGCATTTCCTGGAAGAACTCTATTCGGTCCATTTGCGAACTTTGAACACTCAGATAAATGAGACAAATGTCTCTCATTTTTCTCTAATTTCTTATATTTTGTCATTTCTTCTAATCCTTCTAGGTCTGTACTGATCATGGTAAACGATCTGCTCTTAGACCTTCTATGATTTGACGTCGAGCTTGATACAGAACCCCTAACTTGGCCAATACTAGTAGTAGGTGTTAATGATTCATTCGTATTATCTGATGATACAGACATTCTCGTTGTAGAAAATATAGATGTTTGTCTAGTTGGATATGAAAAAGCGCTTCTAGGCGATGAAGTTCCACGGGATAATCTTGGCTGTGGCGATGTGTTATCTGAGTGTAAGTGAGATGACTTGCTTCCTGTAGTGTGAACATGTAAATTATCTGTATCGGAAAATTGGGAACTGCTATCTGACTTTGGTGATAGAGCTGAGGTTGGTGTCATAGTACCGATCGTTCTGGTTGATCTTTTGTAAATAGGGCTTGAAGGTGATGTTGAGAACGATGAGGAACCAAGTATACCAAGTGAATGCGCAGACAATGGTGCCATAAACTTTGTATTGTGAAGTGCAGCAGGTTCTGATGATCTTGGAGTAGTTGGTCCCTGATCCACGTTTTCGAATGTCTGCTTGCTATTTGGGTTCGATTGCACCCTTGAATAATCCCCTGGTTCCGGTTCATGATCTTCAGTTGTAGATTCATTTGCAATGTCGTTTTTGGACTCTCGTTCATTGGAAGTTGAAGGTTTAGGAAACACATAAGTTAAAAACTGCTTTTCCTGGATATCAGTTCTTGCTTCTGCATCAATCATATTGATCTACAAATTGAACGATATTTCTTTAGCAGAATCGTTTAAGAAGCGATAGCTGTCAACCAAAATAGGTGGTGGGCGCTTATTTATATTTAAAGGATTAAAAATTCTAGTATATGTTGTAGCATTAATTGATGTATACGGATAAATAAGAAACATCATGTAGAAAAATCAATATAACAAAGTAGTAACATGTACATATTATAGCCATAATGTTTAAATCATGATTGCTTTTTGCCCTGTGCTGTATCAGTATATCTCTGAATTATTAGTGATTATGGGCCACATTTTTACTTTCTGCATCTAAATACACGCACTGCATATATTTAGCGAGCACGGTTTTCGTTTAGCATCTAGCTGTCACTTTTATTTCTTATCATGTATATATAAAATGTCTGAGTAGCATAATAGGGTTCTGCAGTGTGGAAATCATAAGCTAATGAGTCGCAATCTATAGCTTTAAGTTCATATTTGCGGTTCTCATCTCAAAATGAGTCAAGGACTTGAATAGAAGACCACAATTTCGACTAACTGGTTTATGTTTCGAATTCAATCATTTGTAAAATTGATACCTGGTGGATGAATCATATTAAGATTAGCGAAACTATAAACTCAAATTGAAGCTATTCTGTATGGCTTTCGGTAATTTGTGCAACTTTATATGCATTAGCTTACTGTTTATTGAGTGAAGACATTTTTCCGTGTTGAAATGAAATTAGGACCTGCATCTTTTTCAGAAAATTACCACAATTCTTCTAAACATTTATACATTGATAGATGGATCGCATGTCAATAGACATTGAAGTGGGATGGCAGCTGGAGTATTATGTCTTGAACGTAGTGGTATATCTAGAATCTAGTTACGTAGAAGTACAGCGGTACTCGTAAATTAACCAACTTAAATCTTTTTTCGGTATAAACCGAATGTGCTTATAGTTAGTAAATAGTAATATGTGTTGGAGTTTCAAATGTTGCTTTAACGTATCAGGTAATGATATACACTAGGTTAACACAAGTTACCTTTTATAACAATAAAATATTATTAGATTCAATTAGTGATGGAACTAAATAATAAAATAAACCTGTCAAATATGTGAGAAAGGTAATCACAGCAATCTCATGAGATATTTAGACGAGATTAGAAACTTTAGTCATAAAATTCCAGAACTACGGTGTGTATCGAGGAAGTAGGTGAGAGTTTTCTCTAAGACTATCTTAATATCCATTGAAAGAATAAAATGGCAGTGAGAGGAAGAAGAATTTAGTTTGCTTGACTTCATCTATACCTAGGTTATTCAAAAGTTTATTGAAAAGTGATTTTACATGATTCTATTATTCCATGCCCCTCCCAGAAGTGGGACAATTCCATATGTAATGCAAATAGCATTCTACTAATTTACTCCACTCAGCAGAAGAGCTAGTCTTGTGCTCTATATACATATAAGTTCTAGGACTAAATGTTGTTAAATACCTAAAGATAAGCTATTAGTAATTGATCTTTATGATCATAGTCTGATTGATAAATCAGTTTACGAGGACCAAAGATAACAAATATCACACTAAGAGAATCTCTATCACAAACAAGGTACAATTGCACTAAATATTGTAACTTGTTATAAGTGATAGTATCAGAAATTTGGGTATACTGAGTCGTCATGTTTTGAGTACATCCGCTTGGTGCACAGCATATTGTCTTCATCTAGAATCACTTAGCTATAATTATTTGTCATCGTTTGATGATTCGTAAAGTGAAAAATCAAGCAATGTAAAAATCAAACATACACTTTAACTTTCGGTTAAAGGCTATCTGGAGAGATCCTTCTGTCCAGATAATCTCTAACCAACATGAATCCATAACAATTTACGGTGAAATTCATAGTAGTTCATAACTCTAATGAATACTAAGATAAACAAGATGACAGTAGAAGTATAAGCATTTATAGCTGGAAAAGAAAAATTTTCAGTGCTCGATTAATGAGTGTCTTTTGAAAATTAATTTTGAGTTCCTCCGGGTAACCCTTCAATTTATCTAAAGGGTTTCTCACTAGCAGTGAGCGCGACTACAGGGCTTATAATGTATACAAGCTTACAAAATCAAAATCAGGGTTCATATTGATTTACCATAAGCCAATAAATAAATCAGACACGATATCAAGATTGAAATATTGACTGATTTAATATAATTCATATACTCGATACCGCAATTAATTTGTAAAAGGTAACACTATTGTCATATCGATCAGCTCTATGCTCCATTGCTATGTTAGGAGTATCACTTTAAACGACTAGTTCCATTGATATATACATCTACATACTTAAATGATCCACATTACTACACATGTATTTACCACGATAGGAAGTATATATGATTGTAATTAACTGATCTAGATTTCTTGGTTGTTAATGCGAACAGGGAGTATAATTTGTTTACGCGTTTTGAGACAGCATACCTACTGTTCCTAAATAATACGAAGATGATACTCGCATGCGTGAATATACTATATTAACTCCACATCGGTTCGTCGTTATACATATAGCGTCTAAGTATATGCGCATTTAAACTATCATGAAGGGATAAAACACCATATTTACGCGTCATCTACTAATAAATCACTTATAATTCGCGTCTTAATTTTTGTTAAAGGGGACGATGATGCAAAAAATTAACGTTTTCGTGCCTTTGTGACATGGATAAATAATTTTCATTATAAATTTCCCCTTTTAAACAATATCAATACATTGTTTGTTATTGTTTCAGAAACACGTTAAGTTTGTTGTATATGTGATTCATCTCTCCTTTCTAGGTATATTTCCTCTATTTATGTTTACTATATAACAGATGTAGTTTCAAAGGAGGTAAACTAAGCTATACATTTCATATTGTTCAGGTTGGTACTAACGAAGCGGTGCCTATTATTTGAAATGTAAATAAAACATGCATCTTGCAAACCAGAAGAAATCTTATTACTCCCTTTGATGAATACCTTATATAAAGTCTCTTGAATCCTATATCATCATCTTCTTTCAACTTTTGAGTAGTTATAGCCAAGTTCATTATTTAAGATATTATCTTGATTCATATTAATAAAGAAACACATATACTATAGATATCATGGCTGAATCATCCCAAGCTTTACAGATTTTCTTAAAATCTCCAGTCACTCAAGACATGATCCACCATTTGGTTACTGCTACATTACACGTCTTACCATGTGAATCATCTAAAACTATTAAACAACAACTTCCATCTCCACCAAACTCACCACCAGTTACAAAGACTAAACCATTGCCATCATTAATGACTTTCATCACCAAGTTGGTCCGTTATACTAACGTGTATACCGGTACTTTAATGTCCACTATCGTGTATTTAAACCGTTTAAAGTCAAAACTACCAAAAGATGCTCAAGGTTTACCATGTACCAGACACCGTATCTTTCTTGCGTGTTTGATCTTATCTTCTAAATTTCACAACGATTCTTCACCAAAGAACAAGCATTGGAGTAAATATACTGATGGTTTATTCAAAAGAGAAGATGTTAATCTCATGGAAAGACAATTGTTAATGCTTTTAGATTGGGATTTAAGAATTGAGACCCATGAATTAAATCGTGTTTGGAAAAGATTCTTAGATCCAATCAGATCCGATTTGAAAAAGCAAAGTAAGATCAGAAAGAGTTTGAGTAAAGGTATGATTGCAGGTTCAACTCAAACCGTTATTGCTTCGACTCCAGAAATCTCATCTGCTGTTGATGAAATTACTACACCATTGATGACAAATATTCCACCACCTCAACCACAAATGCATATTACTCCGCCATCCATCTCTATTACCGAACCATCACCAGTTCCTTCATTATGTTACAGTAGATCATCTTCAATGCCTTCTTTGGAAACTGTTCATTCAAGAGGTTCTTCTGTTTCAAGTATTGCATCATCTACAATCAATAGCTCATCTGACTTATCAAGCCAATTATTACACAGTTACAAAACTACAAACTTATCATCCATCCTTAATCCTACTGCAATTCAACCACAACAATTACCAAAGTATACTAACTTTAAATTAAACTCATTTGCACCAACTGTTGATCTTAATGATCATGCTTTGAACTCAATAATTGATTCTGAAGCATTAAAGGAAGAAATGGAATTGAATAACTTAATGAGACATTACTGTGGTAATGAAATCACTATTTAAGTTGTTACTACATTGACTTTCACTTTCACCACCATTTACAATTAAGGTTTCCATTACACTATAGATACCACGCTACTTTTTGCTTTTCTCTGGGTCCTTCGTTACTGCTCTTATTTATTACTTATTTGCTGTTTTTTTTCTACTATTTAACTGCTGCGCTTTTCATAAAGGATGTATATAATATTGTGTCTTACGGGGTAAGATCATTTCTCTAATAAAAATCTCCTTACATATACAAAACATCGATTCTTTGTAGCTTCAATTAAACTTTTTTCGCAAACTATTCAGTAATCTGATTACCCGGTACGTATACGTTGGACCCTTTCAATATACCTTGAACTATATGAATTACAATATATATACCAACACTGCAAGGGGTTTATTTAGTATAACCCATTTGATCCTGCATCTTGGATTTTACTCAAGGAAAGCGCCATGGATATGACTCCTATTCAGTCTCTATAGCGCATATGTAAATTAAATGGCTATAAATATCAGCACGCAAAGGGCATAAATAAATGATGTATGGATGATATCTAAAGAGATTCCAGACTTTTATGGATTATCATATAGGTATAACGAGTAGTCAGAAGATACACTTATCATTCCATGTAAAATCATTGGTCAATTGATATAAATTCTTTTTAACCTCTCTTGAATCTTTATCTGATCGGTGAAAAATAAAACAAAATATGTAATTTCTTGAAAGGGAAAAGAAAAGAAAACTAAAGAGCGAGAAGATCAACTAAAATCAAAACTAATGACAACATGGTTATCAGGGACTCAAACTTTTCTTTTCAACTACGAGTATAGTATTTTTATCGATTGAGTATCATCTCATCACATTGTATATACTACAGTCATACTTGGCCCACTTCTTGCATTTTATCTGTTCAATTAATTACGAAGTGTGAGTGAAATTAGACATTAATATAAAAACAGAACGAGCTAAGCATGGATGATTTTGTAGTAGCTCAAGAGAGCGAGATAGTGCCATTGGAGCCTAAATCTACTACAAAGGAAACAATGGACTCACATAAAGCTGACGAAACTATTGAGAGCCACACAGATTCCATTACCTCTCAACCTGGACCAATGAACATCACGCCAACAACATCAACAGCCAATAATGATTCAGCATCGACAAATTCAAAGCCATTACCAAAGAAGAGATTGACTTTGCAGGAGAGACTAGCGTTGGCGTCAAATACTAAAAGGAAAGCTTCCCATCATACATCATCCTCAATCTCGGATTCCAAGTCACCAGAAAGTGGGTCCAATATCTCGTCACCAAAAACAAGCTTAGACATTCCAAGGAAAGAAGAAACTCCAGAAGTAGAACCGGAACCTAGTGTTGCAAAAGATTCAGATCTTGAAAACCCCAAAGCTGAAAAGACTGTCGTTGGATTACCTGATGGTTACAAAGACTTCGATACTAATAAATTAATAGAATTATTAGAAAACACCGCATCTGAATTACAAACATTCAAGGCTGAGAGAGGCGCTGAAATACAAAATCTAAATAGACAAGTGAATACTTTAGAAATTCAGTTACAAAATCAAAGTCAATCAAGAAAAGCATCTGCTGCTAGTAGCAGCATAGATGCTTTAAACAAGAAGCTTCAAGAAAAGGAGAATCAAATCAAAGAGCTTCTGGAAGAAGGAACCAAACTTTCAATGAAAGAGCTTACTTTATCTCAAACAATCAAGAAAATGAAACAAAAGGAAGTTTCATTGGAAGAGGAACTTGCTGTCCAGCTTGAAAAAGTGGAAACATTACATAATAGAGTAAATTCATTAGAAACTGAAATAGAGTCCCTTCGAGAGATGGAGAGAAGTGTGAAGGAAGAAAGATTGCAAAATGAAACACTATTGATGAAATATAACAAGCTTGTCAAAGACAAAGATCTCATGTATAATGAGTTGAAAGAACTCAAATTCAGAAGACTAGATGTTCAGTTAGCAAATACTAAGAAACAATTGGAAGATGAGTTGAAGACTTCCAAAGAGTTACAAACCAAGTTAGAAGAGGTAACTCAAGAATACAATACGTACAAGGATAAGACAAAGGGTGAACAAGCAGAGTTAGAGTATAGACTAGAACGTGAAAGGAGTAAATACAATGAGACAATAGATGAAAACTTCAATGAAATTAAAAGATTGGAAAGCAAAATGGAATCTCTAAGAATGCAAAATGAGTCGTCTACAGTTTCTAAGACTATCAAAGCAAACTCGGCATCCTCCAGCTATCTGGACTCCGCTTCGGCTGCCTCATCATCTGTTTCAATTGATTTACTCCAATTGCAATACACTCAAGCCCAAGAAAATTGGAAGATGATTGAAAGTTCGTATTTGAAGAAGATGGCTAATTTAGAGAATGATGTTGAAGTCCTGAAACAGAAAGATATTAGCAATACAAAGAAAGTGAAGACTTTGACGAATGATCTGAAGTTAAGAAGCACTGAAATATCTGAATTGGTTGAGACTGAAACAGAACTACTCACAGAAATAAATAATTTGAAACAAAGTTTAGCCAAATCTGAAGCTGAGTATTCATCCTTGAAAGCCACTTACGAGTCATTACAGAAAGATTATGATACCGATAAAACAACTTTTGAAAAGAAGATTCAGGCATTAGAAGAGGAAAAGACAAGACTTTCTAATATTAACAAACTTCGTATTGACACAGCAAATGCTGGATTTGCAAATAACGTCTCCGCAGTGACTCCAGGTACTGGCGGTCAAAATAACTTCTACTTCAGTGACTTGAATTCAGCAAGTAGTTTACAGTATTATAAGACTCGTAGGTCTGCTTCATCCATATCTGTTGACAATATCGCATTAGGAGAATCATCCACAACCCCTAGGTTGCCATCATATAACGGTGGAAGTAACCGTGTTTCAAGCTCATCACTTTATCAAAGCTCAACACCAACTCCTGGTTATCCTTCAGGGATGTCTCATAAGTCTTCAATGAATGACCTATCTGATATAATCCATGAAGGATCTGTTGGGGATGAAGATGATGATGAATTTGCACCATCTTCTCCTGTCTCGGGTAAATCAAAAGACATTTACAATACTTCCAATACCCGTGATGACATGACTGGCTACAGTTCAACAATTGGCGGTGCCAATGGTGTTAACAACTCCAATATTCAAATGATGAGTAAATTGTCATCTCATATAAGAAGATTGGAAGTTGAAATGATGACTATGAAAGATGACTTAGAAGTTCTCAATAAGCAAAAGGCAGAGGCTTCTAAGGAGATCATTAAGTTGCTGAAAGAAAACGAAGAGGTGTCAAAGTATAAGAAACAGTTGGAAGAAGCAAAACAAGAATTAGAAGATTTAAACAAAGCTTATGAAACCACATTGCTTGTTCTTGGAGAAAAATCAGAGAAGGTGGAAGAACTAAAAGCAGACGTTGATGATCTTAAAGACTTATGTAGACAACAAGTCCAACAACTGGTGGATTTACAAGAGCAGAAAGCCAAGCGCTAAAGAACACTGCATTACCATAATGACTAATTAGTGTATATAATTTTTGTGTATTTTTTGAAGAAATATATATATTACATTATATTATATTATACTGTACTATATATAGAATATGCTGTAGGTAATTAAGTAGGAAATGAGTTGCATACAACGTTTGAAAGGAATATTATACGACTATCAAACAGACGTATTATGAGTATGTGTACATGGATATGAAAAAATGTCTGTAATGAATGATTAGTTGTTGCCTTGCTCAATAGCTTTGACAGTATGTGCATCGATATCTGATGATTCCCATGGATAAGCAATCCATTGGTCAGGAACAGTGACACCAGCGTAATAAGAACCACCGTTCATCATTTCATCAGAAACATCGGCTTTCTTAGGTTTATCCTTGTTATGTAAAACAAAAATAGAAAATTTAGTTTGTTCATTTGATCTGTTTAATTTTTGAGAGATTTCAACAACATCTTTATGTAATTCATTTAAAGCGTAATGTAAAGTGGTTCTAGTATCATCAACTTCATCAACAATAAGAATATTTTTACCAATTAAAGAGTCAAAATGTTTATCTAAGGCACCAAAATCAATCCATTGTGTTCTGATAACTTCTTTACCCATAGTATCGACACCAGTTCCCATATCTTCATATAAAGATAAACCAATAGCTTGGATTGGAATGTTTTTTTCACCTGGAACCTTAAGGAAAGATCTAATGATTCTAGCTGGAATGAAACCACCACCACCAATAGCGATGATGATATCTGGCTTACCATCTTTTTCTCTAATATCGGCAGCAGCTTTTTGACAGAGTTTGTGAACAGAGTTGTATCCAACGTAAATTTTTTCTTGTGACATCTTTTGGGTTTGCGTGGAGAGTCTTTCTATGTGGAAGAATGTTTATAAGGATCTAATGAAGAAAGTTGTACCTCTTGGATAATCAAACCATAAAAAAATTTTTGTAGAAAAAAAAAAAATAATAATCTTCCTATTTAGTAAATCTTTTAAATTTCTTTTTTTGTGATGCTCATCATCTTAGCTTTGAACATCTCTGCTAAAACTACTTATATATATATGAAAATATAGCATGCAATATTTTAGTATTATATCGTTCTATTTATTAAGTACAGGAGTAGGCTACAGTTAATTTAATTAGCATCATCTTCCGAGTCTTCTTCTTCCTCCTCTTCAGGATCATCTTCAGCGTGTTCTATTCCTTCTGATATATCTTCTTCTTCATTATAACTAGCATTGTCATCATCATCTACAAGATCTTCTTCGAATTCGTGGTCATCATTTTCACCATCAAGGAATAAAGAAGTGTCATTACCAGTCGATTCTAACTCGCCATTTTCTTTAGCGCTGATATCACGATTTCCAGAAGCATTCAAGATTTCAGATCTCATTTGTAACTGTGATTGAAGCAATGTTAATCTACCTTGAAGAGCAAGTAAATTAGGCATTAATTTGACATTTTCAGATAACGAAGATTTAAGTAACTGCAAAAGTTCAACACAATCCAAGTCTTTCACAATCAAATTACCTTTGGAGAGTAATAACCACTTAAGCCATTCACCAAGGTTATATGCTACCTTTTGTGAAGGATCCGCCATTTGAAAAGCAAGTGACTTGAATAAAGTAATTGCAGTTTCATCAGAGATAAGATATATAGTTCTTCTTGAAAGCTCGGTGTTCTGTTTCAATACGTGAATGAGCTCTGCGTCATCTTCCAAGTACTCGTTGATTAGTTCAATCACTTCTTCTTCCTCCTCTCTTGCGTAATCTCTTTCTTCTTCTTCCTCTTCTGATTCATCAGAATCATTTTCGCCAAAAGACTCCTCTTCAAGTTCCTTAGCCTCTTCAGCATCTTCGGATACTACGTTGACTAACACTTCTCCTTCTTCTTCTTCAAGATTGAAAGCGACGTCACAAAAATTAAATTTATATCCATCAAACCATACAGCTGTTAATGTTGAGTTATCAACTTGAGTTAATTCACGGAACTTTACTTCTTTATCGTTTGTAATCAGTTGAAGTTTTGAAGTTATGGGCTTTCTTGCGTCTCTCTTCATTTTCTTGTTGAACACATCATAGAAAAGTTCAATTGCACCATCAGCAGTGACAGCGGCAATGGATTCACATCCTTCTCTAGAAGTAATTATTTTGGCTGAGATAATATTCGAAGCAGCTTTTAAATGAGAGATATCATTTGTTGTCTTGCACGAAGCAATAGTGATATATGCATGATTGTTTCTTACAATTGCCACAAGTTCATCGTCAGTCTTTGATGTGAGAACATCAGTAACTTGGTAGCTATGAATTTTAGTTGGAGAGAATCTAAAAATTTCATCACCAATGTTTTGCAATGAACTAGATACAATGTACAAGGTGGTCGAAGCTAATGCAATTTGTTCTTCACCTTTGATGCTTATAGAGCGAGCAAATTTGACATTTTTGTCGTTGTGCCAACTGTTTGAATTTTGTACTCTATTTTCGAATGGGTAAAATTGTTTTAACGAGAGAGATGTTGGATCGTATGCCCATATGCAAGAAGATTTTTTGAGTGCACAAACAGCTGCAAGTGGCTGTTCGTTGGAGATTTTATTCACGAACTCTTTGTTCAATGGTGAGTATATAAGTATTTCACCTGTATTCAAAGATATCAAAAGATATGTGGAACTAATAACTGATTGGTCGATTCCCTTGCCGTTTAGCTTTCTCTTTGATACCTTAGTACCGGCTTTCTCAAATGAGGCCCATTGCACATCGTGAATTTTCTCTTCATTTTCAAAATTTATAGTTGAGCTTAGTTTATTAGAATTATTTATTGGTACAATTTGAATTTCATTTCTCCCTGATCCAGATACTACACTGGCAAGAAACTGACCACGCGGGTCAATGTAGCATTCAAATGTTGTGCTTCTCATATTAATGCCAACACTTCTATGGATACTTGTAGCTATAATTTAAAAAATCACTCTAGCATTCAAGGTTTATATATTAAATCACACTGCAATAAAAAAAATTTTAGAGTAGCGTGTGTCAAACAATTAAAATTTTCAGTTAACAAAAAATTACCAAATCTATGTAAATAGCGAGCGCTCTAAGAGCTCTAAGAGGAGATGAGAATAATTGTGCATGTACAGGTAGAACTTTTATTGAAGATTGGACTGTAGAATAAACTATATACGGTGTATGGACTATTTAGTGGTTGACTATCTCTATCGAGTGGCAATGTTACAGATGGACTGTAAGACTGCTTGCTCGTCAGCAGATAATCTAGAAACCAAAGAATTATACTTGGTGGAATCACTATCACGGATTCCAATGAAGCAATCGTTGAATGCTTTGAAAACGTTAATATCATCTAATGCAGTGTTAGAATATGGATCTTCATCGTCATATTCATCATCGAGATCAGTAAAGCCGTAAGATCCAGAAACCTTTGATTGAAGAGAGTCAGATTGTTGTTGGAGGAACTCTAAGTATTCGTCAGCTGCAGCATCTGTAGTATCTTCATCTTCGTCTTCGTCTTCGTCATCCCAGCCGTCACCTTCAGCTCCAAAGATATTAGATTCATCAAATCTGTCTTCTGCAGTATATGTAGCTCTCTTAGTTTCCATCTCTTTAATAGCCTTAGGTAATTCGTTGAATAAAATGGCAAGTTTACTACCAAAATCAGATAACAATCCATCGATGTTTAGATTCTTCAAATCAGTGAAACTTAATGATAATAAACTCAAGAATCCTAAAATTGATAATTTTAAGTCAAAGACTCTTTTCAATGAAGGAACACTATTGAACCAAACGGCTAGAAAGTTTTGGAAATAGTTCTTAGATGTTAAAAATTCCAAAGATGTATTTGTGTCAATAACAATTGATGCAACAATAACATTAATTAAGGAGATCTGATATCCACCAATGGAAGCATGAGCAGGATCCAATTTTCCCAATATCTTAACAATTTCTTCAATAAAGGTAGGAATATAAGGAGCCGCAGTAGTATTGTCCAATGATAATATTAAATTTTGAGCAATATCAGAGGCACGAATTATTTCTTGGCAGCTAATATCTTCTTCTTCTGGATCAGCTCTGTAGATTTTCAAGATGACTTGGAAGATAGCTTGTTGATATTGTGGACTTCTCTTTAATTCGGCACCACCATAAACCATGTAGTTTCTTAAGGCAGGTAAGCAGTCTTCCATATAAAGGGATATATCAGTATTCATCAAAGCCATTATCAAAGATTCAAAAAGTTTCCACATTGTAGGTGAAACAGATCTTGTTAAGAAAGTAGTATTCTCAATCAATTCAGAGACTTCAGCATAGAAATCTTCTATACCATTAATTAATGTGTACTCCAAAACAGGGGCATATGATACTTCCAGTTTACTAATCATATCAGATGAATTTTCGAAATAAAGTAAAACAGTGATCATAGTGTTGAAAACACCAATAGCAGCTGTGTGTTTATCACTAATATCATCACCACCATCGAAATCATCCACATCAGTATTAGAAGCTTCGTTAATTTCTCTAAGGACTCTCATTAATTGTTCACTTAATTTGGCCATCAAACCTTCACCGAATGGTTGTAACTGCTCAGAGTAACTTTCAATACATTCTTGGATAACAGCAGATACTGCATCGCTATCAATCTTACTAGAGAGTTCTAATAACTTTTCCATTGTTTCAACAATGATTGATCCTAAAGCTTCTTTGAATTGCTCAAAACTCATAAAGGCTTGAATAGCTAATGCACCTTCAAGCTGAACTGGTAAGTTGGCGGTTTCCCCGAAACAACTAAGAACACCATTGAATAAGACATTTAAATTTTGTTGATCTTTGAATTCTAAACTATCAAATTTACAAGCTGTTTCACAGGTTCTTGCTCTTAAGAATGCATATTTAGAGTTGAAATTTGGTAAAACAAATGCAGCCAAAAAGCTTTCCATTTGATCTATAACAGATGATTTCTTATCTGTGAGTTTGTGAGCAATACCACCAATGATACGTAAAGCACTTTCCTTTTGTTTTGCAATTTCTAAAGTTTCTGGGACGTCTGCAAAAGAATGTAATTTTTGGTATGTAAATTGTAAGATTAATTCTAACGTTGACTTTTGTCTTTTTTCAACTAATGTGAAGATAAGAGATAGAACTGCCATTTGTGGATTGTTTGTTTCTTCATATATGTCAAGGATCATATGAATATATTCGTGTGGATCATTTTCAAACATGTCAAGGTTATCATCTGAAGGACATAATAATGGGAATGCAACTTCAGATATAATGGTACCAATATGTGGTTTAACTAATGTCCAACTTGATTTTTGTACAACAGATTGCTCCAAGAAAGAAATTAAAAAGTAAATGGAAGAGCTGCTGAGCCATTGTTCTCCTCTTCTCCACAACTCTATCTTTTTAAAATACACACGCAAGAGTTCTGGGACAACAGAAAGAGAAAATGTTTCTCTGAACTTATCATAACTGAATCTACGGGATAAACTTTTGGAACCATAACGTTCAAAAAGTCTGAAAAGATTAGCAAAGGCCCACTTTTGAGACTTGACCCAAGGACTTAATGATCTATCATCTTCATCTATATCCATAACACTCTTTGGTAAATTCATATTGATAACCTCCACATGAAATGTTCCCCAAGAAACCAACTGTTCATTTTCTTGTAAAGGTTCTGGTAAATCATGGTATGTAACGAACTTATAAGCTTTCAATATTAATTTGACGATTTCACCAGCTTCATAACTATCATTACCAGTTGCAGATTCACTAACGATATGTTTACCAATTTGCAAAAGACTTGGGAAATAAGTAACAATAATACTATTCAACTCAGTTCCTCTTTCATCGTTACTTTTCCATCTGTAATGTCTAGCTAGTTCTGCAAAACACAAAACTCCAGTGTATAATGCTTGGACATTGTTTGTGTCTTCAAATAAGCCAATGGTTGTAGGTAAAAATTCAGGCCATCTCTTAGGATAATCATATGCTATCATACTTCTCAACACTGGAATAAACTGGTTTCTTAAGCCTTTGTCTAATTTTACAATTATAGGAATGATACGTTCTCGTATAATTGGTTTTTCATCGTTATCAATACCTGACTCCCAATACTTCAAAACTCTATTTTTGAAATAAATTGAGCAGGCTTTCTTAACAACATTGTTAACCTCAGGAGCGTCTAAGATATCAAGACATGCACCTAAAAAACCAACACTTGTTTCTGCTTGCTTAAGTTGAGCTTCACCTTGTTGACGGATCTGTTGATCAGCTTGTAGTGTGCTCAAGAAACAATCATGCAATGCTTTGACATCCATTTTTCTATATGTAAACTCAATAATATGTCAAATAACAGCCGATACCTTATAGTAATAGTTCCAAGTAAAATCTAGTAATCGCAACTACTAAGGAGTATGGTCTGATATATAAATAGTTCGAAAGTTATGTCTGGACTTACGGATTCCAATCAAACTTTGCAAAAATTTTAATAATTCTGAATATAAATATTTTTTTTTATTTTTCTTTTTAGACTTTTTTCTTACCTTAAAATTGTGTACATCAAAAAATCTTATTGGTTTCCAGAAGATTAACTATGGGGTCGATCGGCTTAATCAGAACAAAACAAATTTTTATCAAGAGACTTTGATTAGAAATAAGTATCAGATGAGAAGCAATACTCTTTGTACAATATCATTATACTATACAGTAGGAGCAACAACATTACTTAATATCTCACCATAAAGATGTCCCCACCTGCTATTATTTGTATTGGTATGGCCGGTTCTGGTAAAACCACATTCATGCAACGTTTGAAATCACACTTGTATACGGAGAAACAACCTCCATATGTAATAAATCTGGATCCAGCTGTTGTGAAAATTCCATTCGGTTGTAATATTGATATCAGGGATTCAGTCAAGTATAAGAAAGTTATGGAAAACTATAACTTAGGTCCAAATGGTGCTATTGTTACTTCTTTAAATTTATTTGCCACAAAGATTGACCAAGTTATCAATTTAGTTGAAAAAAGATCAGAAAGTTTCAACCATTGTATCATAGATACTCCAGGTCAAATTGAATGTTTTATTTGGAGTGCATCAGGCTCTATCATCACTGAAGCCTTTGGTTCCACATTTCCTACTGTCATAGCGTATATCATAGATACTCCAAGGTCATCATCTCCTACTACTTTCATCTCGAATATGCTATATGCATGCTCTATATTGTACAAAACTAAACTTCCAATGATTGTAGTTTTCAACAAAACTGATGTCAGAAAGGCTGATTTTGCTAAGGAATGGATGACAGACTTTGAAGCATTCCAAGAAGCTCTTAAATCAAATGCTGAATTAAATGATGAAACTTCAAATGGATCAGGATATATGGCATCTCTCGTGAACTCTATGAGTTTGATGCTTGAAGAGTTCTACTCCACTCTAGATGTTGTTGGATGTTCTGCTTATACTGGTGAAGGTTTCGATGAATTCTTAGAAGCTGTTGATAAGAAAGTAGATGAATATAACGAATTCTATCAAAAAGAAAGAGAAACTATTTTGAAAGAAAAAGCAGAGAAGGAAAAGAAATTGAAAGCTAAACAACTTACGCATTTAATGAACGATCTCGGTATCAATGAGAAACAGAAGCAAAGTGGAAATGGTGATGATGAAGTTGACGTTTTATCTGACTTAGAAAGTGAAGACGAAGAAGGTTATGAACATGGTCTTATTCAACCTGATATCAATGAACCAGAAAGAGAATATACATTCCCAGAAGATAGGAATGGAGAAGTTACAGATGCTGAAAAGAGTATACAAGCAAGATATCAAGCTGCTTTTGAACAAACAGCAAAGACTGCTTCATCAAAAACTGCTGATGATATAGCAAGTTACATTCGTCAAACTCAAGGTTAACTATGTATGGACTTTGAGAAAGTAAATAACTAAACCCTGTAATATATATTCATATATCAATATAATCATTCTAATATATTAAAGCGAAATGATCTATATTAAGTTTTCATATACATAAAACATAAATACATGATTTTCATGGTGTTAGAAAAAGAACTCCATTATCAGCGGTTTGTACCTTCAGTAAACCTAAAGCTCCTATGTCTGCTAAGTTTTTGATTGCTGGCTTTTGCATTGCTTTAATGAACTTTGAGTCTTGTTTCAATTTAGAAGAAACATTTTCAGTGTCGTTATTCGATAAAGTTGAGGTGTCGTGTTCAATAATTTCTAGTAAGAACGGAAAGTTTGGAATATTCAGTGCAGCAAATGCAACCTCAAGAACATCACTGTTCTTTTCCAAAATACTAGAAATATTGGTGTCGTTTTGGAAACAAGTTTCAGTGAAAGCAATTATATGCACATCCTTGTTGGTTGGCTGCTCTTCGACTTCATAATCGACTTTGAACTTTTCAAATGCGTTTGAAAGAAAAGTCTTTTCATCCGACGAGCTTACCCATCCTGAGTGATCTGTATTCATCAAAACCTTCTTCAAGGCAGGAATATTGGCTTGTGGTACAACAAAGTGTTCAACTAGAAGTTTCATACGATTTGGGTCAATAAAATCAGAGCTCAGGTTTCTTCCCTCATTGAATCTGGTATTCAAAGACTCTAAATTTTGGCATACGGTTTCCCATTGATACGCTGAGCCTTTGTTTTGGAAAGCTAGTAGAACTGGAAATTGAGAAAGGAACCGCCATAATCTTGAAATGCTTTGCAAATTAGTTGCTGCATTGGGTATCTTTGGTCTCTTATGCTTCTTAGTTTTTCTTAAAATGTCAGACGGTGAAGGTGCTTTCTGTTTTTCTTTATAGTAGGCTGTATGGCTAAGTAACTTTGGGGAACTTTTATGACTTCTGATATCTTCTATATCTTTTTTTAGTTCATCAAATCTATTGGTATTCTGATTTAAACCACCTTTTTCCTTGATGTTCGATACTTCATATGAGTAAAATCTCGCCAGCGGTATGCGCCGCTTCACTATCTTTGTTGTAATACTTCGTATCATATTTGACCGTGGAGCACTTATCTCATTAGTAAGAGTGTAGTCCTGCTTCAGATTCACTTCTTGCAAGTTCATCTAAACCTACTTTTCGGTTCTGGCCCCCAAAAAAAACTCTTAGATGAGTCACGTGATGTCTTGGTACTTTCACCTACCCAACTTGACTCAATCAATCTGAGAAGGATACTTTTACTCTACTTTTACAGCAGTAATGCCCAACTATTTATATGTATATTAAAATTATATGCAGTCTAAGTTCACTTATCCATTCTGGATCAAGAAGCTGTTTTTATAAATCTATCTTCGATATCATCTAAACAACTTCTAAGCTCCATAATTTGAATACTTTCAGCTTCACCTTTCATGATTTTATCTGGAGTAGGGCCACCTGCTAAACCAGCAGGTGGAACTATTCCTTGCTGTCCCTGTTGTTGCTGCTGCATCAATTGATCCACCATAGACTTGTCCTGAAGTATTAATGAATATACAGATTTCAAACCAAGCAAGTTGACAAAATACCATGAGATTGATGAAACCCACCTGACATCTAAGTCAGAAGTAGCTATACTGTTTTGTAACATTGATTTGAATCTCACGGTTAACGGAAAAGGAAGTTTCATGACAATAAATCCGCTGAAAAAGAAATTGACCCACCACATTATCAACGTTTGTGGAATATAATTCGCAATGTTGTTTTTAAACATACTCATCATGAAGTCATTACTCGATGGATCAGCAAATGGATTTGTTGGACCTTCTTTGTCAGTGGCAGGTTTTTCTTTCAGATACTTTCCTGATAATAAACTAGAGGCTAAATATTCTTGTTTTGATGTGAACTCGGCTTTCAATGCAAAGATATGAGAATTCTTGCGGAAATTTTTAGCCCTTTGTAGATGTTGTCTATAATAAACGAATGTTGTTAGTATGTGGATATATTTGAACAGAAGATGAATTTTAAATCAAGACTTACTGTTCTCTCAATGCTCTCCAATTAGTCAATTTTGGTGTAGGTTGCAAAAGCATCGTTATATATGTTCTTAAAACACCAACCATCACCATGACGAAAGAGATTGGCAGGAGAACCCAGTACTTCAAACTGGGATCAAGCATTAAATCAGGAGCAGCAACCATTATGATGATTTCTATGACGTGCAGCTATTTATTCAATAATGTGGACTTGATCCCTTCAAGATTATTACCGTCAACTGCAAAATATTTGGGTGAGTCTTCAATCTTCAATCTCGAAAAGATAACTTGGAATGGTTTGAAGTGTTTTTGAACTAATTTATTTTACTCAAATGATAGGCCACTTAGTTAGATTTATAATATAATAACAGACTTTTCAATCTAATTATTACTCTTTAATGATAATTTACATAGCTTAGTGGGTGCAGTACCGTATCTGTGGCACCAGCGCAAAAAGCAGATTTCAAAAATAAGGATATGTAGAGATAAATTTCAAATGTAGATTTTTTTAATTTTACAAAAAATAAAGTTTGAAAAGATTTTGAAAGAGACATTCAGCTTTTTACTCTCAATTAGCTCTACATAAGATTTACCAATACAAGGATAGCTGTTAGATAAATGCACAATCAAATACCTGTATTACTTTAACCTTTCATTTTCTATAGATTGATCAATGTTTGCAACAACAGCTAGCCATACAACAAGATATGGGTTATCTAAAGATTACATAATCGAAAAAAGCTTCTCCGACGGTTTCCGTGCAGATTTCATTTTTAGCTGCTTCTCGATAAGCCGGGGAAATTTAAGATTAGATGGCATTTTCAATGAATATCAATCTGAAAGGATAAGTAGTTACTGTCTTCCTCAATTTCTATATAAAAGAAGTTGTAGTTTTTCTTTAAATACTAAAAAGAATTCTTGGTTAGCAGCTGTGACCAAACTAGTATCTCATTATTTTTAGAAATTCATCATAAAATCATCATGCCATCTGCTGTTGATACAGAGAGGATCAATTACCTCTTATCCATTAAGTCGGTTAGAGAGACAAACTTAGTTACCAAAGATCTCTTACTATCTGATAAATTAAACAATTTCAATGTTGATCTTTCAAAATTAGATAGCATATTAGATTTTGTGACGGAGACTATTAAAGGTTCATTCCCAACCAAAGAATCTCTGAAAACAATTCCAATTCATGGAAGATTCCAACACTTTCAAGGAGGTAAACCAAGACTTTCTAGTTTTATTTCCAACGAACTTAAAGACTTATCTGACTACGAATGTTGTAAGAAACTCATTGATTTGTTCATTGTTAGTGTCCTTTTAGACGCCGGTGCAGGTAACCAATGGCAATATGATGAATCTGGTGTAAAGACTGGAAGATCTGAAGGTATCGCCATAGCCTCCTTTTACATGTTTATAGATGGTCAATTCAGCTCTGATTTGAAAGATAAGTACAAAATCAATGGATCAAAGTTAGCCAGTTTATCTGAAGAAGCTTTAGCTGCAGGACTCCAAGTGACAAACGAAAATCCAATTGAAGGCTTTGAAGGGAGATTGAAATTACTAAGAAAGTTGGGTACAACTTTGATGGAGAATAAAACTATTTTTGGTGAAGATGGTAGACCAGGAAACATTGTCGATTACTTAATAAAAGAAAAAGCTGTTAGTGACGGCAAAGGTGGTTACAAAGTAGAATTGGAAGATTTGTGGATGGCTTTGATGAACGGGTTAACCCCAATATGGCCTGCAGATGGTAGAATCAAAGTTCATGGTACCACTATTGGTGATGCTTGGTTTTTACAGAATAAGATCAAAGAAGCAGAAGCAAAATATGGGTCAACATCGATCCCCGAATCAGCCAAAGTTGTTACCTTTCACAAATTAACCCAATGGTTAACATACTCATTATTTGTACCTCTTATAAAATACGGCCACTTTGAAATTCTTAATGCTGAATACATGACAGGTCTTCCAGAGTATAGAAATGGTGGATTATTTGTTGATTTTGGTTTGCTTACTTTAAAGCCAGAAGCGTTAGAAAAGGGGCTGGCATTATCAAAAGAACTTGGCTCAAATCCTGAAATTCCAACCTTCACTCCAGAAGATGATGTTATTGTTGAATGGAGATCATGTATCATATGCCTTTTGGATTATATCTTACCATTAATAAACGATAAGTTGGAAGTTACAGGTACTGAATTTGAATTAAAATTACCACAATTAATTGAGGCTGGTAGCTGGAAATCTGGAAGACTTATTGCTAAGAAACTCAGAGATAATGGCGGTCCTCCTATTGAGCTCTATGCAGATGGAACTGTGTTTTAAGTAACCAAAGTATAATATATATATAGTGAATACATTTCAATCATTTATAATTGAATACTGTACAGTTCCATAATTACCTGTATTTATGAAATATATTCAACCACGTGACAAAATCAGCACGTGAGTTTAAATGAGGGCAAAGGGTTTCTCAGAATCTGTCAGATTATGTCAGTGCAAATAATAATGGTGAAGCTCGAAAATTTTCAGTTTCTCATGTTGAAAAAAGTTTTTCAGGTTTAAGCATATAATATATAGGAACATTTAATTTTCTTCTCCTTTCCTTAACTTTGAACGTCTCATAACTAATCAATAATCAAAATGTCTGCTGTTGAAGAAAAGAAGGTTGTCGAACAACCAAAAATCCACAAAATCAGAATGACCTTAACCTCCACCAAGGTTAAACAATTAGAAAAGGTCTCTGCTAACATTATTAGAAATGCTCAACAATTCAAGATCTACTCTAAAGGTCCTGTTAGAATGCCAACCAAATGTTTATCTGTCTCTACCAGAAAGACTCCAAATGGTGAAGGTTCTAAGACCTGGGAAACTTACGAAATGAGAGTTCACAAGAGATTAATTGACTTACACGCCCCAGCTGCTCTTGTCAAGAAAATCACCCAAGTTGTTATTGAACCAGGTGTAGATGTTGAAGTTACCATTGCTTCTCCATCCGCTTAAGTTAGTTCTAGGTTTTGAAGGCATATGCATATCTAGGTTTTGTTATTTTCTTACATAAATGGGGAAACTTATAAAAATTCAAAATTCATTGGAAAATTAGTTCATTTTATCTCTTAATTCTCAAAAAGTAGAAAGGGGAGAATCCACTTCGAAATTTATTTCAATTGCTCTAGGCGTACCGTGTATTTTGATATACCAGTTCATTTTTATTGATGTTATTTTTTACAGATACATGAGACGTTGCGGTGTAGCTATCAGGAATTGATGATTTTGGTATATTTGTTGATCCTTTTTACTTTATTTGTTTTATTGATGTGATTTAATGTCAAATTTTTCTTTGTTTTGTTTAATTTTGTTATAATTTTGTTTGTTTATGGATGATTCAATGAAATCATTCTGTATATGTACTAATCTAAATTAATTTGCTAATATCTTTTATTCCATCCGTAACTTAAAGCATTTGCGCAACAACTATTGCATCTATATGCATTTTGACTAAGTAATACCTGCCTTTTTCCAAATGTATTCCTGTATATTTAGTGATAGATGAGCCTAATTGATATTCTTCAGCACCATAATTCTAGGCTTAACTGCTAGGTCTAAAGTGGGCTCATATAATGAAATATTGCTCCCCATACTTAAATTAATTTAATTTATCATAAATTCCTAAAAGGGTAATACGTAAACATTTTTCATTTTAATTCTTTTGAAACTCATCTCTTACAGCTGTAAGTATCTATCCTTGTTATTCTCAGATTCTGTCTTCAGAGTACTTCCGGAAGACATTTTTGTTTGTTTCAAAGCTTTACTATCTTTATACACTAACAATCAGCTCAAGATACACATGCAATGACATCCAATCAACTGTATGCCAAATCCTTCTGGTCTATTGATGACCATTCTTTTGAAGTTTTAGGGTCACATTTTCACCAAGGTTCCAAGACTCTTGATACATTACTTTCCTTCTACAGAGATCGTATTAGTATCGAAGAAGAGTATGCCCGCAAACTTTCTTCTCTTTCCAAGAAGACTGCGTCAATTTCAACATATGAATTAGGTACATTAAAAAATAGTCTTGACTTACTTGTACAAGAAACTAAACAACTTGGCATTTCACATGCATCAGAAGCTATTAAAATTCACGATGAAATATACAAACAACTAGAAAGTTATGCTGTCGATAGAAAGGCAAAGGCTAAACCACTTGAAACAGGCGTCTCCAAAATTTTGAAATACAAAAAGCACTTAGAGGTGAAAGCTGAACAAGCCAAGGCAAAATATGAGCTAGCTTGGACAAAGTTGAATAGTTTCAAAACTGAGCAAATACTGTTAGATGATCGTGAATCATCTCTAATGGAAGCAAAGATTCTCAAACTACAACAATCCATGATTCAACAACGCTCAGAATATTATCACTTAGTCAAAGATTATAATGCGCTTCAAGAATCTTGGAAGAATGAATGGTTTCAGGCTTGTGAACAATATCAACTTTTTGATGAGGAAAAGATAAAATTCTTAAAAGCCAATATATGGGAATACGCAAATACAGTAAGTACAGCATGTCTTGCCGACGATATGTCATGTGAAAATATAAGATTATGTTTAGAGAAATGTAGCCAAAGAAAAGATATTAAAACATATGTTGAAGAGCATCAAACAGGAAATAAGATTCTAGCTCCATTGAAGTTTGTCGATTTTGCTAAAGGGGAAACCGAGAAGGAACGTGGTATGGATGTTGTTGAAATAACTGGTCCAAACATGTTCAAATGTGATAAAAATGTGTTAACTGAAGAAGAAATTAAAGCAAAGAAAAACCCTCCACCTCAAATTTCAGAATTGCAGGAAGCTCAATTTGAATATATTGATAGAAGGGAGGAAACATTCAAAGAGTTACAAAGAAAAGCACAATCAGAACATGTTAAAGATGAGACTCTTTCGTTCCCATCTGAACCAAGTTCTTTCAAAGTCGCCAGTGAATTTTCCAACCCTTCATCAGTGACAAGTTATGGACAAAGTGTGGATAACGACGATTCTCAGAGTTTGATGAAGATTAAAAACAAAGACAAACAATTAAATACCAGTGTCTATTCGAATCCATTAATGAACTCTACTGCCACCGATGATGCACCAACACAGCCTATCAGATTGAAACACTCAACAATTACCGAATTCCAGAATTCTTTGTCGAGGGATGAGATCTTGACAAGCTCTGGTAATCCTTTGAAGGCATATTTAGCAGACATTGAACTTGGTGGTAACGGTAATATGGATAAGTTCAGAAATTCAATGATGGAAGCAGGGGAAATGTCAGAGGATCCATCTTCCAAAAGCCATCATTCATTAGGTGATCTTTTAAAGAAAGCATTCAACGAACCAGCATCATCGTATGCTCACAATAAAAAACATTCATTTTTGTCAAAAGTTATGTCTCCAAAGGAACAGCTCAGACAGCAAGAAAAAGCACAAAAGTTCTCACAACTTGAAAACATTGAAATTAAACAAAGGTCTCATTCCAAAGAAAAAGGAACGCTCTCTTCAGATAGAACCCCATCAGGAGGAAAGCTACGTAAGTCGAAATCTTCAGCCGCATTAGAGAACAAATTCATTGGTATTTCTAATCTTCCCTCCAAATCAAAGGAAGGATATCCTGTCAAAAAGTATACTAGAGCGCAATATGGGTACAAAGCAGAAATCGATCAAGAATTAAGTTTTAAAAAGAGAGATATCCTTTTGATTCTCCATATGCAACCTGATGGATGGTGGTTTGCAGAAAATCTGAACAGTGGAGATTCAGGATTGGCTCCAAGTAACTATTTAGTGGAACTTTAATTGTTTAAATAAAATAAAGTTTATGAGTTTATTAGAAGAATTAAATTAAGTACAAAATTTATCGTTAAGAATACATATATCAAGTTACAAGGATGCGGATCAAGAGCTCAACTACGCAATCCCACTGACTTTCTTGGCATATAAGTAACAAAAGCCAGCAAACGTAAACATACCAATCAGAATTCCCCAGAACCAAGTAAGACCGTCATAGTCTTGACCAGGAACCAACACATTCATACCCCATAAACCAGTAACAATATTCATAGGTAACACAACTGTACCCAATATCGTAATTTTGCCAAGAACATCATTCATTTCATTATTGACTCTTGTCATATCTATATTTATTTGGGCTAAGTAATTGGAGTGAGATCTAGCAAGAAGTTTCTCATAATGATTCAAAGATTGCACCATTGTAACTATATGATCCTGGATATCACCTAAGTACATCGCTATTTCTGACCTAGGAGAAGTATCCCATTGTTCATTACATCTTTTGGCAAAACCTTTGATTACATCCGCCTTGAACGACAAAAGACGTAAAATAGACATGACCTTTTTACGACAATCTCCAATTCTTCTGAGCATATCACCTTTTCTCTTCCAACTGATTACCTTCGTGTTTGATGAAGAGGATGAAGAAGATGTTGACCTTGATGAGCGCGAGATAGTTGATCTTTTATCAATGTTCACAAGACCAGATCCTCTACGTTTCATCTTGAAAAGAATATGTTCATCTTCTTCATCCGAGCTTTCGTCAGATTCATCATCAGAGTTGATTCCACTTTGCATAACTAGAATAGCATCCTCAATAGCATTCACTTCCTCTTCAATACTATCAATCATGGGAGCAAATGCATCTGTAATGTCATCAATTAAAGCATAGCCCACCCAATCTGATGTAACTGTGAGATAGTCTCTCAACAATCTAGCACGTCTTCTGACATTTGTAGGGTGAGGTGTTGGTTTAAAGTGAAATGTCAATACACCATCTCTGAAGACAATCATGTACATGTTCAAAGGCTCTAATTCACCATTTCTTCTTTTCTTCTTCTTGGAAGATATGGATGTACCATACTTCTTAATCTGACTAACACTATCTCCTATTTCTTTAGACTCTTTTGAAAACCATTTATTAAGCAAACCGTTGAACAACCCCCCTTTATGACTTTGGTTCTCTTCAATACTAACAGTGCTCATTGCTCTTTCCAGAGCCTTCTTTCTATTATGATGTTCTTGAACAACGTCGAAGGATGTAAAACAAACTAAGTAATACTCTTTGAACAATTCAACTTTCTCTCTAGTTTCACCAAGAAAAATATCTTCAGTTGTCAAAGGGTGAATACCAAAAGCTTTTGATAATACCTTAAGTTCTTCTTCAGTTGGATTCAATACATCAAGCCAGAATGGAGTAGCCTCATTGGTATTTGTAGATACAGTGGATTCGTTCATCAATGAAGGAGGTGCAGGATGACTAACATTGATAGAAGGTGTCTTGGCCCTATTTAGGGTCTGTTGTGATTGTGAGTGCGGAATGGGTTGCAGATGAGCTGTCGATAACACGGTTGGAGTACCTTGAACTTGCGATGGAAGATCACCCGCCTCGTTCAGTGAATAATGAGAAGGAACGAATAGATCACTAAAAGTCTTGCATTCATCATTCTCCAACAGTCCAGCAATCGATGGTGAATGTATCGTATTCTCTAGATCTTCCCTGAAATATGTGAAACGCATTCTTTCAGATTGATCTAAAGACCCCATAAGGTAATTGATTTTGTTTTCGGAGTCCCAATGATTCATGCCATGTCTTCCTACTAGAGACTTACTACCCTCTTTACTTGACAACAGTGGATCTTGATCGCCTGGACCATTATCCATATTTGATACGATGGGATACTGGAATCCAACATCATGAGAGCTGGGTACAGTTGTACCACTAATCGTTGATGATCTCCTAGTAAGACGAGCTGAGTTCTCCATGATTTTCTTTTTCTCTGCGATTTCATCTTCAACAAATTGCTCTAAAACCTTGACATCAGGCCAAACTTTCCTCTTTCCAGCTTCATCAAGAACTTCAACAGGAAAGCAAACATCATCTAATGACGAAGCGTTAGATGATCTCCTAGATGAAGGATTAGAAGGAGCGTACATTGAGTTATCTTCATCGTCTTCTTCCACAACATCTTCTTCAGAGCTATTGACAGAGCCATATAATCCGTGTATGCTGTCGCCTATAACTGTAGATCTACGTGGTTGATATGGATTTTCTGATTGTACATAAGAGTTTTTTCCATTATTCTCAAACGGATCAAAATTATCCTTGTATGAAGATGATCCTTTCTTTTGAGTCTTCTTAAATGTCCTGAAACCTCTCGATGAAGGACTCTCAGGAGAGTTTCCTTTTCTTGATTTCCCATAGACTTTACTGAAATTGGATCCTTGCTCTCTGACGTGTGAAATATCTCTCGGACCATGATGTGTTGCTGATGATGATACAACATTTTTCAACTTACTTGATGAACGATTGTTCCAAGGGCTAACTGATTGCTGATACAGCTGTTGACTTGGAAGTGCGGATGGAGACAGCGGTTCAAGTGTGGTGCTTCTTGGACTTTGAGAGAGATTGAAGACAGGTTTAGAATCTCTACGTTTCTTTCTGTTAGAATTATTATATTGCCTATGATCTATTATAGCATCTGAAGTACCCCTATGGGATGACTCCGAGGAAATATCATTATGAACAATACCCAAAGCATCAACTTCACCTTCAGTTGCATTGCCAAATGGATGGCCAGAGCTCAGTCGTCTATGTGAACTTTCAGACATCGATGATCTTGTTGACGTATGGCTGTTGTTTCTTTGATGATGTGACATTTCGTGATTGTACGTGTTTTCTGTTTCAGATTGAGATTTGGGATCTTCTCTCTCCCTATCAGAATCTATGATGCCGTCCGAATTCATCTATAAAATACTGATTTAGTCGTAGCAAATAATAAATTAACTAAAAGAAGGGTTCACTGATAAAGTGAAGATATAAGATCTTATTCCATATTAAAAAACAATAAATTTCGCCCCATGATTGCGCATTAAAAAAATAATGTTTTTATTCTCTTCTGTTCTGAAGTGAGCTTATCTTCTTATTTACAGTTACTTGACTTTTTTTTTTGTAGAGATCCAAGTCAGAAAATCGCTTGAACTAAATATATATAGTCATTCAACTACATATTATATGAATGATAGTCTTCTATGCACTCCTTGTCAATTTACTGTTCGCTTTTCACCTTTTTCTTTGGTGTGACATCTTCCTCATCGGCGTCAGATACATCGTCTTCAGATTCTACCTCGGCCTTTCTCTTGGAACCTCCATCCAAGTTATCAAAAGCCTCACTTATTTCTGGAGCAAGGGATAACAGCTTTTCCCATAACTCTTTGGTCAAAGAGATACCCTGAAAGAAAACATAGAGTTAGTAAAAAGTATTTAGTTTTCAAAGTTGAAAGAACTTACCTTTTTCCCTGGAAGACTTTTGCCATCTTTTTCGTAAAATTCTCTAATGTCTATGAGCTTTGTGCTACCGTATTTACGCACTGACACTTTCTTTTTATTACCGAGCTAGACGTCAAATGATTGCAGTTAGTATAACGATGCTATTCAAATATAAACGCCAAAACTTCAACTGAGATTAGACTTACATCAAATTGCTGGCTCGGATCATCAGAAACTGTGGCAGGTACTGCAGAGCCTTTTTTCCACTTTGATGACATATTGAAATCTTCTGGCAGGCTTTGTATGTTGTTTGATCTACAACAGAAAGTAAGAAGGCATATGTTATGATTGAAAAGTTAATGCGTCTATAGATGAATTACGCAGACGTCGCGCTCTATAATCGAAAGACGCGTCGTTTTTGTCAATGTTGAAATTTTGGTTCGAATTATAATCTCCAGAGAGTGAGTGCCTTTAATTTGAAAGTGGAACGCTACCCATCTAATAAGGTAGCCAATAGCACTCAACATAGTCAATGAATGTTCTTACACAAAATGATTTCACTCAAAAGCCGGAATAGAGTTGATGATAAAAATTTATTGATTACATAATACGTTTTAGGTTAAAAAATAGGGAGATAAAAAAAATATTTCACACTGATCACATCGAAGATGCTGCTTTCCTACCTTACAGTCTAATTGACTCAAGATTATATTTACGATATGAAAAAGGGGGTACAGATTGATTCTGGCAATAGAGGAAGTATGAAGGTAGAAGATGGGATCAAGTTGAAATCTTTTGGCCTTGAAAATGCATCTTCAGAGGAAGCTATTGGTACCTCTTCTGCTTTTCAGCAGACTTACCAGCAGGATAATGAAGGTGCCGGTGATTCAAGTATACGTATAGGAAGTATAAAGTCTCATGATTATGATGACAACATTCAAGATGGAGAAAATGTTGCTTTTTCTCATGAAAATGCAAACCAATTTCCAGAAGGAAGTCAACGAGGTTGGCTTGTTGTCTTGGGATCGTGCTTAGGATTAGTTACAGTTTTTGGTATCATGAATACAATTGGTGTCATTCAACAATACGTTCAATCTAATCAACTAGCAGGAGAAAATGTATCTGCTGTAGCGTGGGTCTTCTCGCTGTATATGTTTTTTACCTTGATTGGTGGAGTTGTTGCAGGAACATTGTTTGATACAATTGGTGCAAGAAAAGTGCTGGTTCCCGGCATGGCATTGAATTGTGCAGGATTGTTTGCATTGGCTAGCTGTAAGCAGCTTTGGCAGTTTATCCTAGCATTTGGTGTTGCTTCAGGAATTGGTTCATCATTAATGATGACTCCACTAATCGGTGTTGTGTCACACTGGTTTCTCAAAAAGAGAGGCCTTGCAATTGGAATTGCTCAAATGGGAAGTATTGGAGGTGTTATTTTTCCATTGATGTTGAATTCGCTTTTGCCCAAGGTTGGATATGGATGGTCCATGAGAATCATGGCATTTATTTGCCTCGGTCTATGTATTGTTTCATTCTTCATGGTGAAAGACAGACTAGAAGAAATTAAAAGCACGGTTCAGGAAGAGGAAAAAAATGTTCCAATTTTGAAGAAAATCATGAATTCAATCGACTTTTCATCTTTGAAAGATAGACGTTTCTCACTATTAGTGGGCGCCTTGTTCATGAATGAGTTCTCTTTACTTATTGTCATCACATATATATCATCCTATGCTATAGCGAGAGGAGCTAGTCAATCTTCCAGTTACATCTTATTAACAGTTATGAATGCATTTGGAACTTTAGGTAAGTGGATTCCGGCCCAAGCTGCAGATTATCTTGGTAGATTCAATGTTATGATTTTAATGAGTTTTACGATGTCATTTACGATATTTGTAATGTGGTTACCATTTTACAATTTAACAGCCTTATATGCGTTTGCTGCAATATATGGGTTTGCATTTTCTGCTACTTACAGCCTTACAGCAACTTGTGTTGGCCAGATTTCGAAGACTTCACAGTTTGGTGTAAGATATGGTACTGCGTACTTCTTTGTTGCTTTTGGTAACTTAATTTCTATTCCATTAGGTGGTGCTTTGATTAAAAAGGGAGCAATTTCAGACTATAACAATGCCATCATATTTGCTGGTTGTACATCAATTTTAGCAACTATCTTATTTTGTGCTTCAAGATACACAATTGTAGGAGCAAAGTTGAAAATATTTGTATAGTTTGTATTTTGTACCTAGCATAGTAGCTAGCTAATTTTATATATTTGGATTTGAATGGAACGTTCTAATTAAAAATCTAAAAAACTTAAGCGCCGAAGTTAAATTTTGTCAATAAATAGATTAATAGTTTTTATAAGATATGGAATTTCTAGTAGCTGTATATCAGAGAACAATAGTTAAGAACATGATCTAGTGTTGACATCATACAGCCAGTTCTACAGTTCTATAGTTTGTTGACATAAAAACTACGAACATTCCAGACAAGTTTTGTAGGAAAAACAAAATAAAGCATGCCTGATTAATTAAGTTATCATTGCTAATTGCTCTCGTACTGTACAGAACATAGCAATTCAAACACTATAAGCAAATCAAGAAAGCAATTGCTCTGGTTAATAAATATGGAAGTATAAAATGCCAAAGAATTCCCCCTCCACTCACATTCCATATTTCTATTATTATTATAACCATAATATTATTGAATTAATCGATACATTAATTAATACTAATCAATCAAAATGAGTGATACCGGACGTAAAAATTTCACTGACAAAGTCTCTGACGCCATCACCCCAGACAACCAAAAGAACAGCTACGATAAGGTCAAAGAAGGTGCTACTGATGCTTACGATGATATCGCTGGTAAGGCCCAACCAAACTCTGAAAAAAGTTTTATGCAAAAAGTTCAAGACAACTTCTCTGGGGACAAAAAATAGTTATGATGCTGAAGTATATACTTATTTAAGTTCTTCAAATAGTACCCAGTTCTTTAAATGAATATCATGATATATGATTATGATACCAAGGTATAACTTGTAGCTATATTGTATAGCGCAGATGGTAATAGTTACAAACCGTGATTGTAGCTTCAATTGTTTGCCCATTTTCTTGAAAATCTCAGCCTCATGAAATGTAATTTGCCACACTAAATGAGGCCGTTATATAAAAAATATATGTTACATTTTTGTATCAGCGATAAGCTTTATGTTACATTGGACCTCAACTTGAGAGATGATGTAGTGTAAAAAATTTGATTTTGATATGGTTGATATATAACTAGAAGTTTATCCTTTCTACTTTGACATTGCATCTATAGCACTCCTTAGACGTTCAGTATAGACTTTACATACCATAACGGAAAATGCAACTTGTTAAATTCACTAATTGTTCCCTTTGTGATAGGGGTGTCATAACTCCAGGCTCCGAATTATATGTAGATATGGACACTGGTAAAATTGCAAGTAAACCACATGGAGATTTCAAATGCCCTGAAATAGATTTAGGAGGATATATATTGACTCCAGGTTTCATTGATATTCAGATAAATGGTGCTTTTGGTTTTGACTTCTCACATCTTGATGACCCAAACGAATTGACTGAGTTCGAAGAAGGATATGAAAAGTGTATGAAAGAATTACTGAAAACAGGTACTACATCCATCTGTCCAACAATGGTTACCTCTACTCCTCAAAACTATAGAAGTATCTTACCTATTTTGGGGCCAAAGACTGTGAAACACAGATGTGAAAGTCTTGGGGCTCACTGTGAAGGGCCATTTATTTCTCCTGCCAAAAAAGGTTGCCACGAACCAAGAAATTTAAGAGTTGCAACTGAAGGCATCAAATCATTTGAACAAGTTTATGGTTCAGATGAGTATCACAAATACATGAAGATAGTCACAGCTGCTCCAGAAATGGAAGGCGTGCTAGACCTTATACCGGATTTGGTAGCTAAAGGTGTTATATACTCAATCGGTCATACAAACGCTGATTACCAAACCAGTCTTGAAGCTGTTAGAAAAGGTGCCACGATGATTACCCACATGTATAACGCTATGCCACAACCACATCATAGAGAACCAGGTGTTGTTGGTTTAGTTGGTGATCCACAAATTCCATATTTTGGTTTAGTCGCTGATGGCATCCATGTCCATCATGCTTCTTCAGCTTTAGTATACCATGCTAACCCCGACAAATGCTGTCTTGTCACTGATGCCATGAACTTAATTGGTTTACCAGATGGTACATACCCATGGGAGGATAGGTTCGTTGTTAAGAAAGGCAATGAACTTAAATTGAAAGGTACTGATACTATTGCCGGTAGTGCTTCTGATTTACCTACTTGTATTGGTAACCTTATAAAATGGGCTGAAATTCCATTAGCTACTGCTATTCAAACTGTTACAAATAATCCGGCCAAGTCTTTGAATCTCCAACACAAAAAGGGTTTCTTAGATCCAGGTTGTGATGCTGACTTGACTCTTATTGATGTCAACGGACAAGTTAAAAAGGTTTTCAAGATGGGTGAATTAGTTTACGAAGCTCCATCCCTCAAGAGAGCTCGTTTGTAATCTAAGCATAACCGATTCATATTTTTGATTTAGACATTTATATATAGGTTCTTATATGAGAATTATTTAAGATTTTGATAATATAATATTGATATAGAATAATTTGCACATCAGATTAAAGTAAATATATGAGCGCTAAGTTTAATTCGCTCAAATTAACTACTCTAAGTATATTAGAACAGGCTTTTATCATCAGAGACAGACACTCTAGCTGTAATCTACTGCTCAAATTGATCTACAAAGTGATTCTCGAAGCTTGTACCTCATGTAAATCTTTCGGCTGTGTAAAAAACCATGTGGTTGTTTCTCACTTAACTTCACCGACGGAGATTTTCATAGTTAAAAAACGGTTACCGGCGGTGGCCAAACGCCTTATTAGATAAGATAAACGTTTCCTGGGGTTTCTTAATTTATTTTCTATCTGGCTGCCTATCCTACTTTTAGACAGAAAGAAGACTACTTAAAGAGCTCTATTTCTCGGTTAACCAAATGGTGAAGGGAATGTTTTATAACTTATCTCTCATACTTATTGCATTTAGTTGATTTTTATAAAGTTCATAACTTTTGTGTTGCCTATAAAGCGTCAAAAGTATAGATTAGATTACATCATTTACTATTAATATCATCTAGATAAACACTTCTCTGTTTCGATTTTTTTAATTTTAATTATACATTATAAAATGGCTCCTACTGCTGATATCTTACCTCAAGGTTTAGACAATGTTCACATGCACTGTGAGCATAAGCATCCTCATGACTTCAAACATAATGACTTAAAAACTGTTGATGAAGTTCCAATTAATTTAGCCGCTCGTGATATTTTTGGCTCAAAAGTTGTTCTTACAACTTACACTGATGATCCTGAAAATACTCCAATTCCAGTAAACTGGGGTGCTTCGGATCCAATGGTTAGAGGTCCAATTGTTGCTAACAGATATGGTGATGGTTTAAGAAAACATAATACCATTGGTGCTCATGCTGGTCCATATTCCATCTATCATGCTCTAGCTGTTGGTGCAAGACAACTTAGCACTACTCACACACCTGATTACACTAATGCTGAACCTCCAGTTGACTTCGCACAACAACCACAATGGTCTGGTACCGATAAAATTGTTTCAATTGATCCATTTGGTCATTTAGCTCCTTGGTTATTTGCTGATGTTGGTAGAAATGAAAATGTTCAAATCAGACCTACAATCTCTATTACTAAAGCTCATTTGCAATTGACTGAATTTAAAGACGCTGTAGCTAAAGGTGATTTAAAAGTTGATGGTGAAGTTGTCATTAATAATAATGGTGATATGAACATCACTAAGTTAGCCGTTGATCCAGTTTGGTATTTACCAGGTGTCGCTGCAAGATTCAATATTACTGAAAATGAATTACGTAGATCATTATTTGAAGATACCAATGGTATGTATCCTGAATTGATCACTAGACCGGATATCAAAACATTCTTACCCCCAATTGGTGGTTTAACTGTTTACATTTTTGGAAACCCAGAATATGTTTCTGATCCATCCAAGAAATTAGCTTTAAGAATTCATGATGAATGCTCTGGCTCTGATGTTTTTGGCTCTGATATCTGTACTTGCAGACCATACTTAGTCTTCGGATTGATTGAAGCTGCAAAGGAAGCACAAAATGGTGGCTCTGGAGCTGTCATTTATTTCAGAAAAGAAGGTAGAGCTTTAGGTGAGGTTACAAAATATTTAGTTTACAATGCTAGAAAGAGATCTGGAGATTCCGCTGCTGATTACTTCCACCGTACTGAGTGCATTGCTGGTGTCAAAGATATGAGATTCCAAGAACTCATGCCTGATATACTTCACTTTTTAGGTATTACCAAGATAGATAGAATGCTTTCGATGTCCAATATGAAACATGATGCTATAGTTAGCCAAGGTATAAAGATTCTTGAAAGAGTTGAAATTCCAGAAGAGATGATACCAGACGACTCAAGAGTTGAAATTGATGCAAAGATTGCAGCTGGTTATTTCACTAAAGGAAAAATTATGAATACTGACGAATTAAGTCAAGTGAAAGGTAGAGGATGGTAAGCTGCTTCCCAATAAGAATGTATATCCCTAATAAACTGTAGAACAATCTCATGCTTATAGTCTTTTATATAACTCACATTTAATATACACTTAAGTAAGTATAATATAATTCTTAAATGATATGATCAGTATACTACTCTCCATGATAATGTAGTGAATAACAATTCAGATATCACACGTTTGCTAATCATGATAGTTCACTGTACAATTATCTAATTGGTCAAGTTAAGAGCAGGTGAAGTGTGAATCCCTAAATTACTCAATGCATGGAAATAGAAATAAGTTATCCACCTTCCTCATCTGCCTCTCTCACAGGTCTTTGATCAAACTCATTAAAATCTACACCAGGAACGAACTCCTTTAAAATCGAGCAAAAAATACCAAGCCGAAATACCTAATTAAATAAAATTGGCTTGACAAAAAAACAAAAAAAAAACAGCTAAGCTATAGAATCCTTACAGTGATCTTCCAACAAGTATTACGATTTCTAACACTATTTAATTTAGTTCTTATCGATATTTTGAATAGATCAAACGCCATTGATCAATTGACTACTTAATATTGATTTTCCATAGTTCAATTTATTTGAACACTGAATTAAAGAGACAATTTTTAGTTATAATTATTATTTTAGAATTTTAGTGCAGTATTGTAAGGGGCGCATACTTCAATCATCAATATTTATCTCCTTCAACCTTAATTGATCGATAAATAATTGCATAATGTCCGTTCAAGAGCAAGAGACTACTTCAGATCTGCCGCCAACTTCAACTACTGAAGTACAATCAGAACAAGTTGAATCTGAAACAAATGGTAACGTCACACTAAATCCACCTGCGGAAGACTCATCACCAGATCAAGCGACTAATGCTCCTGATTCCGAGGCAATAGTTAATGAAACTGACAAAGAACCTACTACACCACCTAATATTGTGACAGATGATATAAAAGCATCGAATGGTGAACCTGTGGTAGGTCCTATCAAGGTACATAAACGCACCAATTCGGCAACCAGTGTAAATGAAACTGCATCGATTGGCTTTATCAAGAGTTCATTAGAGAATATTGTTGCCATCAAAGAGGTAACCAAAAAGTATAAAGACTTACTAGAATCGGCAAACAAAGCTTTGGCGATCTTACAAGCTAACCAATTACCAGAGGATGTTGTTATATTTGAGCCACTTCGATTAGCTTGTGAAAAACCAAATGTTGACATTAAAATACTTGCACTAGACTGTTTGAGTAAGATACTCACTTTCAACGTGTTTAATGAACCAACTTTTATTGAATATAGAGATCCTAAGCCAGAACTAGCTAGTGATGCTGATATGGATGCTCCTCCATCTTCAAGTTCCAACGGAAATGATAAAGTTCCATTAATCGATGCAGCTATTCGTACGATCAGTCAATGTTTTGATGGTGAAGGAACAGATGAAAAGATTGAATTACAAGTAGTTCGTGTTTTAACTGCAGCAATTTTGAACGAAACAATGCCAGTTCACGGTAAAGTTTTATTACAAGCAGTAAGACAAATTTATAACATCTTTTTACTTTCATTATCTCCAATTAACCAAGGAATTGCTCAAGCTACTTTAACACAGATTATAAATATTGTTTTTGATAAGATGAAGTCACTTAGAAATAAAGTTATAAGATCAACTAGTTATTCTGCTCTAGTTTCAGAACATGATGTAGCACCTTCACCAATAGATCAAGATGTTCCACAACAAAAGTTGACATTAGAGACCATGCAAAATATGACAGGATATGATGTTCACTTTGCAGCAGATGAAATATACGGTGACGAAAATGAGTTAGCAATTAAAGATTCTTTCTTACTCTTCAGATCTATGAGTAACTTGGCTATCAAGGTTATTGAAAATGGATCCATCGACATGAGATCACACGCTATTCGTTCAAAACTTCTATCTCTTCATATTGTTCACTGGATTTTAAAGAATCATATGGACTGCTTCTTAGATAAAAATGCTTTAATTGTTAATACTGCCACAAAGGAAAAAACTCGTCTCATAGATGCAATTAGAAAATATCTTTGTCTTATCCTATCTAGAAATGCAGCATCTCCATTAGCACCTGTTTATGAAATTACATTAGAAATTTACTGGATTATGATTGACAAATTAAGAGATGAATTCAAATGTGAAATACCTGTCTTCTTGGATGAAATTTATTTCCCAGTGTCTGAAATGAAGACGTCAACTGCACATCAAAAGAGATACCTCTTGGACATTATTTACAGAATTTGTGCCGATCCTAAGGCTCTTATAGAACTCTATTTGAATTATGATTGTGATCCAACCATGTCGAACCTATGTGAAACAATAATGGATTATTTAACCAGATTTGCTTTGACTAGAATTGATGCTACACAAGTTCAGAAAGTTAACTACCGCGAGAGTTTAACAAGACAATTAGCCACTTACAACTTATTTCAGGTTCCTTCCTTGAATGTTAGTAAGATGGGTGGTCACCCACCAGATCCTGATGCCAATTTAGGTTTCCCTGTTGATTATGCTTTGAAAATGAGATCGATTGATTGTATTGTGGCATTATTACGATCTCTTAACTCTTGGTGTGAATCTCCAGCAAAGACTTCCGTTCTTGCAGACAATGAATCATTAATTAGTACGAACCAAAGAGAACATACCAATAATTCTACCAGTTCCAACACTATATTATCACCTGAAGACTCATTCACTAACTTGTCATTAGCAGAAGTCACAGAAGATCCAACTCAATTCAAACAAAGAAAAACTGCATTCCTTGAAAGTGTCAAATTATTCAACTTTTCTCCAAAAAGAGGTATCAAATCTTTATTACACAATAAGTTCATCCCTTCTGATGATCCAGTTGATATTGCCAAATTTTTACTTACTACAGATGCTCTTGATAAAGCTACTATTGGTGAATATTTAGGTGAAGGTGATGAAAAGAATATTGCAACTATGCATGCATTCGTTGATCTAATGGATTTCAAGAATATGCCATTTTTAACTGCTTTGAGGGAATTTTTACAAAGTTTCAGATTGCCAGGTGAATCACAAAAGATTGATAGATTCATGTTGAAATTTGCTGAAAGATATGTTGATGGTAATCCTAATGTATTTGCTAATGCTGATACTGTTTATGTATTAGCTTATTCTGTCATCTTATTGAACACTGATCAACATTCTCCACAAGTCAAGAAGAGAATGACGCTAGATGATTTCTTAAACAATAATCGTGGTATTGATGACGGTAAAGACTTACCTCGTGAACTTTTAGAAAATATTTATAAAGATATCCAAAATGATGAAATTATTTTGAGAAGTGAACAGCATGCTGCTCTTATTACCAATGATTTACAACCTGTACAACAATCAGGTCTTTTTGGAGGAAGAGATGTTGCTAAGGAAGCATATATGAAAGCCTCTAAAGAATTGGCTTCAAAGACTGAACAAGTTGTTAGATCATTACGTGACCAAAATAGAAGATCAAGTAAAGTGGTATTTTATTCAGCCACTGGTAACAATTCTGAACATATTAAATCAATGTTTGATACTTTATGGATGTCTATCATGGCTGGTTTAACTCCTCCTTTTAAGGACTATGATGACGAAGATACTGCTAAAGTGTTATTAGAAGGTATTAAAATTTCAATTCATCTTGCTTGTTTGTTTGATCTTGATTTTGCCAAAACTTCATTTATTGGTGCTTTAGTTCAATTTGCCAATTTGAATAATCCAGAAGAAATTAAAGATAAGAACGTTGATGCTGTTTATACATTATTAGAGGTCGCTGTTTCTGAGAATTCATTACTGAAATCTTCCTGGAAGAGTGTGTTGATTTCCATTTCCCAAATTGAAAGATTAAAGTTATTATCTCAAGGTATCGATTCTGATTCTGTTCCTGATGTTTTAAATGTTAGAATTGCAAATAGAGTCTCAATGGAAAGTTCAAGGTCTCAAAATACTAGTTATGGATTCTTCAGTTCATTAACCAAGAAGCAGACAGCATCGGAGCAAGCTTACCAACATCACTTTAATCAAAAGCTATCACCGGATATTGTGTCTAAGATTTCATCAACAGATCTTGAAGTTGCTGTTGATAAAGTATTTTCAAAGAGTAGTGAAATTGAAGGTGATGGTATATTTGACTTTATTGCAGCACTTACTGAAGTTGCTTTGGAAGAGATAGAATCATCCGGTCAAAGCGAACATCCTAGAATGTTTTCTCTTCAGAAGATGGTAGATGTATGTTATTACAATATGGGGCGTATCAGAGTTCAATGGTCAGCTTTATGGGCTGTCATGGGAGAAAAGTTTAATGATTTTGGATGCCATTCAAATATCCATATTGCGTTTTTTGCTATTGATTCACTTCGTCAATTGTCTGAACGTTTCTTTGAAATTGATGAATTATCACACTTCAAGTTCCAAAAAGAATTCTTAAAACCATTCAATTATATCATACTGAATAATCCAAATTTGAGTGTTAAGGAAATGGTTTTGGATTGTGTTCAATATATGGTTCATAAGAAGAGCTCTGCTATTAAATCTGGTTGGGTTACATTATTAGAAACTTTGACTAATGCTGGTAATGAAAATACAGAATCACTAGTGAACAAAGCTTACTCGTATACAAGTATGATTAGCAGAAAACATTTCAACCTTGTCTTACAACAAGGTGCTTATGAATCGTTAGTCATTTGTTTAACAACTTTTGCAAAGAACGAGAAGTATCAAAAGTCTAGTTTGCAAGCATTACAAGAGATGAACAGATTAGTCAAGCCAATTAGTGAATTGGTTGATGCTCAGGAAAACAAACAAGAAATAGCAATTCAATTATGGTTCCCTATCTTATTTGGTTTCCATGATGTTATTATGACAGGTGATGATTTAGAAGTTAGATCAAAGGCATTAAACTTGATGTTTGATGATTTAGTTCAACACGGTGGTCATTTTGATGGTGAATTTTGGGACAAAATCTGTAAAGAATTATTATTTCCTATATTTGGTATTCTCAGTAAACGTTGGGAGATCAGTAGTGATCAAGATGATCTTTCGGTTTGGTTGTCAACTACATTGATTCAAGCTTTGCGAAATATGATTGCATTATTTGGTTTTTACTTTGCTACCTTAAGTCGTATGCTTGATGGCTATTTGAACTTACTTGTTTCTTGTATTTGTCAAGAAAATGATACAATCTCCAAGATCGGTATGTCGTGTTTGAAAGAGCTTATATCACAAAATGTTTCCAAATTTAGTCAAGAACACTGGGACAGAATCAACCGTGCGTTTGAAGAACTGTTTGAATTAACTACTGCAACTGAACTATTTTCTGCTGATCCACTAAATGCCACAAGCTCTATATCATCTGGTGTTGATTCAGAAGAGCTCAACCAAACTCTTAACGGTTCGTCAGGAATTGAAGATCAAAGTAATGATAAGGTCATTGATGATTCTTCCGTTAATGGATCTAGTGGTGGTGTCAAAGGTAAGAGCAAATCCAATATTGTTATCAAGTGTGTTTTCCAATTACATATGATTCAAACATTATTTGATTTATTCAATGTTGAAGAATTTTATGCCACTATTCCTGTCTCCAATTTACTCAAATTAGCTGAATTATTAGAACATAGTTACAAGTTTGCTCGTAAGTTTAATGAAGATTACAATTTAAGAGTTAGATTATGGAATGCTGGTGTTATTGATAAACTACCCAACTTGCTAAAACAAGAAACTGCTTCATCTGGTGTTTACATCAATATCATGTTCAGATTATACTGCGACAGCACTAAAGTAGATCACAAGACTAAAGACCAAATCATAGGAACATTGATTCCAATGGGTGTTAGTATTTTAGAAAGATATGTTGCATTAGATGAGCTAGATCAATCTAGAAATATCAATACATGGAGACCAGTTGTTGTTGAAATATTACAAGCATACACACAATTAGACGATAAAGATTTCTTGAAATGTTGTCCTGTCGTTTATGATTTGATAATACAAATTTTTGAAAAGAGTATAATGAATGATTTAAGATTTGCAATGAAAGATTTCTTAGCAAGAGTTGGTGAAGTTTATATTACTGAAAGAAGAGTTGATGATGAAGATGAAGACGATGAACAACTTCAAATTAAGGTCGGAGAAGAAAAAGTTACTAGTCAGTCGTCATGATTGTACTACTATATGATTCTATACTACTACTATATACTATATTTAATACAGATATAAGTTACACTTACAATCTTTAAATAAACCACGGTCAGCTAGCTGCCAGTAACTTAGCGCTCTTCATTGAATAATCTACTAACACCAGGACACCGCTTAAAATTTACGCAGGCGGTCTCAAATTTACTGCGAAAGAAATTTAATTTCCTCTTCGCACGAAGAAGTGAAAAATTTTGAGAAGATTCGTCGAAGTGGAAAACTAAAAAAAAATTGGGGTGAAGTTTAAGCTCATGAACATAGTAATAATTGCAATTTGAACCTTTCAAGTAGCTAATTGATAATCATTATTGAAGATGTCTAACAACAAGGTATGTAAAGCTGATTGTTGGAAGTGTGTATTTACCGTACACTGCTTCTAGAGTTCGTTTTTATTGCAGAGTATCCACAGCGAGTCATTTAAGTGAAATTTCAATAAGACCTCTTTGCAATTGAACGTTTAACCGCTTGGAGTTGAAGATGTTTTCAAATGCAGATTATTATAGTCAAATTGAGATTATGCCATTGAAGGCTCGATTTTTGCATCGTTGTAGGCCAAAGTTGTGCCATATAGAACGCTCGTGATAACTACATTCTTGTCAATTTCTAGATTTAGTTACTAACAATGAATATAGAATCTTTTCGCCCTTTTAGGTAACGATGTCTCTGACGACGAATCTGACTTCATTCCAACTCCAAAGGAAATAGTTAAGAAGACCACTTCATCTAAGAAGACTGATACTCCACCACCATCTGCTGATAAATCTCGTGCCAAGAAGAACAAGCCAACTGTTACTGGTAACGAAGCTGGTGCTAAATTAAAGAACACCAACGCTGATGTTGATGCTCCAAAATCTACTTCTCGTAAATCTACCAAAGATACCAAATTTGACCGTCGTTCAAAATCTGGTAAGACTACCACTGCTAAATCTGAAAAATCCAAATTAGGTGATGAAGCTGAATCTCAAATTGAAGGTGAAGCTGATGCTGAAGAAGAATTAGCTGAAGACGAAGAAGAAGAAGAAGAAAAACCAGCTGTTAAATCATACGCTGAGTACTTAGCTGAATTACAAGCTGCTTCCCCTATCCCAACCAAGTCTGCTCGTCCAGCTAATGCTGGTGCTGATGACAAATGGACTAACAACGAAGTTTTAGTTAAAGAATCCGAAAGTTTCGTTGCTCCATCTGCTACTAAGAAGGTCAAATCCAAGGCTAAGAAAGAAAAGAACTATTTAGAAATTAATGCTACTTTTGCTGACTCCGTTCCAGCTGCTCCAAAGAGAGAATTCCCATCCAAGAGAGGTGGTAAATTTTCTGGTGCTAAGAGAGGTGGTAAGCCATCTGCATCTAAAGGTCCAAAAGTTGATTTCCCAGCTTTATAAGTCTAAGTATTGTTTTTGAGTTGTTTTGGAAAAGCAACAAAAATTTCAAGGGAAGGAATATCATGAATCTACACACAAATCACGTTAATTTTAAATTGGTATATTAATTAGATTTTTTAGCAAAAAAAAAAGATTATGATCAAAGTTATTGAAACAACTTTCAGTTACTTCATATATATACACACTACATCTATCTACTTCTTATACTATCTTATTTTTTTTCTGTCTTAAAATTATCGTAAATAAAATTCTACTTACTCAATACATTAAATTGACGATTTTGTTTATTAGTCTTCGCTTGTTTTTTTGGGGGAAAGGGGCAAAATAGAGTTCGGCTTGTCTTGTATATATATCTAACATTACATCATATCTTTTCAAACTCTAGTAAAATGATCCATAAATACGTAATCAACTAATATATTGATAGATTTACGTGATTGATGTTGATCCTAATCTTTTTCAGAGATAATGGATTTCCGGTTTAATGACATACATATTTAATTTGACGTTAACCCAATAAGGTAACCGGTGGGCAGTTAACCACAGAGAGATTCGTTGAGCTCGTTTCCGGATAGATATTGGTGGTGACGGAAACACGATATGATATAAAGCATGTGAATTAGTTTGTATGTTGTAGGCATAGTGTTGTAGTAAGATATCGATGATACGAAGTAGTTCAGTTAGTATCAATCTAATCACTATCTCTATACTCACCAGCTCATCATTGATAATACATACAACTGCTGAGTAGAGCTCAACTGAATATATTAATCTATCAAAGATAAACAGAAGTTACAATCTCTAAGAATAACCGTACGCGAATCCACTCTTTCATTTATCTAAAGTTCCAAACAAATTAAAAATGGCTAGAAATAACTTACAAATTGAATAACTTATTATTTCTATATATTTACTACTTCTTTACTTGTTTACAGTTAAAATACTCATAATACTTACTATTAGTGATATCACAGATAACACAATAGCTCCCAGTTCGATATCAGGTAATAACACACACTATTACTTGCTGATTACCACAAATTTCACTATCTATCAATCTCACCGAGGCGCGTCATTATACAGAGAATCTTTTCTACCCACACTGGAAAATTCTATAACGCTGACTCACTCATATTAAAACTGAATTAAATTGAAATTTTATTAATAAGTATTATTTACAACTTTTCACTATCAATTTAATTATCAATTTAAAGTAATATAACACTTATATCATCAATCAGAGTATAGTTCAACGATCAATCAAGTAATCAATCACAACTGATTACTCTTTAACAAATGATGACATCTTCTTATAACCCAGAAAATGGGGGTCAAATTAGACAAGAATTTACCCCAACATCTGGTACTCAACAACAATATACCAACAATTCTTATAATCATCAAATTAAAAATGAATCAATCAACGCTCCAAAGTCAATGCATTCAGAATATACTAGAAGTACACAGATTTCAGACTTATTAAACGATGAAAAGAAAGTAGCAATCGAGGATAATGATAGAATGCCAATTGACGAGGATGTCCCTATGAATAATGATAACGATTACAATCACTCTAAGATATCAAGCTTAATTGATGAATCTATGAATTCAGTGCCGAAATCAGCAGATTCTACTGAAAAGAAACCAAGACGTAAATCTTCTGTCAGTGATGATGCTCTAAGCGCTGCTAATAAAGCTTTGTTGTCAACTTCTTCTCCTGAAGGAATTGCCGCTGCTTCTCAAGTAACTCCAAACAGAATAGCCACATTACTCTTAAAACAAGGTCCATTACCTATTAGACACATTACTGGACACTTAGCTTCTCAAATTAATGGTTTTGGAAATTTATCATTATCAAAACAAAGAAGGTTAATTATAGCAGCCCTGGAAATGGGAGATCCAATTACAGGTTGTGTCTTTGAAAAAATTGGCTGGGGTCAATGGGAAGCCAGAAAGGTCAGTGATGAAGTTATTAGAACAAGAAATTTGAATGCAAGCAATCATTCAAAGAATAGAACTTCACCTGATGATGACAATATTTCAACCGATAACATCCACGAATATCACACCGGTACAAGTGGAAGTGTCCCTAAACAAATTATTCATGCCTCTTCTGGTAGAAAATCATCCTCTTTTGCTGAACGAACAACAACTAGTGTTTCTCCAAAAAATCGTTCATTAGCTGCTACTTTTAGAAGAGAATCAATTACAAATTCTGCCACTGATTTACATAACACAAAATTACCGGTTTCACCAAGTTTACAGCCATTACAAAGTCTACGTAGATCTTATAAAGAAAGACAGTTATCATTAGATGAAGCTATTGAATCATCTTCTGATGAAGAATTAGACTTAAATGATGAATTAGACGATGATGAGGACGATGAAGATGATGATGGATTATTTTCATTTGACTCTGATGAATCAGCTTCTGGTACTCATCGTATTAAAAAAGTTGTTAGAAGTGGTAGTATCCCACGTCGTTCATTTGGTGGCGGTGGTATTGTTAAACCAAGGAAACATAGAAACTCATTAAGTAGCAATCACACTTTAGAAGCTGCTTTAGATGAAAGTGGTCTTGATGTTGCTTCTATGCCTGATGGATTAGTATCTAGAAGAGTTCCCAGAGTTTCATTCTCTAATTCGTCTAGTGTCACAAGACAATCATTCTTAAGAACTAATATATCACCAAATACTCATCCTTTAACTGTTCATGATTCAGTTAGTAACGTTGCTATAAATAAAGTACCTTCATCTGATAATATAATAAAACAACAACAGTCAACAGAAAAATCATATGATACAGATGAAGAAGATTGGGAATCAATAGGTGCTGCAAGTTTAAGGAAAAACGGTTCACAAACAGCAATTGTTACTCCTCCTACTCCTTCTTCATCTATTAATCAAAAATCAAGTGTTCAAATAGTACAATCTTCTTCACCTTCTCAATTACAATCAATCTTATCGAAAGATGAAGAACTTGCTGCTATGGCTTTAATTGGATTGAAATCTAATTAATCTCACTATCTGATTGTTTAATGATTTACGTTACGCTTATGGTTGTTTTTGTCTTTTGGTTTTTGTTGCTTTTAATATAATTGGTATTGATAAATGGGTATTTTTTGTAATATTTATTGGTTATGTTTTTTGGTTTTTGCTCTTCAAAAATAAAAAAGATTGGGTTGTGTTTTTATATTATATTTTCATACTTTTATTATTTGTTCTTTTTACTATTTATTCCTTGTTCTTTTTATTCGTTTTTAATTATAATAAATTGTTTACTTATTAACTGTCCTTATATAGATATTTGCTTCCAACTTTAGCATACATTTAATGAATCATAATATTACTACTTTACTACTTTCTAAACTTAAATATATATCAAATCAAATTAAAGTGTAAAAATATTTAACTAAATAACGTAACTAAATTATTAATGCAAATTAAATTAAAATTCACTGATGGCAACTGCAACAGATTGAACGTCATCATGGGAAATTGAAACCTTAACATTCTTAACACCGGCTTTATCAGCAGCATTCTTGGCTAAACCAGAAAGTGAAACTTGTGGAGCACCTTTAGCATCTCTGGTAATTTCAATATCCTTTAATGAAGCACCAGCACCTTTAGATTCAACTTCTAAAGATTTGAAAACAGCTTCCTTAGCGGACCAAGTACCAGCAAATGATGATTTTGGAGATGGTGATGATTTACAGTATGAAATTTCAGCAGAAGTGAAGTTTCTTTCAATAAAAGTTTCATTATCAATATTGATTTCACTGATTAATTCAACATCAACACCAACACCTTTAGAACCAGCAGTTAAACTTTGAGTTAAATTACTTAAAACAGAAGCAGTTTCAGTTGATGATTTGGTAACAAAGTTGTCAGATTTCTGAATAGCTTTATCAGTAAAGACATAGTTGCTTTCTTTGTTGACTTCAACTCTAGCTAATGGATCTAAGTAAACTGATTGTTCTTGGTCATCAGAGTATGGAGCATGGTCTTTAGCAACAAACATGGTATTATGGATAATAGCATTATGCATGTATCTGTAAGCCTTCTTGTAACGAGCTTCAACCTTCTTCTTATATTCTTCGTAATCATCTTTACCTAAGACAGAGAAGACGTAATCAGAATGAACAACAATAGCTTGAGCACCCTTTTGACCGAAACCGAAAGAAGTAACGGAAGCAGCTTTAATACCATCGGTTTGAATAGATCTAGATGGGAATAAAACGTAATCGTAATCTTCTAAGATCTTATCGACGTTATCAGCATTTCTGTTACCTGGAACAATACCAGTTTGTAAGATTTGAATCGCACCATTCAACATCCAAGCACCTGCAGCACCCTTTGGATGACCAGTTAAGAATTTTTGGAAAACACCAAAGACAGTATTACCCTTAGTTCTACCTAAGTGTTGCATCATCTTGTCAACAGTAGCAGTTTCATTCTTATCGTTAGCCTTAGTAGAAGTACCATGGAAAGATGCAACGCCTAAATCATCAATGGTTAAATTGAATGTAGCTAAAGCACCACGTAATGGAGCAATTCTTGGATCATTCTTCCAGAATTCGTTACCAAATTGTCTTTGAGCATCCTTGATCTGTTTCGTAGCTTCTCTTTGAATTTCTTCAGTACGTTCAGCTAAGAATTGAGATTCATTGAAATCAGCAGTAGATTCCTTTAATGAAGCAGCTTCTTCCTTGATGTAGGCTAATTCATCAGCAACCCAAGCTTTCACTTGTTCAGTTCTAGCCTTGATTTGTCTAGCTCTGTACTTGATGTCTAATTTAGGAGAACTGTATTGTAATGAACCATGGTGTTCTCTAGCAGTGGTCAAAATACCCTTACCTGGAGCTGGAACAGATCTACCAATCTTATCGGTAGCAGTAGCAGAAAGAGCTAAAACGGCATAAATTGGGAGACCCATCTTGATAGCTAATTCAGCACTCATAATAACTTGAATACCAGCACCTTGAGCTTCCATGAAACCGTTACGAGAAGTAGTAGCAGGTCTAGACATTTCAGATGGTGTTCTACCGTGAGCCATTTCATCAATAGCATTAGAAGTAGCATTCATGTTAGCGAACTCATAAGAACCTTCTTCTTGGAAATCATCATAACCACCAACCATAACAATCTTAGCTTTACCAGATAAAATAGTTTCAATACCAACATCAACAGATTCAATAGCAGTGGCACAAGCACCAACTGGAGTCTTAATAGGACCAGATGAAGATAATAACAACATATTAACCCAAGCAGACATAGTGTTAATGAAAGATTCTTGTAAGATATCATTTTGAACTGGTTGATCCTTGTAACGATCTTTGAACATACCACGTAAAGCAGAAACACCACCCATACCGGAACCGGAACAGTTACCAACTTCAGAAACATGAACATATTTGTAGAATTCATATGGATCAGTGATACCAGCAGCTAATAAAGCTTCAACAGTAGAAACTAAGACATACAAGGTAATTGGATCAACTTGAGAAATAGTATCATCACTAATACCATATCTCTTAGCATCCCAACCAGTTGGAATTTGACCAGCAACAAGACGGTCAAATCTTAAAGCCTTTGGAATGTATAAAGTAGCACCCTTTAAGACTTTAACTGAGTATTCTTCAGCACCTTCAACAGCAAAGACTTCAACGTGTTCACCATGTTGAAGTTTATATTGTTCAGCAGTAGCTTTATCAGTATCAAAAGGTTCTAAGTCATGTTGAACAACAACTTCTTGGATTAATTGTTTCTTGTTTGGATCGTAACCATGGAATAATTCAGGTTCAACTAATCTAATACCAGCATGGTTTAAGATATCTTCTTCATACTTCTTCTTAACATCTTTATCATCAACTGGTTCGTTGGTCTTAGCATCAACCCAACCGGTATAAGATTTACCCTTGATCTTACCATTGAAGTATTTAATGTAACCCATAATCCAAGCCATTTCAACACAACCTTCTAATGAGAATTCACCTTTAGCTTCCATTTCCCATCTAGTTCTTGAGTTACCCCATGGACCAACTTCAGAGAAACCAGTAACAACAATAACCCTTTCTAAATCTAACATACCTTCTAAGTCTGGAGAGATAGATTTGATTTCTTCATAAGACTTTAATTGTGGGAAATCAAAAGTCATGTTAGCTTTTGGTTGAATTTCAACATTGTTGAATGGAGCATCAGCTTGTTCACCGTTAACAATCTTGTGTTCAATAGCAGTTTCAACAGAGACAGCTCTACGAACTTCAGCGGTTTCAGTAATTTCACCTCTTAATTTAGCAGTAAATTCACGCAAGTTTTCAATAAATTGTAAACCACCGTTAAGATCAGCCATAACTGGACCATCTTCACACATAGTAACAACTTCGTGAGTCATTAAACCTAAAATGTTGAAAGCCATTTCCTTTTGAGAGAAAGTTCTAACACCTAATTTTTCAATACCTTCGGCAATCATGTTGTTACCGGACATCAAACCAGTACCTCTAGTCCAACCAATGATAGCACCACAAATGGTTAATTGAGAACTCCATGATTCAGAGTACCATCTGTTGAATAAAGTTTCTAAACCTAATTTAGATTCTGAGTATAAACCATCAGAACCAAAAGTACCATGATTTGGAGATAATGGTAAGATAACTTGAGCTGGTCTAGTTTGAATATTTCTGGCAGCTTTTTGTTTCTTGACTTCACCTAATAATCTGAGTAAGTTAGTTAACATAATTCTGTGAGCTAACTCAGACTTAGAACCAATACTGTCAATTTCAAGACCCATTTCAGGGATAGCAGCAAATGGAATAATAGCATCTAAATCCCATTGTAAACCACCAGCTTTAACATCATCATAAATGTATTGAACTAAAGCTTCAACATCTTGTTTAGAACCTTGGTTGAATGGAACAACAATTAAAGTAGAGCCAGCAGCACCATATCTGGAATACATAGATTGATAATATTCAGTAACCTTCTTAGAGAATCTAGAAGTGGTAACAATAACTTTAGCACCACCAGCCAATAAGCCTTGTAAGACTTCAGCACCAATAGAACCGGCACCAGCACCTGTAATTAAGACATATTTACCTTTAAAAGACATACCATTAACAGCACCTTTTTCTAAGTTATCAAGGAAATTGGCAGAAGCAGTTTTATCATAAACCCAATCACCCATCTTAGTCTTCTTCTTTAAGTGTAAGAATGGAATAGTTTCAGGTGGGATAGTAGATGAAACTGGTTGAGAAATTTCAGAAGTATCCTTTAATGAAGCAATTTCATCAGTTTCATCATCAGATGAAGAATCATCTGAAGAATCACCTAAGACAGCAACGGTTGATTTGGAAACTTCAATTTCACTAGCTTTATCAACAAATTCAACTAATTGAGAGTATAATTTGTTGAATTCTAATCTTGATTCAGTAGAAGCTTGTTTGGAGATAGCCTTGTAAATTCTAGCTAAATCTTCCTTGATACTTGGTTGTTCCTCTTTAGTTAACTCACCACCTTGAGCCATCTCACGAACGTATTGTTCTAATTTTCTAACAGCTGGTCTACCAACTTCTTCGTAAACAATGTTACCCTTAGCATCAACAGAAGTCTTTGGGCCAGTTGGGTAAGAAATATCTTTGTAAACTGGATCATGGTTAAGAACTTCAATACAGTTATCAATCAATTGTTGACCTAATTTCTTAGCTAATTCATAATTAGTACCTTTGGAAGTTGGAGTATGATCAATATGGTATTGCATGAATTTGATTAAAGTTGGGTTTGCACGGTTCATAATTTGAATACATTGAGTAACAGTTTCTCTATCAACACTTGTTAATTTACCAAAAATGATATCATAGTACATTGATAAAGCATCTTGTCTGGCCCAATTCCAGTAAGAATCGTAAGTTCTAGCCTTTAATGAAGAGAAAACTGGTTTGATACCGTTAGCATAGAATTCACCATGTTCTTCAGCCCATAAGTCTAATTCTTCTTGTAAAGCTTGAGTGGCTTCCTTTTCTTTAACTAATAGTTTTTCACCCTTAGTTAAGTCTAATTTCAAGTAACGAGCTAAAGTTTCTAATTGTTGACGAGCAACAATCTTTTGTTCCTTGGTGACTTCTTCCAACGCAGCAGAATCAATAACAGCACCACCGGCACCACCAGCACCACCAGAACCACCAGCAGAGGCAGAAGCTAAGGAAATACCAGCAGAAGCAGCAAATTTTTGAGCAGAAGCATCTAAGAAAGCTTTAGCTTCAGCTTCAGAAGCAAGACGAGCAGCTGGTTCATTAGTTAAGGCATATAATAAGACAGAATCTTGTCTACCAGGTGGTAAACCCCAAGTAGATTGTAAATGTTTTCTGGCAACACCAACAGAAAAACCACCAGGCATCTTTGAAGACATTAATCTAGCGATAAGAGAAGATGTTTGTTTACCTAATTGACCATTGAAAGTATCTTGGAATTGATCAGCTAATTCTTGTAATGGAGTATCTTCTGGTTTTTCAGGAGTAGAACCGAATTCTTTACCTAAGTCACCTAAAATTTCATTTTGAACAGTAGATTTACCACCAACTAAATCCTTAATAGCCTTTGACATTGGAATTTCATCTAATGATTTCTTCAACTTGTGGGCTACTAAAGTATGTAAGATCAAAGAAGCCTTGACTGGAGCATCAGCAACTTCAGCAACAGGGCCAGCAGCAGCAACTGGAGCAGCAGCAACTGGGGCTGGGGCAGCAGCAGCAGGAGCTGGAGTAGCGGCTGGAGTTGGAGCAGCAGCAGCTGGAGCTGGAGCTGGAGCAGATGAAGCAGAAGAATCACCTAATGGAGCAATATCAGCAGCATCTGGGGTGTAGTAGATTTCTTTTTGATCCTTGGAGTAACATAAGACTTGTCTTTGTAAAGATAAAGCAGCATCATAAGATTCATACTTAGCTTTAATAGTTCTTGAAGCCATACCAGCTAAAGTTGGAGAAGGACCGATTTCAACAACTCTTTCAGTGTTGTAATCCTTTAAAAAGACATCTTGAGTTTCAATCCTGTGGTGATTTGACAAGTTAGTAAGTTGTTATTGAAGAATTATAAGAAGTAAAATCGTGGTGGTGTTTATACGTACCATCTGACTGGAGAAGCGAATTGGTAAGCTAAAAGTTCTGTTAAAAGAACGTGGGAAAGTTCTTGTTCAATTTCTGGACGCATAGTACTTTTGTTGTAAAATATAGAACTATACGGTGTATAGAGATTGTGTGAAAAGAGAAGAGAAACAAGAACAAGTGACAAGTACTCGAAACCAAAATAAATTATTTTTATATTATAGAAAAATTGGTTATCAACTACAACACGATCAATGTGTTATTTTATTGTTGGGAACGCTAACAATTTTTAAAAATTGAAATTTTCCCTGTTGGGTTAAAATTAATTTTTTGGAATTGGTGTAAAGTGTTGTATTTCTAATTTATTTTGGATCTATCGATTTTTGAAAAATTTTTATTTTCGTTGATGTAGTTAGTACTCTATCTTCTTTTCTTGATAGAAAATCAATGTTATATTTATAACTATAGTATAGTATAGTCATAAATACTATCCATGTATATACTATAACTAGTCAATACAACTCACATTCATTTATTCTCCTTTTTACTAACTTAATACCCTTGATATATATAGATTATATACAATTTTATTTACACCCAATGCGTGCCTTCTCGTTTATCTTTCCTTAAATATATTCGTATATTATAAAGGATATGAATCCATGATAATATGAGAAACTTTTCGCAATGGAAAATTAAAATAATCTTCGTGATTATTAGGATTACTCCACCCTGTTTAGATTGTTTACTACTTCTTTATAGGACTAAATCACCTTCCTAAATCTTTATGTTTTTTTATCTGATAAAAATAGTACAAATTTTATTCTTAAACTATATAAGTAGTAATAATAGTAATAGTAATAGTAATAGTAATGGTAATGGTAATAATAGAAAAGAAAGATTTATATGAAAGAAAGATAAATGGGTTTTATATAATTTTAGTAAGCGCTTAACTTTTTATTCTTGATTTGGAAAAATATTGTTCTTGGAAATGGTTAATATAATATAACTCAATCTCTATTTATTAACAGCACCAACGACAACACCAACAACAACACCAACAATAATTAAAATAATAACAACAACAATCCAAAAGATAATCCATCTTAATTTTCTACCCTTCTTAGCACTTTTAGCAGCGGTAATAACATTGGCATCACCCCTTTCGACATTCTTTTGAGCAATTTCAACATTTTGATTAACATTGTCAAACATTATATCCTGTTCAAATACTAATTCTTCTAAATCATGGACTAATTTTTCTAGTTCTGCTGCTAATCTTTCAGTTCTTTCAACTTCCATATGTCTGGCTTGAACTTCTTGTAAAACTGTCATTGCTTCACCTTTTCTATTTGACATTCTAATTGCATTATCAAAGACTTGTTGATCTCCTGATGATTCAACAAATTGTTGTGCTTCATAATCAGTTGCTTCTGGATTAACAACTTTATATTGATTAATTGCTTTATTTTCACAGGCTGTTTTATAACTATTTTCAACAATACGTAATCTTTCCATTGATGATCTAAATTCATTTCTTAAGCTTTCGGCTTGCTTTTGTTTATCAGTATCATTTCCACACATTTTGTATAATTCTTCTAATTCTGGTTTAATTGTGTTGTATTGTATATTTGAAATATTAGCTGATGTACTATCTAATTGTCTTCTATAAGTTTCAATTTCTTGAGATCCGATAGCACTCATAATATCATGTTGTAAACTACCGATACGATCGATTAAACTGTTATAATCAGCTAAATCATCTCTGATACTTTGAACTTTGGTAAAGAATGCATTCATTCCATTATCCATTTCATAACTTTCTTGCTCTGCAGCATATGGATTTTCATACTAGTAGGTAAGGGACATGTTAGTAAAAAATTAAACGCTCATAAAAAAATTAGCTAGATTTTAGGTTATCTGGTGTTCATATGATCAAAATCCATCTTATATATAGGCAACATCAATTATGCATAGTGAAATGAAACTGAAACATTCAAACAGCAGATTGAAACAGTCAAAGTAAACACGTCGTTATATTCGTTTAACTTGAAAATGCTCAGCCATTAAGATAAACAGATGATGAATTTCATAGTTCTTAATAACCCAAAATTAACCCTCTCAATTTGTAAAGACATACATTTGCGTAACTCATCTTTAATAGTTATCTCTATACTTATGGTATCTATGATGAATCAATGAAAATATGTAAATATATCCTGGAATATCTTACTTTATACTTATGCTTATATTTTCCTTCCTTTTTTTCCTCATTTTTTTAATTTAGTTACAGCTATTTTTACTTTTTAAATTATTTGATTACATAATAATTATTAATATAGTACAGCTTGTTCAACTTATATTTTACAGGGGATATTTATATAAAACATATATATTATGACATGACAAACCAACTATTATCAACAGTCTTGTATCTTTCAACAAACGCATCAAAGTCAAAATTGCTCAGGACTTCACTACCAACTGAACCGCTATCAACTTTTTCTTTAGCAAAAGATACTAATAAGAATAAATATTTATAACTTGCAAAGAAAGTATAATCTGGAGCTAAAGTTGATCTTTGAGTATTGTAAAAAAAACCGTTTAAGTACTGGAATAAACATTTTGCATCATGTAATGGTAAACTTACTTTTTCTTTGGTTATTATTATTTCAGGGAGTTGTTTTATATCCGTGTTCAAGTTACAATCTGGGAACATTAAAAATTCTAAACTTGAAACATCTAATTCATCAATTTGTAAAGATTGTTGATTTTTAGAAGTTCCATTTATTTTTCCATTTTCACTTTTCAAATTCGCATCTGATTCATCAATACGTTGTAACATGTAGCTGGTTAAAGAAAAGATAGTTCTCAAAAAGTAAGAACGTAAGTCAGTAGAGACAAATGTCATCTTCTTTTTAGTTTCTAATCTATAAGGATTCTTATTGATCATGAAATCGATCAAAGCCAAACTTATGACAGCCATATTTACCATTCTTTGTTGATATCTATTTTCCAACAACTTGTATTCTACCTGTTCTGCTTCACTTGATCTCTTAAACTCATCAGATTTGATAAAATTTCTAACAACACTATGACACAAAGAATAGAAACACAAAAGTAATTCATTTATTTGAACTTTCATTTCCAAAATACCACTTGCCATGTATCTATCGTTTCCTGAGATTTCAACAATATGATGGAAACTGCCTAAATCATGAACTGTGAAATTTTCCATTTTTCTGATTAATTTTTCAGTTTCCAATAAATTCAATGGTGAGCCATCATTTGCAGCTCTTACAAAAGTTAAATGTTTACTAGCTTCACGAATGATACCAACTGTCTTTTCACAGAAACCGTTGAATAAAGTACTTGGCCTGGTAGTAGCGGTATAATCACAATGCATTGATGGAACACCTGAAGCGATAGCAGCTTGAGCTTCACAGTATCTAACGAATAACCAAATATCTCTCCATTCAGCATCTGTCAGATCCTCCATGAATGAATGATCGGTATCTGAAGTTCTTATAGTGTATAATAAATCGGATCTCTCACGATGGAAGCCCATATCTATAGCCATATTCATTGCCAATTTACAACTATAAGCTGGTTTTTTCAGATCTCCGCATTCATATTTCTTTAAATTTTTAGATTCAATGAAGAACAGCAAAATCAAACTCAATAATGAAGTTAATGTACTCTTTGATGTTACTTGTGCTTGTTCCATTAATTTATTAGCAAACCAATAGATCATATCACTTGCATCACCCCATTGTATATTAGTGTCAATTCCATAAATTTCAGTAAGTTTAACAACTATAAGGATTAATGCAATTCTTGAAAAATCTTGTTTCTGATAATTTAACTTTATGTAAAACCCTTTTTGGTGTCCTAAAGATGGGACAAAATGATCACTTAAGCATTTCATTACAATCTTACGTGGAGCAAAAGTAATATATGGACCTAATGTGGCATAGAATGCTTCAACCATGGATACAAGAACATTGTAGTCGGGTAAAAAGTCTTCTAATAATCCAATTAACTTTTCTCTCTTGGCTTGTTCAATGTCTTCAGTTTCAATATTAATATTTTCAGTTAATTTTAATTCATACTGTGCGTATCTCTGTGTTACTTTTTTCTGGAATTTCTGTTTCCATGCTCTTCTTTCTCTTTTCAACTGGCCTTGAAATTTAGTCAAAATTGGACCTAATAAAGAATCAGTAGCTAGAAATGATCTCCAACAAGTAGGTCCGATGAATGATACCGAGGATAATTTTTCGACTCTATAGGAGCGTTGCAACGACTGCAGTGTGTTGAGATGAACAGTCTTAATTCCTTTCAAAATTGGAATATCTATACTTTCCTTAGCCACATCTTCAATATACTTGGGATCTGGTTTTCTTACAAGATCTTTAAGATTAGCTAATTCCGACTGTAATTTTTGAATTTCCAATTCTTGATTTTTGATGATATTTGAGTAATCAGAACTATCAGATTCGGGTGCAGTATTTGAAACTGAATAACTTTGTAATCCTGTGCTATATAACGCAGAAGCGGCAGATAATGGTTGCATTTGCAATATTGGAGTGGCGGCATTGCTCTTATTACCGCTATTTGAAGGAGTAGTTGTTGCTGAAGGGGGAGTAAAATAAGCATTTGATGGACCTTGAGGATACATCATATTTGAGTAATTTGACATGGTGAGTTTATTATCTGATGGTCTCAAGAATCCAGAAGCTGATGGCGGACCCGGTGCAATATTTCTTGCCGACTGTTGTTGTTCCTGTTGTTGTTGTTGTTGTTGTTGTTGTTGCAAATGAGGGAAAGATGGGTTAGAAAAATGTAACTGTGGTAATGGTACAGTGGGTATATTAGTAGCATGTTGTTGGCGAGGAGGCAACTGCTGTGAAAGTTGTAGATGAGGAGGAGCTCCCTGTTGTCGTGGTGGTGAAGGTTTTTGCTGTTGTGGTTGTTGTTGAGATTGTTGAAGTTCATGAAGTAAGTTCTTATTACTTCCTCCTGGACTCCTTCTTTGTAATTTTTCAGGATATTCTGAGTCGGACTTATTTGATGAACGAACTAATGGTCCCAACACGGCATAGGAACAAGATCCCTCTGGTAAATTATTTCTAATGCAAGTTCCGCAAGAAGGTCTTGCCCTATCACATTTAACTTTTCTTCTTTTACAATTCAAACATGATACAGAAGGTCTATTTCTCTTTCTCTTTTGTTGATTTTGATTTAAGTCACCTGTTAATTCTACAAGTTGATTTTTATTATTCAAACTTGTGGTGAAAAACGCTGTTCTTGCGTGTTGATCCATTTTTATTCGGTAAATTAGTTGTAATCGTATGAATAAAATAGTTTCACCGAACTGAACCAAATACACAAAAAATTGGTTATAAAAAATATATATAAATCTAGCTCAGAATTATGAACTCAAGGAAGAGATAATAGGATGAAACGGATAAGCTATAGAGCAAAAGATAAAGAGAAAAAAAACTGATAATATATATATATATGAAGGTTTGTTCGGCGTTTGTTTACTTGCTCGATTTATGCGAAGCAATTGGTAATTTTATATTTAAAGTTTGGGACTTTCGGACTTACTATCTGAGAAGAAAAAGAAATGGGAGTGGAAAAAGGAATTTAAACGTCGTTCCTTTTTATGAGTGTACATGTGGGACTGTTTGACTGTTTGAAGTAGATACTGCTGGATTAGAGGATAACACGAGTGACAGCTATTCAGTCTATAAATCAACATACAGCCCATATATATTATAAACTGAATATCATAATGTATACTAGTAGAATACTTACAAATATAGCCATTACCCTCTTAAAATTTACAACAAAGAAAAACCGAATAGTTTATTGTGAAATGTCATCAAGTTGGCTATACTTTTATTTTACCTTATGCACTAAATTTTTTATCCAAAAATTGTATATTAATAGAAAACTAGACTTTATCAGCTGTGTATAATATCATCTTGACACATAATAGAAGTTATGTGTTCTGATTGTATATATAGCTGCTGTAACATATCATTTAGTAATTATATATTTATCTGCGGCCAACATGGTCCCAGAAATCATTATTTATTGTGGCATGTGAGGGTAATCAATTAGTGCCGGTTGTTTAAAACGATTCGGTGTTAAGATTGAGTACCGGCTGAAATTTATACCTAAATTCAAATATACTTTACAAGATCCCAACTATACCACTAAGTTTCTATATAAGAGCACAGACACAAGAATTCATTTGCACTTCAAATACTCTAGTACTGAAAATAATATTGGCTGAAGTGTAATATAGGGCGATTATCGCATAAAAAAAGGCCTGCTTCGGAACTAAAACTAATATTTATTCTCATCAGGTACCGATCTATCCATAGTTTAGAGTTGATTCAATTTCTTGCGCGATAAGTTTCATTTATAAGATTTCATTAAAACATGCTTGTATTTGAATGACTATGAGCTACAAATGCCTTGTTCTAGTACTTCGGTTGTCATGAGCTCGGGTAAATGTAATAATTTTGAATAACAGCTAGAATGCACAATCCATTTAGCTGATGTAACTCCTTTTGTTTCAGAATTGTTCTGTTATAACAAAGGAAGAGCCGCGCTTATTATACATTACAATTGTATTATTTCGCACTAGCTAGCATATTTACTTTTAAGGGTTAGCCTGCGCTAAATTAAATCCTCAGCACGCACGTACGTGTTAATTCCTTATGGTAACAAAAATCTAACAGATAATCTAGAGCGCCATATATAAATTACCTCGATCTATAAAATATTAGTTTATATACTAGCTTATACCTTATAGCTAATTAGCTATTTGTCATGTTTATGAACCGTGAAAGCCATATGTAATCCACAATCGTATATTTAATGTAGATTTGGGTATAAAGTCGAGACCAAATCTGACCAGTCGGTCGTCTATAAAATAAAGTTCACGTAAATTGACAATTTATGGCGGCGCTTTCTTTAATTATTTACATCTTAGTTCCTACTTAATTGGGTAAGTTCTTTCCATTAAATTTTTATTATGATTTATGTAATTAAGTGAATGCATCACGAAGGAAATCTAATTATTGACAATTTCACTTGAGATACGAGTTGAACTACTAATATGTCCTTATCAGTATGCCAAATACTCGATTCACAACTCTTCAATCATCGAGCAACTTAATAAAGATTTAAGATATAGCACATAGAATAACGAAGTTTATTTACTCTGATTGCAGAAGGTTATATAATTCTCATACGAAATGTATTCATTTTAAATTTAAAGCGTTTAATCTATTGTATGAATTTCAGTATATCAAATACCGAATTTAAGGGTGCTGGGTACATGTAGTCTATATTCCGTTTATTCAAATTATGATCAATTATAATAGAGCAAGATATTGAACTAAATATTAAAACGAGAGGAAAGGTATTTTTACACGTGTAACTAATAATAACTGTATGACTCAAAATTTTGGACTAAATATATAACAAGGACTAAGTATCGTTACTTGAACAGTTAGTTAACTGTTAAAGTAACCCATTATATAGATACAGATCCAAGAGTATGATTTCACGAGGAAAATACATCTCCCTTAAAAAAAGAAAAAAATACTCATGGCGTCTAATTTGAAAAAGCGGAATCAATAATTAAATACATTGTAAATTAATCTGTTAAATCCATAAAGTTGATGGATCTAGAATGTGAGTGTACATTTATACCTCTAATGGATCATGAGTTGAAAAAACTTGAAGGCAAATCTCGTCACACGAGTATTGAAAGCTATAAACTGTAAAAAAGCGAACCGCAAATAGTTTTCAAGTAATCACATTTGGTATTTCCTAGTCCAATATGAGTTATTAGTAATATTTACAAGTTAATTAGTTATTCTATTTACGCAATTGAAAATCATCTTATGAGATATATACATGCACACACAAAGAAAACTTGGACATAATGTGATTGCTTAACTCCGTGACAATCAGTTGATAAGCCAGTCAACAAGATTTATGGACCCTTTAATTGTTGGGCCCGATTTCTCATGGAGTTTGGATGTATTATTGTTTTTCTATCTCGGCCGACGAGGGGTTATCATTTAATATTGTATCTTCATCGCCAGCGGCGTCTACTACACCAACACTAGCTGTAGATGTATTAGGTACACCAAAGGAATTATCTTCGAAATTTCTATTGAATAAACCCTCGTCTGATTATTAACCAAAATTGTCTGATTTGGTCGTCCTGTTATTATCAACATTATCTGCTAAGAAACTATTCAAACCTAATTCAAAATCATCCACTAACTTTATCAGTAATCCAATTATAAATATCAATTGGTGAGAAATTTTTAAGAAGTGTTTGGAATTCACTAAAGTCAACTTCTCCAGCTTCTGCTCCATATCTCTAAATGATGAATCATTTGACTCATTGAATTAAACGGATTTTAGACCCGATTATATCCTTCTGGGCTGTATTTCGATTTTGTCGTAAGAGGTGATTAAAAGTCTTCAGAATTTTTGTTCTCTGTGTAAATACACAAGCTCCACGTCTTGGATTTATATGTTTTTATAACAGGTATATGATATCCTCACCTTCGGTCTTTTATATTGTGTAGGGGGGCTGATATCATACTATTCGAAACCGATACTCACTCATCTTCAAAAGATACCACTAAATTTAGAACTAAGAAACATGAGCTGTATCAATAAATGAAGCAAATAAAGCTGTTTATCTAAATGTTTGAACTGTATATACAAGTCTTTTGGAATTGATTCTCTTGTATGAGTCAAACTAAGTTACCCGCGCTATCTCCTTTATTGTGTGAGAGCTCAAAAAAAGACCTATTTCATAACTCCATTAAGTAATCTAGTTTATTGCTCTGATTTATTACACTGATTGGCCAGAAAGTAGAGCATTTTTCTATGATAACTTTTCATCACTCCCTTGTATTAAGTTGGGTGCTATAATATATCCTAAATGACCCATTGGTTGCTCTAAAAATATTTATATCATGTTGAAAGCAATTTATGAACGGCTGACATATGGCGAGAAAACTGGGGTACATAGAGACAATGTAAATGAATCATATAATACACACGAGAGTGGTCCTTTGCCATTGAAGTCTACGGACTCAACTCCAGCTGCTAACAAGAAGATCCCTCAAGATCATACCACTGTGCAGCGATTTTTGTGTGTATTTGCTGTATTTTTGGTTATGTTCTTATCAGCTTTAGATCAAACAATTGTGGTAACTATATTGCCAGAACTGCAAAATTATTTCAAGAATAGCAACTCAAGTTGGATAATATCTGCTTATATGCTCCCGGTATCTGTTCTTTCACTTGTATGGGGAAGACTTGCTTTCATGTATGGAACAAAATCTGTTACTGTTTTTTCCATTATCATCTTCGAAATAGGATCTTTAATCACAGCTCTTTCCTTTTCCTATATACAACTGGTACTGGGTAGAGTTATTGCCGGCGTTGGTGGATCTGGTATAACAACGTTGGTTTATCTAATCATAAATGAGATTTCAACTATCAAATATCGAAGCATTTTTCTCAATATAGTAAGTTTAGCATTTGCTGTTTCTTCTGCGGCTGGACCTTTATTAGGTGGTGTGTTCAGCAATAGTACAAAACTCACTTGGAGATGGTGTTTCTATATTAATCTCCCAATAGGTGGTTTTGCTTTAGTTGTACTCCTGTTGACTTATCACCCAGTAGAGAAGAATATATATAAAGACAAGACTTTGAAACAGTTGAGCGAAGTGCTTGATCTAGTTGGTCTGGTGTTAGTAAGTGTTGGCCTTTGCTTGGTTCTTTTGGCTATGTCTTTTGGTAGTAGTGGACAATTTCCATGGAAGTCCGCAGCTGTCATTTTGTGCTTTATTATGGGTGGAAGTATCACATTAGTATTCTTTATTTATGATTTCAAAATATTCAAAGAATCAGGGCATAATCATCCTCTATTACCTCTTAGAATATTCACTATATCATCATATGCTATCTCTTTGTGTGGTGGTTTCCTGTTTCTTGCTGAGTTAGTGTTTATTATATCTGTTGTGTATCTGTCCAATTATCTACAGTACATAAAAAGATTGAGTGAATGGGGTGCAGGTGTTCATTTGTTGCCTTTGATTATTTCAGTCACAATTGCATCTACAATAACAGCTGTATTAATAGTGAAAACAAAACGAGTCAAAATATTTGGTATATTAGGCGCTATAGCAGCTCCTGTATCATGCGGATTATTATCACTTCTGGATGAGTCATCATCTTCTTCCCAGCAGATTGGTCTACAGATTCTAGCTGGTGTTGCCTTTGGTCTCATTATCCAGCCTGGAATGATGTGTGGACAAATAGCAGCTGAGAACCATGCCACTGAAAGTATTCGTGAATCTAACGAACCCAAAACACATGACTCGGATTTTATCAACATAGTTACAAGTTTTTTAGCATTCATTAGAGGTATGGGTGCCGCAGTAGGATCTGTCTTAGGATCTATCATATTCAACACCGTCATTTTAAAACGTACTAATTCGTTAGTAAAATCTGGACAGCTTCAAGGTTTAAATACTAAAGATATTTACATTTCTAATTTGTTATCTATCTCACAGTATGGCGACGATCAGCTATCGTCATCAAATATTTCCCTTGTATCAAATTCTGTTGTACTTGGCTATAAAACGGTTATGTATTGTGGAATTGCTTTTGGTGGAGCTGAACTTATCTGTTCGTTGTTTTTGAGTAGTACAAATGTGCCTGATACTTCTACTAATAGCGATTCTATCACTTCTACTTAAAAGTCATTCAAATATAGTCATATATATCTGTTTAGAGTATAGCCTTGAATTTTTCCAAGGCATTTCTTAACATAATATCCGTTTTCAAATTTTTTATAAATTTAATTTAAAACATTTTTGGTCAATTTCAAAAATTACTGTTTTTTTTAATAGCATATAAGCCATCTAATTCGTGATATTTTGTAGAATTGGAACTAATATATACTGAATAACATCTTTCTCTGTATTCAAGTAAACACATTCCTTTCGGCTCAATCATTCCAACAACTCATAAAATACGTTACTAATCTCATAATGTTGTACTGTAAAATTAAATTAACTACTCGCGATCGAGTCCCGTGATAAAAAAATGTTTTACCTGATATGAAAAATACTGAAACTATCTATAGCTTTCCCGTATTCAAATTATGATCAAATAAGATAGAGACAAGTATGTCATTTAAACCATTGGAACACCAGGCAGCAGGTCATGCAGGGAGCTTACAAAGTGAGGATGGCTCTCTATTTGCTAAGTTAACAACATTACAGGAAATTGATTTCTATACTAAACTACAAGTATTGAGAATGCATGAAGATTCTGATACCCATGAACTCGGTTCGAAGCTATATGATTGGGTTCCTGAATATATGGGAACATTGTCCCCCGGCGTTACCCCTGAAGTTAAAAATTCAGGTCAAGCAGAAGAGCAGGTCATACAACAGGCACAGAAACAATTTGAGCTCGCCCCAGAATTATCTGACAAACAATACATTGTCTTGCGCAACTCTCTTGAAGGTTTCAAGAAACCGAGTATTTTAGACATAAAGTTGGGTGCTATACTAACAGATGATACTGTGACTGAAGAGAAAAGATTGAGATTGCAGAAAGTGAGCGAGACGACAACCAGCGGATCATTAAATTTCAGGATTTGTGGAATGAAGATATACAACGATTCACTGCCGGATGTTGATATACCTGGATGCGACTTGGACAAATGCGTGACACTGAAGGAAGAAATATTAACTTTCAATAAGGTTTTTGGAAGATCATTGACAAGGGAATCTATACATGAAGGATTGGCTTTGTTTTTCAGGTATAACGATTTGCCAGAAAAAGTACAAGACATCATAGTTCAAAATATGTTTGTGCGATTGCAAATGTTGTATAACTGTCTTCTGGATGAAGAAGTTCGAATATTTTCCGGAAGTTTACTTTTTGTCTTTGAAAATGATCTAAGTAGATGGGAAGCTAACAATTTTGAAGACCCTATAATCTACCAAAGAGAAATTTCAGAAGATGGGGAAGACGAAGATCAAGATGACGAGAACGAGAGCTCCGAGGGACCACTGAGCTTGATACATTTTATAGACTTTGCTCATTCAAAATTTACACCAGGGAAAGGATACGATGAGAATATTGTTATTGGTGTGGAAAACTTGTTCCAGATAATAAAAACGATATAGTTGAGATATATATATAATAAATAGACTAACTTAGAATCTATTTTTCATAGATCTTAATTTATCCATCACAGCAGCAGATCCAGTGACTCCAGTTGCTTTCAAAACTTGGGGATCATCAAGTCTCATGAATGGGTTAAATTCTTTTTCTTGTCTCATGTTGAAGACACCAGCTGTAATTTCATGAGAAGCACAATACTTCTCTAAGTCGGTGATCCCTTTATTTTGTAAAACAGTTTTAGCAAATTTAAGATTGCTAGCGGTATATTCATGACCAGGATAGATGAAGGTGTCATCAGGCAACGAAGCTAAAACTTTGTTCAAAGCATGATCCATTTCTTCACCTGTACCTTCAAAGAAACGGCCACAACCAGCATTGAAAAGTGTATCACCAGTGAAAACAGCTTTCTCACCAGTTTTCATATCGTGAAAGAAGTAACAGATAGAGTCTTGAGTGTGACATGGAGTATGTAAAGCAGTGATTTCAATATTGTGTCCTAGTTTGAGTACTTCTTTGTGAGCAGGTGTGATTGTAACCAATGGAGAATCCTTACCAGCAATGATAGGAAGACCAGGTAAGACTGATGCTATATTTTTATTACCTCCACTATGATCATAATGATGGTGAGTGTTCACAATTGCAACAATTTCGACGTCCAACTTCTTTAGTTCTGGCAAAACTTCATGAGGTTCAGCAGGGTCAATAATCCAGGCCTTCTTTGTTGCATCATCAGACACAACATAACAGAAGTTGTCACCGGTTCCCCATCTCATCTTAATTAGATCAGTATGCATTTTTCGTGTGAATAATAAATTAGCTCTTTTTGAATGTGGATATAGTGTTGATCTAGTGATAAACCTGGTTAGCATTACCTCAATGGCTTTGAAATTCAAGATTCAACACAAGCTAGAGATACTCTGAGCAATTATTTATATTGATAATTTGATTAACCCACAATCTCTGCTGGGCGACGTATTAATAATCGGTGCAGATGTTTAGTATGCGCGCTGATATAGAAATGAGCATCACACATATTTGGTTTTTTGGTTCTACATATCTTCAATTTCCACAAGTTATAAGTGATTATCTATCAGCTATAAGCTATTATAGTGAAGCAAATTGTTATCTGTCCATTCAACATTTGTGTGCTGACAGTCGGTGAGATTTTGAGATCATTGTTAGATTTTTATGATTACAATGTGAATTATAGCTACCTCACGTTCAGGATGTTTTACAAAAATCTGTATTTTGAAAAATTCGATTAAGATGACAGCAACGAGGACGTCTAAGTTTACAATGATATAATCTCATATTTGTATGCATTATCATTAAACGGTATGCTTTCAATCAGTATATACACAGAAAAACTACATATATATACATATGAAGCATATCCAGAACCAAATTTATAGAAATATACACATTAGAAACGCATATCGCAGATGAATAGACAAGAAGAGAATTAATAAGAAGAAACATGTTCTTGCAAATAAATCGAAATATATATGAATGTCTTAATTAGTGTTAGTATCGCCATGAAAGTAACTTCTGACACAAGAAAGCTACCCATCTCAACAAATAAAAAAACATAGAGATAATCTATGCCTTTCAGCGCACACTTTTGTTTTCTTCGCCTTCAGCAGTAGGTTCACTGAAACCGCCCGGGGTGCCTTTACTATGATCAATATTAGCTTCGTCAAGTTCTTTTATCAATTTTTCCTTTTGAAGAAGTCTCCATCTCGTCGTTTTAGCATAGTCATGTATCTGGAATCCAAAAATTTTAGGTGTATATATGCCGCTACTGTGAACTGGAATGAATTCAGGATATGTTTGCAAAAACATAGCTGGGAATGATGTTCCAAAGAAGGCACCATCAATGGAAGCATGTCTTGATGATTTTGGATTGTAGAGGTCTTCACAGTTTGGGCAATATAATTTAACAGATGAAACTCTTGGAACATCACTTAATCCCACTGGGAGCAGCGGCGTTAGGTTACAGTATACTCTGGAACAGTAACCAAAGTCTCCACTTCTATACTTTATGAGCATCTTGCTCAATCCTCTCAACGTAATTATGTATCTCGCATGTATCAAAGCATAAAGGAACTTTGCATTATCTTCTATTTTTTGTTTAGTAGCTTCGGGAAGATGTTCATCAATAGTAGATCTATCTGTCAGTATATCGACTAAAGACGATATTTTATCAACATATTGATTCAAACCAGTTAAGTTGAAACGATCTGTGATATAATCAACATCTATATCACAAAAATATTCATTACCACGACTTTCTAGAAACCAATCGATCCAAAATTCAGTTAAGTCAGAGCCCGATTCACTAATATATGTCTCTCCTGTAGCCATAACTAATAATTTATGATAAGATTTACACTATCTCTTGTCAACGAGTTTCTTTTATATTTAAGTCTGTTTAGACTATCTCTCGTTTAAATGATTGTGATAAAAGCTCCAACAAATTTTTTTTTCTGAGGTAAATTTAGCCGTGATTGATTTGGCAGAAACACCACCTCACTTTTTTCAGGCTGTTAGTATTTTGTGATTTGAAGAGATAATGTTCACCTACATCTGAAGTTTTCTCTGTTATTCAAAACAATTGAGAGCCAATAAGAACATCCAACACAGTAGCTTGTTGATATCGGTTGGAAAGTGTGTTAGTTATGTATTTTTTGAGCGCTTCTTTTTCAGAACAGGGTGCTTTCCACGTGACTGTTAATGCATCCAATACCTATGTCGCAACTGCTGCTTCTGATGGGAACATTGTGATCAGAGCAATGACTAAGTTCACCGATATGGTCCCCCCTCAAGCATTGATTGAACAGGAACGCGAGGAAAAGTTAGAAACCGTGGAAGTAGTTGATTTAGAAGAGACACAATGTGAATCAGAAACCACACCTAGCAAAAATGAGCCAACCGTTGCAATTTCCAAAGTTGAGTCTACACCTTCTATCGACAAGGGAAAGTTCCAAGAAGCACAAGAACCAAATAATGTTGTTGGTGTTAGAAGTAGGAGTAAAGTTATTGCTCTCAGGTACGCAAATACCCTCATCAATGATTCATTACTTTGTGCTGTATATAAAAATGGTGAAGTTTATCTTATCGAGAATCCAGAAGATTCAACTACCTGCAAAGTAACGCAGATCTTTAGACACACAACTAGTGCATTGATTGATCTTAGTTGGTCGGCTGATGATCAACTTCTTGCGTTTTCATCAGTGAACAATGAGATTATCATTTATGATGTTTTATATAGACACATTACAACAACTCTTAATTTACATCTGTCAGAAAATAAGGACGGTAGTGGTGCCGCAGTCAAGGGTCTTGCGTTTGATCGAAATTCAGGAAAGCATTTGCTTTCGCTTGGAGATGATAGAGCTGTCAATATAATTGAATATAGTTTAGAACCATCCGAAGACAAAGGTAGAAGATTTCAGTATTCGGTTTTACAATCATTTAATAACTTGATAAATAACTCAAAACTGAACAAAGCAACGATACGAAGAGTTTCTTGGACTAGGGATGATAGAACTATTTCTTGCCCTAATTCATCCAAAGGAAAAACCGCTTTGATAACCTTGATGAACAATCCAACCCCATCAACTAATACAAACAAAATTTGGAAAAACTGGTGTTCATTTGTAGGTCATGGTTTCAAATGTAATATGGCCCAGTTCTCACCAATTGTTTATCAAAACCCCGAACACACTTCACCAAAGGATACATCACCAAGAGAAGGGAAGTACGTTTATATCATGGCAACTGCATCCACCGATTCAACAGTTGCTATTTGGAATACCTCAGCAGAGGCACCCCTTTTGATTGCCAATGAGGTTTGTGTGAATTCAATACAAGACATAACTTGGAGTAGCAATGGTGAACTTTTGTTTATCACCTCTACATCAGGTGAGCTGATGATGGGAGTATTCTCACCAGGTGAACTCGGTACTCCAGTTCCGAATGAAAGTGAAGCAGGAATTGTGGATATGAACAGTGTGGTGAGAAATAGGTACAGTGCAGATATTAAGCAAAGAGATGAATGGTTGAGTAAGAAAGGAATCAGCCTGGACTCAAAGGAAGAACAACCAGTAGAAGACAACGAAGAGAAGAAAGAAGATGCTGTAATAGAGAGTAAAATGAACGAAGAGAAAGTTACGCCACTTTCAATTGTATCAACTTCAAAGGAACCATCTCCTATAAATGGTGCTGCAAGCAATAACATTGCATCCACAGCTAATGTTACTACAATGAAGAATGGTAAGAAAAGGGTGCAGCCAATTCTAATAACAAGTGGCTCATCTACTGCATCTACTACGAATCAACCAGCTCAACAGCTTACTACAGTGAATTCCAACAAGAGAGGATTCGCTTCAATGGAGTTTGATACACCATCATATTCTGTTTCAAAAGAGCTGACAGCAAAAGTTAACAAAATGAATAGGGCACTTGGAACTGACGATACAAATGGTGATGCTTCGAAGACTGGATCAAAGAAAGCTAAAAGGGATATTGAGCCACAGGATTTTGTTGGTTCTGTTGTACTGAATCCTTCAACTGCTTTCAGTAATGTTCGTATTTCTATACCCAAGGTTCGTTCTATGATCAAGTATTCGTCAGTTGACGATGTAAACTTATATTTAGAAATTAAAAATGGTAGTGGTAACGAATCTGCTCCTACCCGTATAGCGTTATTGAAACAAAATGGCAACACTGTGAACAGTGGTGCTGATGAAAGTTCTCTGTTGAAACAGATATTTGTTGATTTCATTCCTAATAAAGTTCACTTAGTCACTGGTGGCGAAGGATTGTTCTGGGCTGTTGCCACAGTTTCTGGTCAAGTCATTGTTTATAGTGAAAGTGGACGTCGTCTTTTGCCTCCATTGATTTTGGGAGCTCCTTTGTCATTTTTAGAATGTAAAAATCAATATTTGATGGCAGTGACAAGTATTGGCGAGATATATGTATGGGATGTTGAAAAAAAGAAGAGTGCTTTTCAACCTGCCTCCTTATACCCGTTATTACAACCAATTTATAGACTGAGTACAGAACAGTCTTATAATAATTCATCGAACGTTGGGGGTGTGGTTTTCTTCAATGGAGATTTACTTTCACGTTCAGAAAATCTGACTATGTGTTCTATTTCATCCACTGGTGTACCAATTGTTACTCTTAGCAATGGTAATGGCTATATATTCAACACTGATATGAGTTCATGGAGTTTGATAAGTGATTCATGGTGGGCCTTTGGCTCTCAATATTGGGATACTACCTCTGAGAGTCAACACAATTCACTTGATGAAAGTGTTAGCATTATTGGTTTGTTGGAACGTCACACGAATGAAGAGATTTTGAGAAAAGGTAAGGGTAGATTCTTCTCTAAGATGTCAAAAGTTATGCTTATGAAAGAAGGTTATGAAAATCTTGAGACTGTAATCTCATTAAACCATTTGGAAAACAAAATATTGATTTACCAATTGCTCGGTGATTCCAAAAATTTTAAAAATTTGTTTATCACTTACGTCAAAAGATTATGTCAAATTCCATTGAAAGCAAGATTAATTGAAATTTGCCAGGAGCTTCTATTTCCTTTGGAAGAAGATATGGAAGACAAGAAGCAACCACAAACTATTTGTGGAATACCAAAACACACCTTGTTAAAGGATGTTATCATGGCATGTGCCAAATACAGAGAAGTTCAACGTATTTTAGTCAGATATGGTACTGCTATTGGATTGATCGAAGACGATTTGCTCTAATGAAATATATACAATCTTGTTAAAATTATGTATAACAATGTAAATTATAATTAAAAGTATTAAATTTTATTCTAAGTCTACTTAGTAGCTATGTACAAGTTATTTGTTCGTTCCTAAGCTGGAACTCGCATTTGTCTTAAATAAGAAGAGTAATCTATAACATACCAACGATCTTATATATTTCTTTTAGGTTCTTATTGGCAATTTCCCTAGCAGTTTCTGTACCCTTGGCTGAGTACTTTGCAAGAAGCCCAGTATCTTTTATTAATTCATTATATCTTTCCCTTGGTTGTCTAAGTTCTTCAATGAGCGCCGAGGAAACGTAATCTTTGAACTCCTTTTTTGTGAAACTGTCAACTTCTTTTACAACATCTGATACATGCTGTCTCTTTACTGAACTGACAATATTGAGTAAATTAGCTATACCAGGTCTCTCTTCAGGATCGTAATAAAGCTTACCTTCGATAGAATCGGTAGTAGCCTTATTAATCTTCTTACGTATAGATGCTTCGTCTTCGGTGATGAAGATTTTGGACAGCTCATCAGTGTCTGATTTTGACATTTTCTTTAGTGGATTCTTCAATGAAGCAATCTTAGCTGTAGGAGCAAGCAGTGTTTGAGGCAATGAGAAGAATGAGGATTTTGTAGCTCTGTTAAAAGTCTCGGCCATTTCTCTTGTTAATTCTAAATGTTGAGCTTGATCAAGACCAACTGGTACATGCGTAGATCTGTAAAGTAAAACATCTGATGACATTAATACAGGGTACGTAAACAGTCCCAATTTGACAGAGCCAATCATGTCTGAAATATCTGAATTTTCATTGGTACCAGATTTGCTTTTCCACTGAGTCATACGATTAAGATATCCCATACTGGCGAAACAAGACAACACCCAGTGAAGTTGAGTATGTTCAGGGATTTCAGACTGATAAAATATGGTAGCATTATCTGGGTCAACTCCAGAAGCAATGATACTAGCAAAGGCTTCTTGACGTTGTCTTTGTAACACACTGTAGTTTTGGGGGACTGTCAACGAATGCAAATCTGCAACAAAGAAAATCAACTTTGCATCTATGCTATCATTGGTTACTCTATGTGTTAGATCCGTCCATACTCTAGTTGCTCCCAAATAATTTCCCAAATGAAATGTACCTGTTGGTTGAATACCACTGCATATTATTGAATCGGCTGGAATGATGTAGTTTGGATCTCTAACTGATGCTACAGTCTCAACTGTTCTCCTCGTTGAGTAACAACGGCTGAGTCTTGATATGCTATGTTTGACACCTCCCCTCAGGCTCATCACTTAAACCTCTTATTTACCCTATGGCTACGAATAAACTTAGTCTGTGATCACGATGAATAAGATGAATAAACGTACCATAATTTAATTTTATATTTTTCATTTTGTCTCGCTTCATATTTTTCATTTATCTATTCTTTATCGCTCTTCGATGCGTATATATTATATATACATTACAAAACTTTGATGATATTTAAATGATTCACAGTCTATACAGTTTCCGGGAATGGGACTTTTAAAGCTTGGTAGATTTCTGGGTGATAACTGATGAGTTTGTTAAATCTTTGTTTATGAGAATTTTCATAAACTTCAGGGTTAATACTTAAAGCTACCAAAAATGTAATATAACCACTTCTTAAACAGCTTAAGGTAATCTTTGAAATGAAGTAAGAAATGAGGATTTCTAAAAACACACCAATTACATAGAAGCTGCCATTATCATTGAATGAAGGTTTTAAGTGATACAGTGTTGCACACATTAATGCCGAACTCAAAATTGAAGATACGATCGAGTAGAAAGTTAATGTTGCTTCAAACAAAGAGTCTGTGATTAGAATCATAACACCTCTATATTGCATGATTTCAAAAGTATCTCTAGCTGAATTCAAATAACTTTTCCCATAAAGCGCTAAATAGGAGTATGCGTATTTGTTGAAGAATTTGATCCATCCTTCGGCTTGAGCAGCTAGCCATTCCATTATTTGCACAACAATAAGTAATATGCAGATGATGAGTTGATTATCGTTACTTTCTTCCTCTTGCTGCGCTGTACGTCCTCCACGACCTGCTCGTTTTCTTTGTAGTTTCCCCTTTGCGATGGTTAATGCTGCACGTAGAGTACGAACTGCTGCAACAATCATTGATCCAAAACAGATAGAACCGAATGAATATGTTACAGCTCTCTTGAAGGCACCCCAAGCTGGAAATTTCGGTGGTGTAGGTGACTTTCCAAAGAAGTACCAAGTTCCATAAATACCACTGATGACAACATGAGAGAAGTTTGCAATTACTTCGAATATGAAATATCCTGCAAACATTGTGAAAAGTTCTAGCGCTAGTGATGAATTTGTAATACAAACATCTCCATCGTCTTTATATTGACACTGCTTTTGATCTATTCTCGATCTATCAGCGTATATGATCATACTCATAATAAAGAATCCAATAGCCACAAAACCAGATAAAATGGAAGTGAGGAAGGCAATGAACCCACATGAAGGATATTGTGCCATAACTTCGATAACAATCTGTAATATCACTCCTGTAAATTTCAAACGATTCATATTTGTAAATAGAAAATAGATGGAGAAGAGGAATAATAAAGCACAGAAAATTGCTTGAAGTATCTGTCCTGTAGCTAGCAAGAAGAATGTAGATCCAAGTAATGCTATTGGGAATAGCAGATAACCTAGAAATACAAAAAGAAGAGGAAAAAATCTAGCAACGAATAATGTAAACATAGAACAGACAATAGGTATTAGTACACTATAGCTGATAAAGACAACTATTGAACTTCTCTGAGCAGGAACTTCTCCTTTGAAATCTGCAAACACCTGATCTGGTTCTCCCATTATTCTATCGTCTAAGTATGTTATGAGACCTTTACCAGCAACTAGATCACCCAGAGAATATATTGTAAGCATTACCAGGCCAGCACAGGTACCAATAAACATAAGAGTGAATGGTACATCGTTGTATCTGGGTCTATCAATTTTGAATGCTTCTTCGAAAGTTTCTGCAGGCAAAGGCTCTTTTGGCCTTTCAAATGTATATTTTGGAGGAGGATCTTCGAAATCATCCTCATATGCGGGTGGATTTATTGAATTGTATCCAAATGACATCTTGATATGAGCAAGTGTTGGATTGTAGGTATTAAGTGAATGAATTAAGATGAAATATAGCTAGAAGATAAAGTAACTAAATCTACAATTTACACTCTCTTTATATAAGCTAGCTAATTTTTTTTTTTCGAGCTTATTGTTCAAACGGTATGCCGATGCAAATGAAGAGATAAGCTAATCAACTATGAGCCATCTTCTCAAACATTCTTTGATTCCTAGTGCATAAAGGAGTATATAAGATCTGACGTATGTTGTGTATATAAACAATAAACAGCTGATATTCTTAGTATATATAGCGCCAGACATAAACGTCATATACATTTGACGCTGTACTTCCTCCCCCACAATAATATTTTCTTAAAAGTGAGAATTGACAGAAAATAAAGAAAATAGATTCGGAGATCTCAATACAAGCGTTTCTATTCACAGTGATTACTCATCAATGTATCAATCAATCTTATAAGGGAGCGATGTTGAGAAGATCTGTTATCTGTAGACATGTGCTTCCAGGTAAGAGATTCTTTACGCTATGGAAAACTACCAGTGATGAACAAGCTGCTTTATCCAATGAGAATTTGGCGCCCGTTACAAATGCAAGAACTGATTGTTTAACAACGTTGAAGAGTTACGATCCTTCGTCTAACGTTTTGCTTCACTTTTATCCACCTGAATTACAAGACGCTTATTTAGCGGTAAAAACTTTGAACATTGAACTATCGAGAATATCAAGCGCTTCAAATGGCTCCACTTCTTCAAGATCTTTGAAATCACCAATATTACAAAATAGTGGAATGGAATTTTCTGACTTGAAATTTCAATTTTGGAACGATCAGATTCAGCATTGCTTTGATCATCCTAACTCTACAAGAAAACTAAGAGAGCCAGTCAGTACATTAATCTCTGATTGTATAAAACGAGGCATACATCTTGATCAAAGTTTACTGCTTCAAATGGTAGCAACTCACAAGCATTATTCGCATAATGAAAGATTACGAGGATTCGCTGATATTGATTCCATTTGTTCATTTGGAGAAGGCACATACTCACAAATCATATATTCTCTTCAAGCCATGCTTCTGACTCCTGGTTTGCCTGTATCAAGGTTCACTACAAAACTTCTTGAGATGCCTGCTACCGTTGAATTGAGAAACAATTTGTCTGATATTGCTGCTCATTTGGGACAAGCTACATCTATTGCATCTTTCATCATAGGTCTCAAGTTTTATGCTGCCACTAAGAATTTAGTGGTATTGCCCATGGATATCATGTCTCGTCATGGACTTTCTCAGGAATCAGTTTTGAGATTAGCCCAGGGGCACAAAGATGATATCGAGAACGTTAAAGAGAAATTGAAAAATGTGGTATTCGACGTTGCTACTGTTGCCAACGATCATGTTATTACTGCACGTAGCAAATTCGAGAGAGTAAAGAAGGACATAGCTTCATTGGCTGAAAGACATCCCGCTGAGATCAAATCAGACTGGGCTTCACTGAAAAAGGGAGTACCTGATGCTATTTATCTACCAATGATGAGCGGTTTGCCAACCATTTTGTTCCTAGAGAAGTTGGAAAAGAATGATTTTGATCTTTTTGGTCCAAACCTTGAGAGCAAGGAATGGAGACTCGCCTGGAGATCGTACTCTAACTACAACAGCAGAACAATTTGAACATTGATCTCCCGCTCTATCGTTTGGTGTATTATTTATTTTATTTATTTATTTATATATTTATTTATTTATCTACTATTTATACAGTATCCTATGTTATATCTACAGCTGATGTCTTGTAATATCCTATCTTTGACTGTAGCATAGCTCAAGTAACATAACACAGATCTTCTTCATACACTTAACGACAAGGCGTTGCGTGCCTAAAGGGACACAAATATTTTGTCAAAGGCTCATAACTCGCGCTTCAAAAAAATAGGGTGTTGACAAAAATTACGTATACTATTACTGTAGAAAGATTTACGAATAGATTGAATATAATCTGTTAGTCTGAGCAATTGATATTTCAGATCTTACCTTGAGACTTTTGAGGCACCACAATCAAACCAGGTATCACACAACTGTTTTAAGAAGTTACTTGAATCAAATCCAAAGTTATTTTATAACCTGAAGCAAATCTTGTGAAGAGCGTCAGATCTACAGATTCAAGATAATAGGCAGCTTGAAATATTTTACTATTGCAATCACTTCCTTGGAATCGTTTTGACCATTAATAATAGTAGTGTGATAGTTTGAATCAACATAATCATTTGTAACAGCTTATAGCAAATTTACAATTCACAATGTCTGAGGTAGCTCAACTGAAATCATCTTCTGTGGATCCATTGTCCTTTGTGATCCAAGAATGTACTTTCATCACCTCCATTATGAGAAAGTCGTCAAAATGGTCGCAAAGCTCTTCAGGTCCATTAGCGGCATTATTAGGAAACCAATTCATGAAGGAAAATACATCACTACATGATGATGATTATCCAAAGCTTTCTAATATTTTGAAATTGAACCATGGTAAAGTGAAAAATGACGATCACTTCTTGAGTGGCTTTGTTGAACTTAGATCTATTCTCAGTGAAGTGTCATCTCTTGATGAGGTTGATAACCTAACTATATTACAACCTTTTCTTATTCTGATAAGATCACCTAATACAAGTGGAGCGATAACAGGTATTGCTTTGAACTCATTATCAAAGTTTATGAAATATGGAATTATACATAAAAATCAACCCAGCATTCTCCAGTCATTACCACAAATTATTTCTGCATTATCCCATTGTAAATTTGAAGGCTCTGACCAAACTCAAGATGATATTTTATTAATCAAGATTTTGCAATTACTTGAAGCTATTGTGATATCTGATTTAGGAGACATATTAACAGATGATTCTATGTATGAAGCTGTTTCTACTTGCTTTTCCCTCTCAATAAACAACAGAAGAAGAGAAATACTGAGAAGCGCTGCCGAAACCACACTCATTGCAATCACAGAAAAGATTTTCAGAAAACTTCAATATATTGAAGTCAATTCTGAAATCAACCATAACAAGAAAAGCACTTTACAAACTGAATTGACAGCAACTACCGATGCATATGGTTTACCGGAAGATGTCATTGGAAATACTGAAGCTCATTCTGATCCCGAATCAATAGAAGAATCTGCACCAACAGCTGACGCCGAGCCAAAAGCAGAAGAAGCAGAAGCTTTAATTTCAATGGGTTCAAAATCAGAAGGTACCAATAACGATGAAGAAAAAGCAACAGCTGTCGAAGATGATGATGAAGAAGAAGAAGAGAGCACTCCAGATAATTCATTTTCTGTTCCTACTATTAACTCGGAAGATCAAGTTCCTTATGGTATTCCATGTATGAAAGAGTATTTAAACCATACTGTTGACATTTTATCTCCTGAGAATCAGTTAAGATTTACTGAAAGCTCAAGAATATTAGCAATTACCATTATCAACACTATCATAGAAGTTGCTGGTCCGGCTTTACCACATCACCCATCATTATTTGCTCTTATTTCAGATAACGTTTGTCATCACTTAGTTCAACTTGTCCAAAACTGTGAATCAACCGCTTTATTAGCACCTGCTATGCAATTATTCCTCAACTTAATTTTGAACATGCAAGTTTACTTGAAAATTCAACTTGAATTGATATTTACTACCATCTTTCAATCGATTATTGGTAAGAATGACATGCTTGAAGCTGACTTAAAGAAGAATAACGAAAGGATATTGCAAATGGGTAAAAAGGGCAAATTCGAGAATGAATTACTCACCGAAGCAGAAGTCGAAGAACTAAGCAAAGAGTTTGCAACGGGTCATTTGCCAACCGTCAAGGAAATCTTTATTGAAACTATTTCAGTTTTATGGATTCGTTCACCAACATTTTTTACCACCTTATTTAAAACTTATGATTGTGATTTTGATAGAACTGATTTATGTGAAACTTTGATAAAACTTTTATGTCGTCTCTCATTTTCAGATACTACACTTTTTATCACAAATAGTGTACCACCGCTTTGTATGGAAGGTTTATTATCCTTTGTTGATGGTGTTTACGAACGTGTTAAATATGCGACAAAGAACAATATTACATTAGAATCCTTGGCTCCACATCCTATCTTACTGCAGAAGATTAAGAAATCAGATTTCATAGAGTGTACCAAAAGGTGGAATGAAAAGCCAACTGCTGGTTTGGCTCTGTTGCAAGAGAAAGGTTTCTTACAAAACAAAGATGATATTGCCGAAGTTGCCAAATTTTTGTTTGAAAAATCTGGGAGAATAGACAAGAAAATCTTAGGTGAAGTGTTGGCCAAACCTGCTAATTTTGAGCTTTTAAGAGAATTTATCAATTTACTTGACTTTAAGAAATTAAGAGTTGATGAGGCTTTAAGAATGATGTTGAACAACTTTAGACTTCCTGGTGAATCACAACAGATTGAGCGTATTGTCGAATGCTTTGGCGATAGATATATTGCTTGCCAAGCTGAAGAAGAAGAAGAAGCCAAGAACAGCGCCACTGAAGAAGAAACGGAGGAAGATAAAGTATCCCCTGATAAAGACGCATTATTTGTTCTTTCATATTCAATCATTATGTTAAACACTGACTCTCATAATCCGAATGTTAAGAATCCTATGACTTTAGAGCAATATCAAAAGAATTTGAGAGGTGTTTATTTTGGTAAGGATTTCCCAGCTTGGTATTTAGAGAAGATTTACTATAGTATTAAAGAGAAAGAAATTATCATGCCTGAGGAACATAAAGGTACATCAAAGTGGTTTGAAAGTATATGGCATTCATTGGTTGCTGAACAAGAGACAAAAATGCTCAATGCCACAGAAGAAGAATTGTCTGTTTCTGTTTCTACACCTTCTCACGAAGATAAAATACAATTATTACAATTTGATAAGGCTATATTTATGAAAACTCAAGAATTTCTAATTAGTACTTTTATCACTATGTTTGATGATACCACTCATGATAGTATAGTTACAAGAATGATGAGTACAGTTGAAAAGTGTGCAACGATTGCAATGTTTTTTGGTATGCCTGAAGCTGTTGATAAAATCATTGAAGTGGTAGCACATATGACTACTTTGACAGGTATTAAGAGCTCCGAATTTGTTATGGAATCAAGAGATATAATCCCAGTTATTGAACTAAGACTTGAAAAGGAAAAGGAAACTATAACTGTTAGTGATTTGGCAGTATTGTTTGGTAGAGATTTCAGAGCTCAATTGAGTACCATTGTTTTATTCAGAATATTGAAGAAGGGCAGTTATAAAGTTACTGATACTTGGTCTTACATTATTAAGATAATTTTGGTTCTTTTTGAAAATGGTTTATTTGAACCTAACTTATTCCCTGAGTTCCAAAAAAAATTATCTTTAGATAAACTATCCAAACCAAAACCTCAATTTCAAATCAATAGAACAAAGTCTTTGAAAGAAAGTGGTTTATTTTCTACATTTTCTTCTTACTTGAAAGGTCTTTCTGATGATACTCCAGAACCAACTGATGAAGAAATTGAGTGTGCTCTCTCAACAATTGATTGTGTCAAATCTAGTGCTATGAACTCTTTATTTAGAAATATAAGTAAGTCGTCATCTTCAAATTTGGTCAAATTAATCAAGCTCTTAGTTAAAAGTTTACCAGAAAGAAGTGACTCAAATTTGAGATTTTATGCTGAAGAATGCTTGTTTATCTTAGAGACTTGCACATGTTTATTCTTACTCACAGACGACAAGTCTGTTGCCACAGATATTTTAAGGTCGATGGAGAGCAAATTTGAGCCAGCTTCTGATTTTAAGATGAGCACATTGGTCAGAGTGCTCTCCTATAAGCTTTTGTTACTTCAAAATGGTTCTGAACAGAATATTCCAATGCTTACGAGTACCATTGAGCAAATTTCATCATTGGTTGAAAAGAATAGAGAAAGCTTAATCAAGCATGGTTCACCACTTTTACAACCATTGAAGATGATTGTGTTGACAAATGGTTGGTGTCAAACTGCATTAGTTTCAAATTCAAAGTACTGGTCAGTAATGAGAGTTTTTGCTTCTTCTCCAAAAGATACCGAAGCAGTTTACATGTTCATGGAAAACTTGACACAAGACTTTTCCAATTTAATTGATTACAACAATTTTATGGATATCTTAGGTTTGCTGGATGAAATTTCAGCAGTTGGTGCTTATGGCGCACAATGGGAACAAGAATATGATAAGCTCACATCTACTGGTCACAAAGTTGAAAAGAATAAGAATCCTTTCCAAGATTTAGTGCAAACTGCATTGAAATCTCTTACGTTAACTACAAACTTAAGTAGTGTTGTTTCTACTACTAGATTCATTGAAACTGTTAATCCAGAGGGTACACAGCCATGGTATCCACTCATCGAGGCTATTGCTCATCAATGTTACAATCCTTGCCGAGAACTTAGAGCTCATGCTCTGAAATCTTTGCAATCAGTTCTCAATGGTTTCACAGAAATACCTTCTTACTTAACAGCTGAACGTTTATTGGAAGCTGGTTGTTTGAGATTATTGGTTGAATTACTCAAGCCAGATGTTGAAAATACGGATCCCAAGGGAATGCTCAAGACACAACACGATGTTATCAGTCTCACATGTAAGATTATCCTGACCTTTGAATATGCCAATGGTACAGTGACCGTTTCTAAGCTTCTTACAATTGTTAATAAATTCATCGTTAAAAATAGTAGCAAGGCTAATTTCAAAGATGAAGTTTTGGAAATGCTGAAAAATGTATTGCTTGTAATGAATGATAAAAGTAAGGTTGATTTGAACATTTTGTACAAATTGAGTATTGACAACTCTTTGAAACAAGTTATTAAGGATGTTAACTCTCCGCCACCGCCAATTGAACCTAAGGAAACAGTCGTAACAAAACCTATTGTTGAGGACGAGAACGATGATACAAAAGAAGTAGAGAAAGAAGTTGTTAAGCATTCTGAAGTCGATTAAATATATATTGTATAGTTTTCATTTCTCAACTCCATTATTTATGTAAGATTAGATTAGACATAACAGATTCATCTATTTATAAGTACCACGGCTTTGTAGATCTCAGTATCGTACCTCATTACAAAATCAAGACATAACTATGTTATCGCCGAGGTCAAAGATTTACATGAAATAAATTCAGTGGCTTCAGGCGTTTAATTTTTTAGATCTTAAAAAATATTTTTTAAATGGTAAATAAAGAACATCAACACTGATAATTACTAAATTGAACAAGTTGAGAAGAGAAGAGAAAAGTTTTCTCTGGTTTCTTATTCTACTATTTTCAGAAGGAAGTATCGATACGACTATTCAATGAATTCCAGGATATAGCGAACAGTTTGACTCAAATGAAGGACGCAATAAATCACAATATGCAACGGTATTTGTCGCCTCCATCGAATTCTGATGATTTATCATCTATGTACATCTTGAATAGCCGACGAATCGAGCAGAACCTCGAGGATTTGGAAACCAAGAGACTTAATAATGATGACAATGTACAGACACATTCATCTCAACAACTTTCGAAGGCTGGAACGCAAGTCATTTCTGCATCTTCAGCTGGTAGTAGAGCCATTTTAATTCAACTGAGTTCCCTATATCTCAGAACCCCAGCAAAACTGTTTAGACCATCTCGTTTTGATTATCTAGCAAGTGTGCGTGCTTTAATGCATGGGGAACTACAATCTAAACCTTGGAACTTCTTTTCTCATTCGGGTATCGCCATGCTTGTCAATGCGGTGAAAAGAGAAGGTTGGAAGATTATACCTTCTCAAGTGTTACCACCTATTATAATGAATTCAGCAGCAGGTGTAGTTTTATACACAGTATACTTGACCTCATTGCAATACTTTAATGGATTTGCTATGAAAACGTTGGAAGACCCTCATCCATTTGATACCTTTCGTGCAGGATTTATTGCGGGAGCAGCCCAATCGTTAGTTGCTGCCCCCATTGATGCCTTATATGCCAGATCAACCTATTCTGAACTTGTCAGTGGAAAACATGAGAATCTTTGGAAATATGGTTTACACAAGCTTAAGCAAATTGGTGTCTTCGGTGTTTTTGCTGGTTACAGTGCCAGTTTTGTAAAAGAGAGTCTAGGTTTTGCATTCTACTTCTCTATTTTTGAGATGGTAAAGAATCAAGGTTATCATAGAACAAGAGACGTTATGAATTGGTTTCTTTACTGGAAATCTAGGATACTATATAGACGTGATCCAGTTGTTGTTGATCATCCTAAATCAGAAACAGCTTTGCAATTAACATTTGTTCTGTTTGCAGGTGCTAGTGCAGCAAGCGCTCTCCTAGCCATACAATACCCAATTAATAGGGCCCAGCAAGTGCACTTAAAGAGACTAGAGGCACTAGATATTTACAACGAAGCTGTATATAATGAGAGAAGGCGATTTTTTAAGCTCTATTATAACTCATATGTTCAAACCTTTGATCAAATCGTCCAAATGAAACAACGTTCCCATATGAACTGGCTACAGTTTTCGTACAGAGGTTTTTTCAGGAATGCGATGACCAGTATTCCTGCATCATCTATTGGTCTACTTGTCTTTGAAATTACCAGACAAAAATTGAGTACAGATCTTAATGAATATGCCAATACCTTAGACTAATTAATTACTTGTATATAGAGAATTCTTAATTTCATTTTATTCCCCCGATTACGATATTTAAAGTATAAGAAGACAAATTGTAGCTTCTAATCGTTTTTTCTAGTCATTGAATGAGTATTATATATGTACATAGAGCCTACTTATATTTGACGAGTTCTCTTAAGGTAAGCATTCCATCCGGCAGTCATGTATCTTTTACCTTCAACAGCCGGATCTCTACCTTTACCGAATAAACCTCTACCAACAATAATAATATCAGTACCTGTTTGCATAACCTCATCAACGGTTCTGTATTGTTGACCTAAAGCATCACCTTTATCATCTAATCCAACACCTGGGGTCATGATTAACCAGTCAAAACCTTCATCTCTTCCACCCATATAATTTTGAGCAATGAAACCAATAACAAAATCTTTGTCTGTCTTTGCTATTTCAACAGTTTGTTTGGTATATTCACCTTTAGCTAATGAACCCTTTGATGATAATTCAGCAAGCATTAGAAGACCTCTTGGTTCAGAAGTGGTTTCTTCCGCAGCTTGTTTTAAACCAGAGACAATACCAGCACCAGTGACACCATGAGCGTTAGTGATATCAGCCCATTTTGCAATTTGATATACACCACCTTTGTATTGAGATTTAACTGTGTTTCCAATATCTGCAAATTTTCTATCTTCAAAGATTAAGAAATTATGTTTCTTAGAAAGTTCGATTAAAGGTATAATGGTCTTTTCATATGAGAAATCGTCAATAATATCAATATGGGTCTTAACTAAACAGATGTAAGGACCTAATACATCTAAAAGAGCTAAAATTTCATCGGTTTTAGTCAAATCAACAGAAGCACATAAGTTTGTCTTCTTGGTTTCCATAAGGTTGAGTAAACGGGCAGCAAGTGGTGAAGGGTGAGCTGCAGCTCTTTGAGCATAGGTTTTGGTTTCAATAGACATCTCGGGAACCGTGCTAGTCTGGCTATTAGACTTCCTTTGGAATGAGAAATAACACTAATCTTCGTCTGAATAGTGCATGCAGATAACTGATACTCTTCTATCTAGATGTCCCATCGCTGCCAAAATTTGTCAAAGTTACCCGCACACACTTTTTTTTTTTTCAACTTCAACGAAATTGGCAATGCTTCATTTATATAAGGTACAGCAAGAACTGGAGAAGTGCTTTTAAGGGAGATTTAGCTATTCTATATCATAACAGTCAAATAAATTACGCAACATGGACCAACTGAACTACAAAGAACAACAAGAATTCCAAAAGATTGTTGAACAAAAACAAATGAACGATTTCATGCGTGTAAGTTGATAATTAAATTTGGATTGAGCGGGCCTGAGTATGATTTATGAAGGCATGATTCAAAAAGTTTATTTTAGTAAGTAGCTAGAAATACTAACAGTTCCCCCAGTTATACACAAACTTAGTTGATAAATGTTTCAACGACTGTGTTAACGATTTCACTTCTGATAAATTAACTTCAAAGGAAACTACTTGTCTTAACAAATGTGCTGAAAAATTCTTAAAACACAGTGAACGTGTTGGTTCTAGATTCCAAGAACAAAACCAAGCTCTTATGAACCAAATGAGAAAGTAGATTTTCTTACATATGATATTTCAACGTTTGCCTATCTTGAGATGCTTTGCTACTCAAATCTTTTATTATGTATAACCTTTTAAAAGGTCTTGTATCTAGTTAACTCTTCAAAAAAATTATTTAATTTCCACATTTTTAATGATAAATCCGTTTTAAATTATAATTCGACTTGTATAGTCTATGTTCTATATTATTACAAAATTTTTACTATGAAAAGTAAAATTATTACACACTAATCACTACTTATACTTTCCTTGAAAAGATCGATTAAATTCTGGGCTTCTTCCATCATTTCAATAGTCCATTTATATGTTCCTGTCTCAATATCGTTATACATGACGGCATTACTGAACATCACTTGAATACGGAACTGTAATTCATCAAAATCAACAATCTTTCCTTGTTTGACTTCTCTTTGTATTGTTTTTAAATCCTGGGGATTCTTAATCAATTTATAATACTCAGGTTCATCATTCTTATTAACTGGTTGAAGAAACATCGATGCAAATCTGTTTGAAGAGATTTGGGTAATAAGTTGTGTAGCGATGGTTTGAAAACGTTTGTTAGGCATAGCGTTATGATCTGAACGACGACGTTTTCTGGATGACTCTTCTTTTTCATCATCCTTTGTATCAACAGGCTCCTCTTCTTTTGGATCAGCTACTGCTTCTTCTTCTACTTCCTCTTCGTTCAATGATTCGCCATTTATTTGAGGCTTTTCTTCATTACCTGGGATATTATCTTTTGTATCTTCTGTAACATCCTCTCCTTCAACGTCTTCGTCAACATTCGATGGTGAAGTAGCAGGTTCAGGAGTAGGCGCTGATGGTTCTTCTTCTTGAGAAACAGTCTCAGGTGCTTCTTTCTCTGTAGGTAATTTAACGTCTTCAACTTCTTCAGAAGCCGAAACCATTTCAACATCATCCTTTGATTCATCTTCTTCGTCAACCTCTTTTTCTACTTTAGTTGCGTCTGTTGTGAGAACATCGTTCTCTGTTTCTTTGGAAGCCATGCCACTCTTGGAAGTTGCGCTTTCTTCTGGTTCTTTGGTATCCTGATCCAATTTCTCTTTCTCAGTGGCTTCAAATGGTTCTGAATCCGGAATTTCCACATCATCCTTCAATTCTGCAGATTCTGTTTCTTTATCTTTGTCCACGCTGTCATCTATATTGGCGGATTCATCTTCTGTGGCGTGTATTTCTTCTTTATTGTCAACCTCCATGGCGCTTACTTTAGATTCATCTTCTGTAGGTTTTTTATCCATTTCTGACAAGTCAGGCTCAGCCTCTTGTGCAATGTTTTCAATTGGAACATCAGAGATATTATCCGCTGCAACTTGTTCCTTGTTCGTAGAGGCATTAGGCTTTGCCATTGCTGATATACTATCTGTCGTTGTAGGAGTAATCACGGCAGTCGAATCAGTGTCTGATGATGCTGTGATGGCATTTGTATCAGGAGGAGCCGAACTTTGCTTGATTGGGCTTGATGCTGAAACTTGAGCTGCTTCTTCAGAAGGACTATCAGTTGTAGAGACAGTGGGGATGGCAGGTGTAGAAGATGATCTTGCCGCTGTTGAAGAAGGTGCATTTTCCGTTTCTGGCCTGGCAGGTATGCTCTTTATAAACTCTTGATAAAGTGCATTATCTTCAAACTGACCATTTTCTATCATTCCAATTTCATTTTTCTTTGTCTTGTACTTAACTTCCAAAGCGGCTATTTCTTGAAGTGTCGTATTCTTATAGCTGTTTAAAATCTTGATAAGTCTATCTTTCACTAATGCAATGTCGACCTTATTCGAAATCTTGAACACAGTACTCTTAGGAACTTGTGAGATAATTTGCTCGTGGTGTTCTTGGTCTCCATCTTTAGCATCTAATGCTAAAGTTTCTGCTATAACTTGTACTATTTGTATTGGTGTCAATATATTTTTTACTACATTTGCACCATTTTTTTTCTTCTCCTTGATGGATATAAGAGAACCATTGATATCCAAAAGGTCAAATTCCGGATTTATCAATGGGTTGTTATTTATCATAGTCTGAAGTTGCAAGATGTTGAAAGAGATATCTTTCCTTGGAGGATTGGATTGTTGAGCCGCTAGGTATAACGAGTGAATGTGCTGCAATGTAACAATCTTCTGAAGGACTGTCACCTGTGAATACATATTCATCAGCTCTTGTTGTGTCGGCATTTTGTCAATCTATTATCACGTCTATGATAACAAGAGCTTTGTATCTCTTCATTGAACACTCTCTTTATTCTTCGTCTACTCTCAAATTTCGTCTGTTAATGCTGAGAAAAATAAATAAAAAAAAAGAATATTGGTGGTGTAGAGGAGTGTCAGAGTTCAAATAGATCAAATTAAAATTACGAGACGTGTTTGAAGAGCAGGTGAATCATTTCTTGTTGTGTAAAGTTTGCGCTATACGGTAGTTGAAATCATGGCTAAGAGAACACGTGCCATAGTTGATGACGAAGACGAGGAGCTGACGAGCAGTCTACCAAATGCTACTGTGAAACAAGACCCCATTCGCGATCAGAGCACGCCAGCTGATGATGACGAAAAGGAACTGGAAGTTGCAGGTGATGATGATGGGGCCGAATTCATACTACCAGAATGCTATCCATTGCATCGACAATCAAAAAATGAGTTGAGAAGTTTAAGTATGGTTCGCGTTGACCTTCTAGATGCTAGGTTAAGTACTATAGAGAAAGATATCATTTCAAATACAGAATCATACATCGATACCACTTTACAACTTGAAAATGACCGTTTACTCAATAAGGAGATTAGTGAAGATGCGCTAGAAGCTAAAAGACAAAGGATGTTTGAAAATGATGATGTTGTAAAACGTTCAAGAATACTACTTCAAAAAATAGCAAAACTACAAGGTAGAAAAAAAATATTTTTTGATGCATTCAGAGAGATGAAAGGCACAATGATGGACTCAACCAATGAACATCCTCCTCTTACTATAGCTAATATTGATGAATATGTATACACAGAAAATCCACCAAAACAAGCATTCACTTTATTCAAAGAATGTCTTGACAAGCCCATAGAAGAGACAGAACCAAGTAAGAGTACTCTGGAATTTGATAAAGCCACATTTGTAAGGATCAACCCTCAAGCACCATTACCATTCAAAGAAAACGGAGAAGATGATGACGATGATGAAGTTGTTGTTGCTGGTGGTGTTATTGATCTTAAATGTCCTATTACACAGCAATTGATGAACAATCCAGTTGTTTCGAAGAGATGTAAACATACTTTTGATAAAGAGGCATTGCTAAATATAATACGGACAAACAGAAGGTGTCCTGAATGTAATAAGGAGTTGAATCCTCAAGATTTAGTGCCCGATTTGTTGATGAAAAATAGAATCGATGCTTACAAGAGAGATCTCAAATTTGCAGAAAAGGCAAAGGCTGTAGCTACAGTTGATGATGTTATTTGAAGGAATGTATTACCTATATAACATATATAATATCTCGCGTGAATTAGATTTCATCATCCAAACTATCAACAATAACACCTTGATAAGTACCGGCATAGAAATCTTCTTGTTCTTTGACTTCTCCATTATCAGGTTTTAGGATCTTAATTGGATCTTTGAAATCAATGTAACCTAAGAATGGATCACTCGTAGTTAAACCTAACAATTTCAAAGTTTCAACTGGTAATGATTTGAAATATTCAATTGGAGTACCTAAGAAAATGTTTTCTTCTTGTCTTAAGACACCAAGTGTCATGAATAGTATAATAACTGTTCTATATTCATCAGTAGTGTAGTTAGCTGAACCACCGTGATAGCAACTAGCCAACATGAAGAAACAATCACCTTTTTCCAATTCAGCGTAAGCAACTTCGTCTTCAGTTGGTTTTCTCCAATGATCCCATAAATGAGAACCAGGAACAAATCTTGTTGCACCATTTTCCTTTGTAGTTCTAGTTAAACCTAAAACACTACCTAAAGCAGAATCGGTGTACTCATAAGTATCTGTATGTTTATGAACATTGTAGTGAATAACGTCATCTCTGTGAAGAGGTTGATTTTTACCTTCCTTACCAGCAGGACCAATTCTAAAACAAATTGTAGAATTGTGTTGTGGTGGTGAATAACCTTTAACAACTTCATCACCAACCCAAGAAGTAAGTTGACGACCTAAGAACTTATGGGACAAAGCTTTGTTCAAAGGATGGCTTAAGAAATGCTCAGCGACAGTCTTTGATTTAACACACATACCAGTAACACGACGATAAGTTGGTGGGAAAAAAGTACCATCCCAATCAGTATCCTTATCTAAATATGGAGTAGCATCGGCTAAGATTTGATCAACAATATCTTCTGATAAATAATTTTTAACTATACAACCACCGTATTTCTCAAGCTTGGCTGCAATTTCTTCAACTGAAGCATCGCTGGGGACAGTTAGTTCTTCCTTAGTGACTTTGATGGCCTTATCAATGGTATTACGAATAACTTTTGCGTATTCTTTACCATCTTTGGTAACCACTTTAATTTCATTGACAGTATTATTGTTGTACATTGTGAATAATTATTACTGTATGTTCACTGATCTCTTCACAAGAGACCTTGCCTCAAGTCATGATAAGAAGGGAAATCTTTCACTATTTAAATATCAAATTCATCTAGCTCCTAAATGTTAGAGTTAAATGTTGATTAGAGTGGTAAATCCTTCCAAAAACGTATTATTCCCTTTTTCGGAAGGTAATTACTTACAATTTCCTGATTTGGAAAGGTGTAACTATCACCGTAATTACGGAGATACTATAGCTGTAACTAGAGGGCTGACATGGGGGGTAGTAAAGTCATAAGGGTCGACTTGCTCATTGGGTAACTATAACATTGTACACAAAGAGTAGTATTCGTGTGTTAGATTGTAGTAAAAGATTCATAGTGACAATTATGGGGAAAAGTGAATGCTTACAAATTTATAAACTTATTTAATTTTGTAACAATATTTGTTAATTTTTTGTAAAGTTGTAAAATTTTAGTAAACTGTTGATAGAGATACAGAGTATTATCATGAACATTTTATTCATACCAGCTTTTAGTTCAGCTATATCAAATAGTAGATACACTGAAAGAGCAACTAAAGCAATCCAAAAACCAAACTCCGATTTCAACTGATAAGAGATTTTGTCAGTCGGTTAAGTGACCAGCCGGCGGTTAACTCGAAAGTCAAAGGGAACAGATTCATTTGAACAACAGTCAAGCTATACCCTTCATTCTACATCACCCCGTGTCTCTGTTCCCTTGAAACATCGCTTGGTTTGACATATATTTTGTGAATGAAGATGGAAAATCGATTTACAAAGTTTCCCTTTTCGGAAAAATGAACGGAGAAATTCGTACTATCTTTTGAGGGACTTTAAATAATTTCATATTAATAAATTATGAATTTTTACATGGTTGAATGATGCTACTTCATGGTATTCAGTCGTTCAATGATACGAACAACACTTTACATGTCAATATGAGAGAGCAAGAAATAGTGGATCTCAGTGGGGATACTGAAAAGGGTCCAGTTGTGACTACTGAGATCGAAGATTCAACAAAAGCCGAACCACCATTCTCCATATACACATCCAAAGAGAAGTATTTCATAGCATTCATAACGGCATCTCTTGGGTTTTTCTCAAGCATATCATCACCAGCATTCATCCCCATTATACCACCATTAGAAAAACAATTCAACGTTTCAGCATCTGAGATGAACATAGGTATGGTAGTATATTTAATTTTCCAAGGAATAACACCATCGATCTTTAGTAACTTAGCTGATCAATTCGGTAGACGGTTAATCTCAATTATATGTGTTGTCATATTCATGATTGCTTGTCTTGGATTAGCTATGAATACTAAATCATTTGCAGGATTGTTAGTTTTAAGAATTGTACAGGCTTCAGGTATAGCTACTACTATATCAAATTCCAGTGGATTCATAAGTGATATTTCACAAAAGAGTGAAAGAGGTAAGTACAGTGCAGTGAGTCAAGCTGTTCAGTTATGTGGGGGATCATTTGGATCATTAATCGCTGGTGTGCTAACTAATGCATTTGGATGGAGATCAGTATTTTGGTTTTTACTAATTGCATCAGCAACTATGTTGGGTTTTTTTTTACTTGCATGCCCTGAGACAAATAGGTCCATTACAGGTAATGGATCATGTTTACCTGATAGATTTAAGTTCATATCTATAGCACCTATATTATACTTGGAATATTTCCAAAAAAAATTGACAGATGATGAAAGTACAAAAATTGATAAAAAAAATTTCAATATCTTAGAGCCAATAAAGATATTATCTAACCCTTTGATCCTCTTGATATTAATTCCAACATCGTTCATGTATACGTTATGGCTAATGCAACTGACTGCATTATCACATGTATTAAGTAATTCATATGGATTTTCAACATTAAAATCAGGTATTTGTTTCTTAGCAAGTGGTATACCTACATTATTTTCATCAATATTTACAGGTAAGATGATGGATTACAAATATAGAGTTTCACGTGAAAATTTCTATAAGAATAATAAAGAAAATATGAAATTTAATTATATTAATGCTAGATTAGATCTTGTACCAATACCAATGACAATAACACTATTAACGGCAATAGGACATGCATGGTGTCTGGATAAACACTTAAGCATGATCCCAGTATTAATCTTACTGTTTTTTTCAAGTTTTTTCTCATTTGTTACGTTGATCATTACTCCAATTGTACTAGTTGATATGTTCCCAGCAAATGCATCGGGTAGTGCAGCATGTCTTAATCTGACTAGATGTTTACTCGGTGCTCTGGGGCAAGGTGTCCTCACACCATTAATGGATGCAATAGGAATAGGGTGGACGTTTACTATGGTATCATTACTCTGTGGATTAACTTTAATTTGTGCATTCATTGCAAGAAAGCAGAGTTATAAGTATATTTAGAATATTTTGTATATAGGTAATATAGAAATATAGACGCGTCGTAATTTAATTTAATGTAATTTAGTTGAAATTCAGTTTGTGCGCTGGTTTTTTTTAAAGTGTGAACTATGTGGTTGATTCAATGAAGTAGATCATTTTTATCACAGGAATTGATCAACTGTTGAGCAAAAGTATATATAGAGGCATATAAGTAGCATCAATCATGAGTTTCCATTCCAGTAGACCATCATACTCAATGTCTAATTCATCATCATCATCGTCACAAGTATCAAGAAAATCATTAAATGAAAGAAATCAACAAATCCTTAAGACATTATTGAAAGAACAAGATAATAAATTTTGTGCCGATTGTAAACATTCTAAGAATCCTAGATGGGCTAGTTGGAATTTAGGAATATTTATATGTATTAGATGTTCAGGAATTCATAGATCTATGGGTACACATATATCAAGGGTTAAATCAGTTGATTTAGATTCATGGACTGATGAACAGATTAAGTCAATAGTTATGTGGGGCAATGGTAAGGCTAATTCATTCTGGGAAGCTAAATTACCTGATGGATACGTTCCCGATGAAAGCAAGATTGAAAATTTTATTAGAACTAAATATGATTTAAAGAAATGGGCAGCTTCTAGTGTTGTCCCTGATCCTAAAACTATTTCTAGTGCTACACCAGCAACTGAACAACCACCACAACAACAAGCAACTCCACCTGTTCCAGTGAAAGCTACTCAATCTGTTAATTTGCTAGACGACTTGGATTTTTCATCAACTAGTACAACATCAGCACCAACACCAACACCAATACCAGCGGCAAAACCAGTAGCTGCACCACCAGCACAAGCACAAGCACCATCGCCATCACCATCACCATCACAATCGTTCCAACAACAAAAACCAACGACTAACTCTAGACCAGATTTGAAAAAATCAATATTGTCATTATATGCTAAACCAAATCAATCACAACCAGTTATACAACAACAGATGTACCAACAGCCAATGCAATCGTATTCTCAACCTGTTGCGTCTAATGGTAATGTATGGGGAGGATCGGCAAGCAGTTCTTCTATGAATACTCCTAATAATTCAACAACTGGTACTAATAATAAGAATTTATTTGATGATGATTTATTTAAAAATGTATGGAGTTAAATATATGAATAGACATACTATCAATAAAGAATAATTTAATTTTTAATAAAAGAAAGTATATATTTGTAGTAAGTAAGTAAACTATAAAAATAATTTAATTTAATGAATAGATTCAAAAGGAGTAGATAAAGGAGATAATAATTGTTTACCTTCAAAAAATTTAACTGTCTTTTCACCTCTTTCAGCGATACCTTCTGGAGTAAATTCAAAAAATTTATAAACATCAGAAGCTTTACCTGAAGCACCAAATCTATTTATACCAAATTGAACATGTGAATATTTAGCCCATCCTGAAGTAGACATGACTTCAACAGACATAATTGGTACGTTATTTGGGAGAACGGATAATTTATAATCAGAAGATTGTAAATCAAAAGTATGGAAATCAGGTAATGAGACAACATTAGTTGGGATACCTTTATCAGATAATACTTTAGCAGCATCAATAGAGATTGAAACTTCAGAACCTGTAGAGACTAAGATTAATTTTGGTTCAGAAGATGATTCATAAACGGTATAACCACCTTTAGCTGCTTTTTCAATGGAAGAACCTTCTAATTGTGGTAAGTTTTGTCTAGATAAAGCAATAATAGAAGGAGTATGTTTAGATTCGATTGATTTTAAGTAAGCAGCAGAAGTTTCATTACCATCAGCAGGTCTCCAAACCATAATATTTGGTAAAGCTCTAAAATGTGCTAAAGTTTCAATAGGTTGATGGGTTGGACCATCTTCACCTAAACCAATGGAATCATGAGTAGCGACCCAAATGACTGGATGACCAGATAAAGCAGATAATCTAACTGCACCGGCGGCATAGGAAACGAAATTTAAGAAAGTACCACCATAAGCTTTGAAATTAGCACCATAAGCAGAGATACCGTTAATAATGGCACCCATACCGTGTTCTCTAACACCGAATCTGAAATAACGACCAGAATAATCACCTAAACCTGTGGAAGGTGGTTGGAAATCAATAGCTGAGGTCCATCTAGTTAAATTAGAACCGGTTAAATCGGCAGAACCACCGACTAATTCAGGAACACCATCGACAATCTTGGTTAATACAATTTCTGATAATTTACGAGAAGCAACAGGAGCATCATCTTTAGTATATGTTGGTAATAATTTAGCCCAATCGGTTGGTAATTCACCTTTTAATCTTCTAGCTAATTCAGCACCTTCTTTAGGATATTCTTTTTGATATTTGGCAAAGAGATCATTCCATTCAGATTCAGCTTTAGCACCTGCTTCAGCTACTTTAGCGTATAAATCATAAACTTCTTGTGGAACTTCAAAAGTTTTAGAAGTATCAAAACCCCATTTTTCTTTTAATTGTTTGATATCATCAGCTTTTAATGGAGAACCATGAACAGAATGAGAACCTTGCATTAAAGAACCATAACCAATAGTGGTAGTAATCTTAATACATGTTGGCTTATTAGTCTTTTTAGCAGCGGCAATGGCTTCAGAAATGGCAGCAACGTTAGTATCGGCATCTGGAACGTAAAGAATATCCCAACCATAAGATTCTAATCTAGCACAGACATCTTCAGTGAAAGCACAATTGGTATTACCATCAATTGAAATCTTGTTATCATCGTAAAAAGTGATCAAGTTACCTAATTGTAAATGACCAGCTAAAGACATAGCTTCAGAGGCAACACCTTCCATCATACAACCATCACCAAAGAAACAATAAGTATAGTTATCGGATAATTTGAAATTTGGTTTGTTATAAGTGGCGGCAATTTGAGCTTGAGCAATGGCTAAACCAACAGCATTACAAATACCTTGACCTAAAGGACCGGTGGTAACTTCAATACCTGGAGTTTCAAATTCTGGATGACCAGGAGTCTTTGAGTGTAATTGTCTAAATTGTTTTAAATCATCAATTGATAAATCGTAACCAAATAAGTGTAATAATGAATATAATAAAGCAACGGCATGACCATTTGATAAGACAAAACGATCTCTATTTAACCAATCTGGATTTTTTGGGTTAAATTTCATTTGAGTAAATAAAGCATGAGCAGCTGGAGCCATACCCATTGGTGCACCAGGATGACCAGAGTTAGCCTTGAAAACAGTATCAACCTGTTAATAATAATAATTGTTAGTATATAAATACTTAATTTAACAATTTAGGCTAAGTAATCCAAATGGGAAGGAAGCAAATCAATAGATAAATCAATAGATAAATAGATAAATATACTTACTGCTAATAAACGAATAGTGTTAATAGCCTTAGTTTCAATATCAGATGAAGACATTTTAGTAATATAGTATAATAGTTTAATTGATCTAATATTATATATACGAGAAGAAGAAGAAGAAGAAGAGAATAACTGTAATCAATGGCAAATTAGAACAATTTTATATTATAAATTGGACGTAGCGGTAGATTCATTAAATTAGAAGGTGTTAAGTGTGATGAATTACATAGTTAAGGACAACTGATTTCCGTAATTACTCGGAGTTGTAGATCTCCGTGTATTAAATATATAGTAGTATAATATATAATATATATATACATAGTATACTCCGATATATACGTATTACATTAACTAACAAGGAAGTGTTATTCTGATGTATTGCAGAGTATATATATTATATATGAGTGGGTGTATCACGTGACAATACAACAACTAACTAATCAACCATCCATCCATCCTACTCTGCCAATTAAATTACTGTTAAATTAAAACTCCCCCATAAAAAATTAATTTAATTTAATAAACTTTTTCTTTTTCAGTTAGAAAAGTTCAGCTGGCTGAGTTGCGGGGGATTACTTAGTGTATATATAATATAGTATAATATATTATATATACTATTTGTTTAATATATAACACCTTTAAAGTGTAGTTATACATTGTAATATATATTGTAATATATATATATATACTACTATACTACTATAGTACTACACTACACTACACTCTATCAATAGTAATTATATATAATATATTATATACCATACTATATTCAATATATTCAATATCCTCTCCCCCTGACAATTTTTTTTTTTTTTGAAATTTTAAAATTCACCCCAGATGAATCCAACATATTTTAAAATTTTCTTCCTCCATACTTTATAAACAGATTGATATTAATTTATTTATATACATATTTATATATATATATTTTATATTATTTTATATTATATTATAGTACAGCTACTCATCATGTCAAAGATACCTGCTGAAAGTACAACTACTTTCAGAATGGCAACAAATATAAAAAATGAAGATACTTCAAATAGTGTATCAACAACAACAACAAGTTCTCCAACAACAAGTTCAACTTCAACTTCAACCCCATTAAATCAATCAAATTCAAAGAAAAGAATAACTCCCTCAGATTTACCTAGACCTTATAAATGCCCCATGTGTGAAAAGGCTTTCCATAGATTAGAGCATCAGACAAGACATATAAGAACACATACTGGTGAAAAACCACATCAATGTGATTTTCCTGGTTGTTTTAAAAGATTTTCAAGATCTGATGAACTAACTAGACATTCTAGAATACATACAAATCCAAATGCTAGAAAAAAATATAGTGCTTATCTAAATGAACAAGTTGCTAAAAATAATAATAATAATAATAATAATAATTTAGTTTCTGATTTACCAAGTACAACAACAACAACAACACAGAAAAGAACAGCAAAGAAAAGAACAACAAAGGAGAAAAAAGAAAATAAGTTGATTATAAAACAGGAAAATATAGGGGATAAAATGGAAGAAGATGATTATTCAGATGATGAAGAAGATGAAGATGACGATGATGATGAAGATGATGAAGATGAACTTGAACTAAAATTAAAATTAAAATTAGAAGAAGAAGATGGTATTTCATTCAATGCAAAACAACAAAAACAAATTCCACAGTATCAACAAGTACAAGGACACGGACAACCTCCCTTTTTATCTCGTCCAAGTCGATCATTATTGGATATTAATGTATTAGCTTCAGCTGCTTCACAAGAATTATACAATTTACAACAACAACAAAGACAAAAAGAAGAACAATTAAAACAACAACAGCAACAACAACAACAAAATATAATTAACAATAATGATGATAATTTACAATACGTTAAATCATTACCTTCATTATCTAAATATTTTAACAATCAACAATTACCACAACCATTACCACAACGTCCACAGATAAATTCATTTTTATCTTTGAAAAGATTAACACCTTTATCTACATCTCCAATTGAACAATCTTCATCACCATCTTTAGCAAGATCTTTTTCAAATACTGATTTACTAAATAGTTCTTCAGTAAATCATGATCTTATTCCACCACATTTTAAAAAATCAAGACCAAATTCACCTGGTCTTACAGGCCCACCAATGTCTATATCTAGATCTCCTTCTTCATCAAATAGAGAATCTTCAGCCGCATTACATTTATTAGGATTGACTAGTTTATCAAATCTCAATAATAACAATAATAATAGTATAACTTCTTCAACAACAATTAATAATACAACATCACATCAAACTCCAGATGCAACTCCATTACAAACACCTTCAGTATCCCCTAAATTAGCTCCCTCTGCCACTTTCATACCTACTACTTTCTCCTCTACATCTTTAAACAATTCTCCACCATCTACATCGACACCAATGCAACAACAACAATTACCTTCTTTCTCTACATCTCCTAATACAAAGACTACATTACCCCCATTGAGATCGTTGAAATTAGACTTACATGATCAATTACCACAACCTATATCATTAACCCAACCACCACAACAACAAGAACAATTAAAACATTCACAATCAAGTAGTTCTTTCAATTCATTATTACTAGCATCAACATCAACACATAATTCTTTCTCAAATTTAAATTCATTGTACAGTACATCAACTCCAACAACAACAAATAATAATAATAGTAACTCAATAGCTTCATCATCACCACCTACTCAAAATAGATCAACAGGGTTAAGAATGATGACTTCTACAGTTGCCAGTGGTGGTGGCAGACGTGATCATAATGGGAATGTAAGTGCTGGGTCAAGTACTAATGATATAAGTAATATTAACGCCGTTGGTGATTTTCATTATAGGAGTTAAAATTATCGTTTAATTTACAAATTGATGTAACATAACATAAGGACAGGATACGATAGGACACAACATTTTAGCATACACAAAATTAATTCATAATAAGATTATCTACGATCTATAAAATTATCATTATCATCATTTTTTTTTAAATTTTTTTTTTAACTTATTTATTGTATATATAATCTAATTAATACATGTATTCATATACTCTACTTCAATTCATTAATGATACAACATCTTTATAAAATGGAATACTTTCAACAGCACCTTTTTGCTGAATGACAATAGAACTGGCAATAGTGGCAAACTTAACTGCTTCAGACATTGTAGATCCATTGTGCAATTGTGATACCACTGATCCAAGGAAAGTATCTCCTGCACCCGTGGTATCCACAACTTGATCTATTTTACAACTTGGTTCAAACGAAATTTTACCCTCATTAGTGGTGTAGTAAGATCCAGTTGATCCAGCAGTGACGATAATGTTAACTTTAGGGAACTTAATCGATAATTTTTCAATTAAAACTTGTCCATCTTCTTCTTCAGCGGTTAATAAATCTGCCTCATATATGGAATTATAAAGTTCCTTGGCTTCACCGTAATTGATTACCAATAGATTAATCTTTTCAAATAATGAAATATCTTTGTTTATCTTTTCATTTATTGGCGATGGATTATAAGCTATTTTAACATTTGGTTTATTTTCAAATAACCAATTAATGACACCTCCTGGATCAGGGAACTCATTTTGTAATATAACGTAATCTTCATCTTTACCATTTTCAAAATTTCTAAACAACTCTTCTTCAGTCGGTTTAAGATACCCATTTGCTCCAGGTACACAGATAATTCTATTTTCTCCATTTTCCAATTCAACTAAAATAGTAGCCGTACCAGAAGCTACACCATCGACTCTTGAAATAAGAGAGGTATCACATCCAGATTCTGTAACCGCATCAATTAACGCATCTCCATACCTATCTGTCCCAACTTTCCCCCACATACGTGTACATCCTTTAATCTCACTTAATCTAGACGTGGCAATTGCTTCATTTAAACCTTTACCACCTAAATGTTCTTCAAATACTGTTCCTAAGATGGTTTCTCCAGCTTCTGGAACACGCTCAGTGTATGTGACAAGATCGTAGTTCAATGATCCTATTATTGTAATCATCTTTATAACATATATAAACCTTACTTAATTAAGCAAAAGGAAAACTTTGTATATAGCAATTGAAAATTATGGAGTATTTAAATACTTTATTGCTTTTTTCTCACAAACGTCTCTTTTTCCCCAAATGGAAATTTACTCTTCGGATAAATCAATTTTCCAGTGGTAATATTACAATTTTTTTTTATTAAATTATACAATTTTATAACTAATATGCTACTCTATTTCTTATTTCTGATATTCTACGATCAATCTCAACTGGTAATCTATCCATCTTACTAGCTATTCTCACCCTCTTCTCACCAGATAACTTATAATATGTCTCAACGTAATCTCCATCGATCATCCCTTTAACAGGAACATAGTATCCTCTATACTTGGTGAAATCTCTATTTGTCAAAGATCCATCCTCTTCCTCAGATATGAACTTAGTCAGTGCTTTGAAAAATTCAATTTCTGATTTAGTAGTCATAGGATGTATGCATCCTATAGTTCCTTGTAATCCCGTGTATAATATACATTCTGATCCACCAATAGTGAGAGAACCTTTGTTGAAACTTGTAGGTATATCACCAATATGGAAATTTACCAAATTGGTTAATCTATAAGGAGAACCATTCATGAACTCTTCCTTGTTACTCAAGAACATACCATGTTGGTCCTCATCTGAAATTTTGCTCACTTCTTTAGGTACTCTTAACACACTAACATTACCAAATTTATCACCCGTTAATACAGTATTATAATCCAACATTATACTTCTAGTCACATGTCGTTGGAAAGTATCATCAATAAACTGTATGAATTTATTTTCCAAAGGTTTAAAGATAACATATTTAACAGAATCACGAATATCTGAAATTACAATACGGAAACCTTGTGATTGTAATTCAACAATTTCGTTAACCGCTGGTAATCTAATACTCGATTTTTTCAGTAATTGCCTTTGTCCAAGATCATACAAGACCAATTGATTCTTCATACCTACCAGCAACTTCCCCTGGAATGATGTAATTGCCAGTGCTAAATTATCCGTCTTGGTCTTATGCCTAAATTCAATAGATCCATCTTCGTTTATTTGATAACAACGTAAATATGATCCATCATTACTATTAGGATTCAATTTTTGATTGACCGAGGTAGATACAATAAGATACGATGAATTATCATGACTGACAAAATCAACTTTACATATCTTGAAACATGCTTCATTACCTAATAACTCAACAGTTTGTCCAACGGCTTTATTTTCCACTGATATAACTTGTATACATGACCCCCATTTACCATCTTCGCTTATTCGATATCCAAATTGTTGGAAATATTCTTGTTGTTCCATATCTATTTCAAATGACACTTTTTCCCCATTTTCTGTATCTTGTGTATCCTTGTTATATGGACTATCAACATTATAATCTGATTGTGCTACATATATCATTCCATTTGTATCAGTGCAGTCAACCATACTTTTACCGGTATATTCCAAACCAACACTTTCAATGATTAAGTCAGTTTCCAGTTGATCAACAGTCATAATAACTAATGAATTACCATGAATTCCAAGTACCCCATTCTCAGGACAATCTTCACTCTTGAATGAACACATGTTGTTGAAAATTGGTTTGGTCAAAGGTGTGATCTTAAAATTTGATAACGATGTATATCCAAGATACGTCCTTGTTGATTGAATAGAAACAACTTTTTGACCCATTATCTCTAACTGTGATAATTTAACCGCCTTGGGTCCAGTATATTTATTTCTTGGATTGCTTAACTTACCTGTGAGTAAATCCATTTCTAATCTTGCATACACACCAGTATCCATACCTATGTGAACATACGGAGTCTTAACATGGATAGTTTCATCCAGATCTTCATTAACATTAATAGCAGTACTATTAATCATTGGCATAACTAGTAACCCTGTTGGAATACCACTGAGATTATTTTGAGAAACTTCATCTAATGTGTTTTCTGGATCAGTATTAAGAATAGTCAACGATTTATCATTACATCCAACAACAATATATGGGAATCTAATCTTACCTTCAGGAACATCTCCTAAAGCCAACGATGTAATCTGTCCACTCATTTCTATCTTTTCATTATACTCGATCAATGTATCATTTGAATCTGCTTCAAAATAAACAAGCTCTCGATTCGATAAACCAATTGCAATTTGTGATGAATTACAAGCTGAATGTAAAACTTTTATACCCGCAGGCGGATACCAATCAACAACTTTTGTCTTGTTACCATCTTCATAAAAGATTTGTCTGATACCATTATCATGTATTTGAACAACCGAAGATTCTCCAATTTGTTTTACATCAACAGTAGGTGTATCTGTTATGAATCCTGAAACATCATCACTTACTTCTTCCACGGTTTCACCAATACTTAATATCAATGTACCATCAATAAATGACAAGACTATGTACTTGCTATATTCATCAGAATTTGATAATTTGGTAGTGAAAACTCTTTGAGCTATAGATGGTAATTCAGATGTAACAATCTCTGTAAATGGTAATTCATGGTTCAATATCTTCAAAGCAGATCTGGCACTTGAACCAGATAGTGAATATATAACAGGTAGATCTGATGAGTTACCTGAATCGTATAACTTAGAGTCAATCAGTGGGTTAAGATTCTCTATTATATCAACTAATGCAATATTATCAAATGGTTTAACTGAAAATCTAAGTTCTTCTATATCTTCTTTCAAAGCAGCTATATCATCGGGATAATTCGTGGATGTCCATACTTTTTCTTCTGGATCATCACCTAATTTCTCAAATTGATAAACATATTGATCACCACTCTCACAATTGGCATATAAGAAACCCGATTTAAAAATGAGTAATGATGTGCAAATTGGCATAGTATCAAAATATTTGATCTCTAGACTGTTTACAATCCCACCTTCTCCTTCTGTTTCTTGAGTTGAATAATCTAAAGTCACTTTGAAAAGATCTCCAAGATTGGTTTGTACTAGAACAAAAAATGAATTTTTCATTTTATGTACAACAGCACATATAACTTGTGCAGAATTAGTATTTTGTGAATCTCTTACTGGGATTGGGATTGAATGTGTCATTTTTGATAAGTACTTATACTGTATCAATCCTTTGGAACATGATAGTACTCCAGACGGTCCACCTGCTCCTCCTGGTATAGGAACTAAGAAATTAGTGGACGCTCTCACTTCTTCAGAATGCTTTTTGATAACATGATTAAGACCAAGATCTAATTCATAGAAACTTAGTACTTTTTCTATTTCTCCAGTTTGTTCATTTGTTTTATAATTCTCATAATCACACTCTATACTTGCAAACATTGGATTTTCAAAACCAACATCCAATGCAACCAAATCAAATGTAAGTATTCTTCCTCTGTTAGCTTCCAATGGCGAAGAGACTAGCAATTGATCTTCAGAATCTCTTCTAAATGTATATACAAGTTTGTTTTTCTCAATTGCTGCTATCATCACAGCTCTACTCTTTCCATCTACTGCAATGTATTCACCAGGGGATAATCTTCTCAGTCCTGTCTTGAAGTAAGACTCGTTAGATACTGGTTCAAATTTCCATGTATCAAGATTAAACTTACAAATTGTTAAGTTCCCACTATCTGATGTAATAATCAAGAAGTCTTGGTGAGATCCAACAGTTTTCAGACTCGATATGTTCCGTATCACACTGAATACTTCCTGAGAGAGTACTTTGTATAATTTACCTGTCTTAGTATTCAATTTCCATAGTTCAATCGAGTTATTTGTAGCTCTAACAACTTCCTCTTGTTTCTTGTTTCCTGAGAAATTCCCAATTATGGATTTCACAGCCGAGCAAGGCGATTGTAAAGTAAGATTGTAAAGGCAAAGCTGTTGGTCTGTATCCATTGTAATGCCTTCTTATAGCCTCAATCTCTATCTGAATAACCATCATATACCATACTTACAGCTTCTTCTAGTTATCTCTTTCTCAAAATTTTCCTATGCTTGAAAGAAACAAAAACATCTCTACACATGATAAATTTAAATTTTTGTGATCGCGTTAAATGTGTCTGTTTATGTTTTTCTTTGTTTTTTGGTGATGTTTCAACTGCAGAAGTGATTTAGATCTAGTTGATTCAGCTTACTGGTACCCGCTAATTGAAGAAAACATTCAAGACATAGATAACAATAATGCCACCTAAGACTAAAGCAAAAGCAACTAAGTCCAAAAGTTCAGCTCCTGCAAGAGCAGAAGCTTTTAAACCACAGGAAATCCTTCCTGCTATGGCAAAAGTATTTCAAGATTCACAAAAGACTATAGCGTTCCATAAGAAACAGATCATTATTTTGAAAGATATTCAACAGAGGTCATTTGATGCTGGACAGAGTGACTTTTTCAACAAATGTTTTTGCAAGCTTGTAAACAAGATTTTACCAGTGAAACGTGGAGAAGCGACTGCTGATAGAGTAGTCAAATTTATTTCTGAATTCGTGGATGCCATCAACCCTGAAGGCAACAAAGAAAATGGTGATGATGCTGAGATGATAGACGAAGCAGATGAACTGAAATTTTCAAAGTTCATTGACACTTTGGCTCGCCACTTACTCAGAGGTCTCGAAGCTCAGAATAAAAATGTCAGATATAGAGTCTGTCATTTATTATCTCATTTGATGTATAATATGTCATCCATTGACGCAGAACTATATGAGGTCATTAGCTCCACTATGCTTAGTAGATTGTATGATAAAGAACCTTCTATCAGAACGAAAGCGGTCAGTACATTAGCTAGTTTCCAGGAACAAGACGACGCTGAAGATATCACTGCAATGAGCGAAGCAGCTACTAATTTGGTGTATGTCTTACAGAATGACGCTAACGCGGATGTCAGGAGAACTGCATTAAAACAAATTGAAAAAAATCAATTCACAAAACCATATATCTTTGAAAGAGCTAGAGATGTGAACAGTGCAAATAGAAAGCTTGTGTACTCGAAAGTTTTACCTGCATTCAAAGATTTCAGAACTATTGATTCCGAAAATAGAGAAAAGTTACTGCTCTGGGGTTTGAAAGATAGAGAACAATCAGTGCGCCAAGCTGCTGCACACTGGTTATGTCATACCTGGATGAAAGATTTGAAAAATGATTTTATTGAGTTACTTGAAAGATTAAAAGTTATGGAAAGTGAAATCGCAGAGACTGCACTTAATGTATTTTTGGAAACACGTACTGATATTGTATCCAAGTTGGAATTTACTAAAGAAACATGGGAACAATTAACACCCGAGACTGCTTTCTTACTAAGAATATATTATGAACATTGTAATAAGTTCAATAAGATATCAGAATTGGAAAATAGTTTCCCAGAAGCAGCAGAGTTATCAGAACTTATTGCTAAGTACTTGAAGATGAGAAAGGACAATTTGAAGAACATTGAATCAAAGATGAGTCTGCTGCAAGAAAACCCACATGCTGCCGTGGACGATGAAGTCAACATTAGTGATCCTAAGGAGCTTGACTTTGTCTTGGAACAATTACTTAAGATCGCTGCTGAGTATGATTATAGTGATGATTTTGGTAGAAGACAGATGTTGAATTCATTAAGAACATCATTAAGAGAAGATTTCTTGTGTGATAAATTGAATGATGTCTTACTTAAAGTTATTCGTAAATTGTCTATCAGTGAGCGTGATTTCTGTCAAATGATTGTCGAAATTATAATGGATATGAGAGACTCAGCTCTTGGAGAAGTGGGTGAAAACGAAGGCAATGAAGATGAAGAAGATGAAGTCGATGAATCCTTACAAGACGAATTTCACTCAGCTTTAGAAGACGGTGATATTAGTCAACTAGCCAATATTTCCAATGCTAACATTGTTACCAAAGTTAACAAGAAGAAAGAACTTGAAGAAAAAGAAATGAGTGAAATGTCACCTAAAGTTATGTTGCAGTGTGTAATGGTTCTTCACCGTATGCTACAATTAGTTGATGAATATAATTATTCAATTGTATCTACCATTGAAAACATTATACACCCAGCTATTCGTAGACAGGAAACTGAGATTAGAGAACTGGGTGGCCTTTGTCTTGGTCTTTGCTCCATTTTAGATAAGGAACTTGCAAAGAAAAGTTTGTTCACCTTTGCCGTGTTTGCTTCTAAGAATGATTATGATACTTTAAGAGTGACAGGTTTGAAAATCATTGCAGATTTACTTGCTGTACATGGTACAACTCTTTTAGACGTGGAAAACGAGAAACAGGTCGATGCTACTGCTATTGCAAGAATATTCTACAGAACGTTGAAAGATGCCACAAGACCTGATGTTCAAGCAATATCTGGTGAGGCGTTATATAAATTGTTACTAAGTGGTATTATTACTGATGATGAGCTGTATGAAATTACCATCATGGCTTACTTCAATCCAGAGATTAATCAAAATGAAGCTTTGAAACAATGCTTATCATTTTGTATTCCTGTTTATGCATTTTCTCATGTTTCTCATCAAGAGAGATTGTGCCGTGTCACTTCCGATGCTTTAACTAGAATTTTTTCAGGCTGGCAAGATAAAGCTGACCAATTTGGTGCTGAAAATATGTTGAAACCGACTGCTATCATTCAGCAAGTGCAGTATTGGACTGATCCATATAGAATTGCACACCGTCCCGCTGAAGATGCCGCTAAGAGTAGTATTCATGTTGAGCTAGGTGTCCAACTTTTGGATACCATAAAGTATTTGGATTACAGAGATGATACAAAAACTTTTTTTAAAAGTATTATCATGCAATTGCCTAAGTTAACATTCACTGAAAAAGCTGAGTTACCAAAATTAGAAAAGCTTTATGAATATTTAGAATTTTTGAAAGTGTTGGTTGAGGCAGATGATATTGATGATGAGGAACTTCAGCCTTATTGGGATGAACACATTCCTGGAGATACTACTGATCCAGATTATGATGAAGCTTCATTAATGGAGGCTCGTTCTTCTTTGAAAGAGAAGTTAGAGAGAATTTTTACAGATAGTGCTACTAGAAACTCTTACAATAAATTTAGACTTTACGTTGCTGAATGTATTGAAAATTGTAAGAATATGGAGAATCCTGAAGTTGGTGAAGTTACAGCATTTGGTGATGATAGTCATATCAAGGTTGAACTTACTGCGGAAGACATCAAACAGGAAGATGAATTAGCTAATAGTAAAGAAGAACCTCATGCTGTCGAAGAAGAAATGATTGATGGTGAATCAACTCCAAAATCAACTCCTACAAAAACTGAACCACTTTCCATGGATATTGTTAATTCGGAGTCAGAAGCAGAAGACGACGAAGAAGAGGAAGAAGAAGAGGAAGAAGATACTCCCCCAGCTCCAGTAAAAAAGTCTAGATCTACACCAGGCAAAAGCAAGGTTAAAAAGGAACCAGTTAAGCGAAGCAGACCAGTCAAGAAAACACAGCCTAAAACTGTTACTAAACGGGGAAGAGGTACCTCTAAGAAAATAGCCGTTGAAGAATCAGAAAGTTCAGAGTCTCAGTCTGAGTCTGAGTCTGAAGAGGAAGAAGAAGAAGCTGATGAGGACGACTTCATGAGTGATTAAGCATCTATATATAATCATACATCTATCTATCTAAGTATCTAATACATCTTATATACCCTATTAGTTAATCGGAGCAGAGTACCCCTCAGTTTCTCCAGAAAAATGAAAAGATTTTTTTCTGTGAGCAGATGGAAAAACGAGCAGAAAACTTTTCCTTCCCTTTTTGTTAAAGCAGCATCTCTTCTCTTAACTTATTAATTACTCTATGCAAATTAGTTATTAAACGCATCTAATTAACTACCGAATAAGATCATTTTGTAAATAATCTTTAACTCTAAAGGCTTAAGTATAAATAGAGTTACATTTCCACACTTCAATTTTCTAATACTGGGAGATTTTACTTATTGAATAACAATACAATTTGCAAAATATGGCTTTATCTTCACAGGCTTCAAATGCAATTATCTACCTCACTTACGGTCTTATGCTCGTAACTGGTATAGGTATTGCCATATGGAAAACTGATAAGTCAAATTTTCTTTCAAATAATGGAACCAGAACAGGTCTTCCATTAGCTTTGAATTTCATAGCAAGTGGTTAGTATCAATTTTTATTACACACAAAAGGTTTCTTTAAATATTGAATTCAACTCCTCCCAAATAATATCTTCAGCCAAGTCCCAAATGAATGACATACATTTCTTACCCTTTAACTTTCTTTTTTATCTAGACGACAATATTTTAAATAAACGGGTGCCATCATTAGGCTGAGATTAAACCGTTTTAACTCGATCAAGCTAGTACTTGCGTGAGGATTATTTAATATTGTTGAGTTTCTTATATTTAAACAAAATACTTTCAATATATCTTGAGCATGACGTTCACTGGTATCATGGGAATATGAGTTTTGTCATATTGGAACGATTGAATTTTGTTTGATGGGATATTGTCTCATTTGAGTCTTTCATTCGTATCTGCATATATCCAAACTCATTTCCCGATCCACAGAATGCTCATGTTCAAGAGTCCCTATCATTACTGATATACTAACTTATTCCTTACTCTAGCTATGGGATGTGGTGTTCTCACAACATATACACAAATTGCCAATATTGCTGGTATTCAAGGTCTTCTTGTCTACTCTCTTGCTGGTGCAATTCCAATCTTTATGTTTTCCTTTTTTGGACCTTTAATCCGTAGAAGATGTCCTGAAGGTTTTGTTCTGACTGAATGGGTCTTCCAAAGATTCGGCCCTGTTTGTGCTTTATACTTATCCCTCTTCACTTTGTTGACTATGTTCTTATTCATGGTCTCCGAATTAACCGCTGTTGAATATGCTATTGAAGCTTTGACAGGTATTGATGCCACCCCATGCATTATTATTGAATGTGTTGTCACATCCATTTATACCGCATTAGGTGGTTTCAAGGTTTCATTTGTGACCGATACTTTACAAGCATGCTTTGTCCTTGTTGCTTTGATTGTTGGTGTTATTGCATATGCTGTTAATATCAACATTGATATGACTTTGAAACACGAGACTCAAGATTTCTTACTTGGAAGTAACAAATTGGGATGGATGTTAGTTTACATTTTAACAGTTGCTATTGTCACTAATGATTGTTTCATGGCTGGATTTTGGTTGAGAACTTTCGCAGCTAAAACTGACCGTGATTTAATTATTGGTACTGGAATTGCTTCTCTTGTTGTCTGTGTTGTTTGTGTCTTGATCGGCTTACCTGGTATACTTGCAGTTTGGACTGGTGATATAACTGTTAACGATGATAATGGTTATAATGCATTTTTCATTCTTATTGCTAACATGAACAACTGGATCATTGGTGTCATTTTGATTTTCTCCGTTGCTCTATCCACATGTACTTTTGATTCATTACAAAGTGCATGTACTTCATCAATTTCAAATGATATTTTCCGTAATAGAGTTCCTATCCTGTGGGTTCGTGGAATTGTTCTATTGATTATGGTTCCATGTATCGTAGTAGCTATTAAGGCTGCAACAAATGTCTTACAAATTTACTTGATCGCTGACTTGGTTTCTGCATCTATCATTCCTGTTTTATTCTTAGCGCTTAATAAGCATTTTTATTTTTTAAGAGCTTGGGATGTTATGGGTGGTGGTTTAGGTGCCCTTGTTGCCGTATTCATTTTCGGTACTATATACTACGATTCAGCTAAAGAAGGTGGTAAATTGTTACTTGTTTGGAATGGTATATACGATGACTCTGATTGGGGCCCATTTGGAGCTTTTGTTATTGCTCCTTTTGGTGGTATCTTAATTGGATTAATCATTGCTGGTCTCAGAATTAGCGGTTTATATATTGTATCAAAGATTACTGGTCGTCCTTTCACTGCTCTAGATGAAGTTGTGTATGAAAGATCGGTTCCTTCATCAACTGACGATGATTATGAAACAGATGTTGTTTCATCTCATTTTGATAACACAAACTCTTCTCCAAAGAAGGGTGATGTTGAGTCAATTTGATTTTTCATTTCTTTCGTTGTTTATATTTATATATTCATCTATATAACTTTTTTACTCTTAGTATTGTGCAACATTATTCACTTATTATTGCACAAATAATATACTTTCTTTAATTCAACCTAACTGTAATACAAGTTTACAAATTCTCACAGTTCAAATTTTTTGAAGAAGAAAAAATCAAAATATTTTTTTTAACTAAAATGCTATGAGATATTACTCATAAACAGAAATTGGTCAGAAATTTGTAAAGCATAACGAGAACAAACATGCCTGACTTAGATACTATAGTAAGAGCCGGAAAGAAATGCTACTATGCTCTCGGACTTGAAGGTTCTGCCAACAAATTAGGCGTAGGTGTCATTAAACATCCACTTGGACCATTAACCCCAGCAAACAAAGCAACTATTCTATCCAATATAAGAGACACATACATTACTCCTCCAGGTGAAGGATTCCTTCCGAGAGATACGGCACGTCACCACCGTAACTGGGTTGTTCGTATAATCAAAAGAGCGCTTGCTCAAGCTGGTATAACAGGAGATGATCTTGATGTAATTTGCTTTACACAAGGTCCAGGTATGGGAGCTCCATTACAGAGTGTTGTCATAGCTGCTAGAACATTAAGCCAATTATGGGATATACCACTTGTCGGTGTTAATCATTGTGTAGGTCACATTGAGATGGGAAGAGAAGTTACGAATGCGACAAATCCTGTTGTGCTTTACGTCAGTGGAGGTAATACACAAATCATCGCTTATAGTCGACAACGTTACAGAATCTTCGGTGAGACATTGGATATAGCGATTGGTAATTGTCTTGATAGATTTGCTAGAACTTTGAAAATTCCAAATAATCCATCACCTGGTTATAATATCGAACAACTTGCAAAGAAAGGAAAGAATTTTGTTGAATTACCATATACAGTTAAAGGTATGGATTTGAGTATGAGTGGTATTCTTGAGTACATTGACAACCTTGCACATGATCTGTTCAAGGGCAAAAACACCAAGTCTTTATTCAATGAAAAGGGTGAAAGAATCACTGTGGAAGATTTATGTTACTCTTTACAAGAATGCCTGTTCGCAATGCTGGTTGAGATCACTGAACGTGCTATGGCTCATGTGAACTCAAACCAAGTGTTGATAGTTGGAGGTGTTGGATGTAATGAAAGATTACAAGAAATGATGGGTGTCATGGTCAGAGATAGAGCTGGATCAATTTACGCTACTGATGAAAGTTTCTGTATTGATAATGGTATAATGATAGCGCATGCTGGTCTCCTAGCATACCGTATGGGAGATGTTACCGATCTACATAACACTGTATGTACCCAGAAGTTCAGAACAGATGAAGTCTTTGTGAAATGGAGAGATGATTAGACGTATAGTAAGTACATAGATCCACTTTAAACCAAATCTCAATTACTTAAAATTATTAAACTGTATTTTTGTTTCGCGTTATTTGAAATCTCAAATAAATTAATTTAAACATGTAAACACTGCTGGGTTTCTCTGGCGGTTATTAAATAACACCAAGCTATCACCATTTACATTGCAAATATCTACTTGAAACGAATTGTAAGACGATATGACTTCACTTGCTGAGACACTAAAAGGACTTAGAACCACACATGCTACAATACAATCATTAGAGACGCCTAAACCAAGAATGTTTACCAATGCATTATTACGAGATGATATTCATTTCACACGCATATTAACAGACTTGACAAATTCATACGAGTTTTATGTGAATAAGAAAATTCCTGATATTGACTATAGCTTTTATAATTTTGACACAAGAACTTTCCTGAAGGAAATGTTTGACGATGTACCAGTCCAGATAGTATTATCTGATGGAGTGACGTCTGTCAATTCATGGAGTGAGCTCAACCAATTACTTGGTACAAAAGATATCGAATTATATGTGAACCATAAGGTCACAAAAGTGGACGAAGCTGGATCACTGGTCTCTTTAAATTACTCAGATTACATAAAGTTGCTGTATACCAAATTGAAAAGATTGTTGGAGCTTGATCCCAACCCAGAGCTCATTGAAAGTTTGAAAAAGGATTATGATACAGCCATTTATTTAGCTGAAGAAGCAATGCTCTTAGAGAGTAAGGAAAATGAATATAAGGAGAAATTACAACATCATGTCACTAGAGTATCGTGGATGGATGATCTTGAAGATGGTAAAGCTGATGACAATATGATGCATTTGCCGGTGTCTGAACAATTAGCAAAAGAAGAAGAAGAAATAGCAAAGCTTGAAAAGGAATGCTCGGAGTTGGAGACTCTTTCTTGATCACAATTCACCTATCATATCATCTATTCAAACTAACTAACAACCATCAAATCGCTTCTCCCTAATTTAAATCCACTTCAATTTTCGCTGAAGGATAAAAAAAAGACGAAAAATAAATTTAGACGAGATTTCAATTTCATTTTAGATATTGTTATATATACCCTATAATACTTAATATATTACTCATCTGTAGTTAAATTGTTAGCTTTATCAAGCTAATTAGAAGAATAAGTAGTTATTGTGTTGGTGAACATCTTGTTTTGAAACTCACCATGAGCAGTGACAACAACTTTTCACTCACCAATAATGATTTGACAAGAGCGGTTGCTACAACTGCGTCTGTGCTAGCAACATCAACTCAGACAGGGCTGAACTCTCATGCAATGTTATTACAAAATAAAACTTTCCAGAAGGCATTGGGTGAGACATTGGTGAGTAACAGAAATCAATCTCTGATACAGAAACATTCCTCCGCCGAAAATATTATACCGTTGATCAGAAGAAGTAAAAGACATAGCAAGAGTAAACCAAAAATGAAAGATTTCAGTCAAATATCGGGAGATTTGCTGAATGATATCCCAAATCCTGAGAACGAAGAAGGTGATGAGACTGGTAATAGAGTGATATCGTTTTCTTTATTCCAAGGTTTCAATGCAGCGCTTCCCGAGATTGACGAGACATTGCAAAATATAAAATCGGGAGCAAATCCGAGACTCATATCATATGGATCATCAGACAGAATACAATTGAATGGTAAAAGCGTTCTCTCACAAGGAATCAGTATTGAGAAGATAAAAACTTCCCAAAGTGCTAAAAAACTGAATGAATACAAAGATGATATCAATTATAGATTAGACCTTCTGGAGATAAGGAAAGGATTAGCATCAAACGAAATACATGAAATAGATACTAAAATAGACAAATTGTATGCATTAAGGAAAAATGTGTTTGACAAAGTTGCGCAATACGAGGAGGACGAAAGTTACTTGGAAGAACAACTGAATGAAATCCAAAGAAGATTGGAATTCGTTACTGAAGTTTTACAAGATGAAAAGGAGAATAATGATTCCAATGACGGAACTGAGTATGGAGATGAAGTAGCTGTTGAATTTGATGAAGATGGTGAAAATGGTAACAATGATACATCCTACGACTCGAATGATGATTATGGTAGCGGTAACAGTGCACCTTTATTATCTAAATCAATCTATGGTAAATTACAAAAAACAGCAAAAGTTGAGAAACGTGTACCATCCCGTAAACATAAGCCAACATTACAACAATACTATAAACCAGGAAGCTCAATTCGTGAATTTAAAGCACATGATGAAGCGATAACATGTTTTGACTTTGACTTACCATTTGGCACCATGGTCAGTGCCTCTTGGGATAATACAGTGAGAGTTTGGGATTTGAATAGATGCAAATGTACAGGATTACTAGAAGGACACCTTTCCAGTGTTCGTGCACTAGAAATGCAAGATAATTTAGTAATGACAGGTTCTTTGGATGCTACTTTAAAATTATGGGATCTTTCAAAGATGAACATATACTCAGATTTGAATGAATCACCATTGTTACATACATTTGAAAGTCATATTGAAGAGATTACAGCATTGAGCTTTGATTCCACAAATCTAGTCTCTGGTTCCTCTGACAGAACAATTCGTCAATGGGATATGAATACTGGTAACTGTTTACAAACTATTGATGTTTTGTGGGCTTCCAGTATGATGAACTCACATATCCAGTTGGACGCAGATGCAAAATTTGTTACTGAAATGAATCCTTTAAATGGTGGAAATGGATCAATGAAATGGGGGAAATCACAATCAAGTTCAAATCATCCATTTATTGGCGCTCTTCAATGTTATGATGCTGCCTTAGCTTCAGGTACAGCTGATGGTGTAGTGAGACTGTGGGATTTACGTAGTGGTGAAGTCATTAGACAGCTGATTGGACACACTTCGGCTGTTACTTGTTTACAATTCGATAACAAGAACTTGACAACTGGTTCTGCTGATAGATCCATCAGAATATGGGATCTCAGAACTGGTGGTATTATTGACTCTTTTGCGTACGACTCTCCTATCACATCGTTACAATTTGATCACTCAAGAATTGTCAGTACAAACGGAGAGAGTACTGTTAAGATATACGACAGAATTGAAGAAAAACATTGGGAATGTGGTAATGCCGATAGTACTGCAGCTGTCACATATGCTAGATACCAAGAAGGATACATGGTTGCTGGTGATTCAACTGGTGATGTGGGTATTTGGGCTATTTGAAAACAGTTTCCCACCAATTGTACATACTAACTACAGACATATATAGCATTAAACTACTTTTATATAGCCTACTACCTTAAATATATTGCTTTACTTGCCATAGAATAGTCTTCAGTAGTTGAGCGTCAATTATATCCGGGTAATTTTTCATTTCCTCGAAATATTTTTTTGTTCAACACGAAGAAAATGGCATTCGCGTTGGCATTTTTTTCCCTTAGGTGCTGATGAAGAGTATTGATTTCATCAGTTAGCTCTTTTGGTGATACTACATACAGAGGATTCATACAGAATACATAATAGTTGACAATGAGTTTTGGAAATCAAACACCCACAATTGTTGTCCTTAAAGAAGGTACTGATACATCTCAAGGCCGTGGTCAAATCATTACAAATATCAACGCCTGTATTGCAATTCAAGATACACTTAGACCAACATTAGGTCCACTAGGATCAGATATTCTTATTGTAAGTTCAAATGGTAAAACCACCATTTCCAATGATGGTGCCACAATTTTAAGATTGTTAGACGTTGTTCATCCAGCTGCTAAGATCTTAGTTGACATTTCAAGATCACAAGATGCTGAAGTTGGTGATGGTACAACTTCTGTTACATTACTTGCAGGAGAATTTTTGAAAGAGTCAAAGGCATTTATCGAGGAAGGAATGTCATCACATATTATCAATAAAGGTTACAGAAAGGCTTGTCAATTAGCAATTGCCAGAATCAAAGAATTAGCAGTTGAAATTAAGAAAGAAGACAATTTCAGAGAATTATTAGAGAATTGTGCTAAGACTGCTATGTCATCAAAATTAATCTATCAAAACTCTGAATTTTTCACAAAGATGGTAGTTGATGCAGTACTCACGTTAGATCAAGACGATTTAGATGAAAACTTGATCGGTATTAAGAAAATCACTGGTGGTTCAATGGAAGAATCAAAATTTATAAATGGTGTTGCGTTCAAAAAGACTTTCTCATACGCTGGTTTTGAACAGCAGCCAAAAAAATTCACAAATCCTAAAATTTTGAATCTTAATGTTGAATTAGAATTGAAAGCAGAAAAGGACAATGCGGAAGTTAGAATCGAGCATGTTAGTGATTATCAATCAATTGTTGATGCTGAATGGCAAATCATCTTTGACAAATTAAAGGCTATAGAAGAAACTGGTGCAAACATTGTGCTATCTAAATTACCTATTGGTGATTTAGCCACTCAATATTTTGCAGATAGGAATATATTCTGTGCGGGTAGAGTTGCAAGCGAAGATATGGAAAGAGTCATCTTAGCAGTTGGTGGTTCAGTGCAGTCTACTTGTTCAGATATCAAGCCAGAACATTTAGGTACTTGTGAACGTTTTGAGGAAGTTCAAATTGGGGGTGAAAGATATAACATATTCGAAGGTTGTCCAGAAACTAAGACATGTACTTTAATTTTAAGAGGTGGTGCTGACCAAGTTATTGCGGAAGTCGAAAGATCATTACACGATGCTATTATGATTGTGAAACGTGCTGTAAAGAACAATAGCGTTGTTGCTGGTGGTGGTGCCATTGAAATGGAATTATCCAAACATTTAAGAGATTATTCTCGTACTGTTGCTGGTAAACAACAGCTAATTATTGCTGCATTTGCTAAAGCTTTAGAAATCATTCCAAGACAATTATGTGAAAACGCTGGTTTTGATGGTACTGATCTCTTGAATAGATTAAGAGCTGCTCATGCTAAGGATGAAATCTGGGCAGGTATTGATTTTGAAAATGAAACTATTGCAAATAATATGAAGGCATTTGTCTGGGAACCTGCCTTAATCAAAATTAATGCTATACAAAGTGCTGTTGAAGCTGCAATGTTAGTGTTAAGTGTTGACGAAACAATCAAGCAACCAGATAATGAACAACCTCAAGCTGGTGGCCCAATGCCAGGCGGTAGAGGTAGAGGTATGCCACGTTAATAATTAACTTTCACACTTATATACATAGATACCTAAATAGTACAAAAACAACTAATATTGTTATAAAAAGTTACAAATAACTGTTACGATGAAAAATAAGTAGATTTATTGTTTGTGCGAATTATTTTTTTATTTATTTATTTTCCTTGTTTGAGGAAATCCATCAAATCCATATCACCTTCATCGTCTCCTGATTCTCCTGTGCCTCTATTATAAGAACTCTTTGAATCACTACTATCAGCAGTTTTATTTGTGGATTTCGTGGATGTTGTCTGTGTACTGTCTTTACGTTTTGATTGCCATTCTTCAAACAACGATCTAAAAGATGATCTGTTTCTTTTAATACTGACACTTGACTTCTTTCTAGAATTTGAAAAAGTAGAGCCAGAAATATTTGCGTCTGGGTTAGCAAGGAAATTATTCTCAGATATATTGGCTAATTGAGCTGAACCTGAAACTGAAGTTGGCGACATGGGAGGCGATGGTATAGTAACATTAATAGCTGGGCGACTCATTGATAATGACGATGGTATGATATTTGGTGATTGACTTGAATCCCATTGCTGTCTAGCAAAACTCTTGTGTTCATTTTGTTGGTTGAAAAGGGGTGATAGGTGTGATGGTGGTGATTGTTCAGCCGCTGAGACGTGTTGATGTGCAGCTCTAGATCCCTGTGTCATTTCAGAAACAGCTGAATCTTGTCTTGTAGTTCCAGCCTCGGAGACTGATCCACGTAATGAAAATGCACGCCAACTGAACTTAGAATTTCTTCTTCCTGAAGTAAAAGAATTACCATTTGAATCAAGTTCAGTAGGTCCAGGTCCAACTGATCCAACATTACTTGAATACATTGGATGATGGGAAACGGAAGATCTTATTCCTGTATTGTTCAATGCATCAGGACCAATTTGTAAAATATCAGTTAGAGATAACTCTGCAGAGTCGTCCACTTCCATTTGCTTTGGATCAATAGAAGATCCTTGTCTGGAGATAGCAAATGGTCCACTAGGCATTGATGTTGAACCCATTTTGAATGCATTCAATGGTTTTACAAGGTCTGGTACTTCACTTGAATTGAAATCATTCTCACTTCCTCTTGGAGCTAAGAAATCATTATCATTGTAATTATCTTTCAGGATATGTGCATAATCAGCGTTTACCACTGTACCATCAGATGAAATAATCAGGTCATCATTATTTGTAGGTTGCCTTTGAGATGATGGATCAAGTTGTGTAGCATGTGGAACTTGTTCTTCATAATCAAATTTAGGAAGATGAAAGCCAGGTAAAAATGAGACGCTTCTTCTCCACCAGCTATATTCATATTCAACATCAAGTGCTGTATCTACCTTTTCTGTTGTTATATTCCACGGTTGTTCTCTGATCAAAAAGACTACTGTGTCAACAGTACAGTTGAAAGCTTGGAAAAAAGCTGAAGTACATGCTAACCATGGATGATGGAATGGTATACTTCCATGTTTCATTTGAATACACTGGGACACAAAGGGAAAGAGCCATAACAGGAGATATGAAAATGGATAAATGAAAATAACTTTCATTTGTTTCAATATTTGTAATCTTCTCAATTGGAATCGTTCCATTGCTTCTCTGTGTAATGTTCTTTGAATATCTAAACCGACTTCTTGTTGTAATTGTCTTAATTTCTCTTCTGATGCTTGATTGTTGGCAAAGAAATTGAGTCCCCTTAAAGAACTTGATCTTCTACGCTGTTGTCTCCTTGCTTCTAGTACAGTTGCAGAATTAGTGGAGTTCATAGAAGATGCAACGACTTCCTCAAGTCGCTCCTCTTCCATAAGTGTATGGAGCTGATTTGGTTGTTTTTCCCATAGATCAATATTATTTTCCAAATCATCAACTTTTAATCTTTCTAAATTTTGTAAATCCATATCTGTGTTTAGTCCCTGGCCATGTAATTTAGCACTAATATGTATATCTGGGAACAGAAGCATAAGACAAAGTTTACCAATCTTATACCATATTGAATCACCCCACACTTCTGTAACAACACGTCGTCTATCTTCACCTACAACATCCATCTTACCACTGACAAATTTATATTCTTTCATAACATGGTAATATATGCTACCGTAGATGATGAAAATCGTGACAACGATACAATATCTGGGAACCCAACTCAAGACTAGTCTATACCAGTTAGGACTAACGGGTAAGTAGGACCAACAGATGTTATCTTCATATCCGTGGATGAATCCAAGAGAAGCGAAAAACACGGGTATTATCAGTGAAATGGCATAAATTATGTATCTGTAGAAGTATAATCCACCTTCTAGGTTGAATCCATTTTTGGTCTTTCTATTAGGTCTGAATATAAGTAAAGCGATATGAACAGCAAAACTAAGAATAATCAAATCGGCTCCTTCAATACTTACAACTGTAAAAAATCCAATTGCATCTAATAATGAGTGTCTATCTTCGACTGTTGTCTGGTTGAACGATACTATAGGAAAGACTAAAAGCATAACAGCTTTGATGAAATCGTAGATAATCAGAATCATAATAAGTTGATGACGGAATACTCGTTTTTTTGGATTTATCATAGCATAAAAATATATAGCTATCAAACCAAATAAAATAGAAGTTGAAGATGAAGCTATACCTGAGATACGAATGTTTCTAGATTCAGTACTGTCGTATACATTCTCAAGATGATCCTGTCTCTTTGAAAACACAATTTCCTGAATATTCGTTATCACCTCTCTCGCACTTGCAAAGACTGTGTCCTTCATCATGAATAACAGTTATTATTCTATGAATCGTATATGCTTCAGTAATGTATATGTGACGTTCACTTGATTTATTTGTAGATATTGATGTTCGTTGATTATAGTTATATTGATAATACTTTGACTCCTTATACTATTTGAAGAGAAATGAAATGAGCGAAATTTTAGATCTTAAACAGACATAAGTTCATGCATATAAGTTTGATATACCTTCAAGACGGTGTTATTATACAACACAGTAGTTCAAACTGTATCCAACTTGAAAATTCAGTATTTATATGCACAATTCCTTTTGTTATACAAAATCTCGCAGGGAACGAGGATGCTATACTAAACAATTAACAGTGTACCCTCTATAAAACCTAGTCGTATAAGATATATTAAGAGAATACAGCAAACAAACTCCAGTCAGTTGTATTTTATAACTACCAGATTGGCTAATGAATTGTGGTAGAGTATCAGTAGTACTATTATAGCTATTTTAAGCAGTGAATTAAAGATCTCCTTTAATTAATTAAATTACTTCGCTGTATTTTCATTTTAAGCTTCTACAAATATTTTAATTATATTTTTATTTTATTTTATTTTATTTTATTTTATTTTATTTTATTTTATTTTATTTTATTTTATTTTATTTTATTTTATTTTATTTTATTTTTATTTTTATTTTTATTTAATTTAATTTAATTTATTTTTTCATTTCTCGTTTTGTCGATTTAGTGAACATGCAGATTTTCAACGTCTATTACCTGTATCGTGGTTGGTATAGCTTGATATACAGTGCGTATGTGCTGGGGGAAGCCGACGGGTGTGGCAGAGTGGCTAGGTTGAAGCAGCAGACTCAGAGTAAGATCTCTCCTTTGGTAAACACCGAGCCATCTCTAGATCTATGCGAGCTGAAGAAGGTTTGAGATACTCCACCTTTTCTGTACCCAAAACTGAAATTCTCAGTAGAATGCAAGTAGAACAAAATACTAGTGTTTTTGTCTATCTGAAATAGGCCTAAACAACCTATGTATATCTGTTTGACTCCAGACTCTGTTCGTGCATGTAGTTCAACCTCTCCACTAGCTCTCAGAACGGCATTTTCAACTACTTCATAACAAAATTTCGAACCCTCTACTATTTCGGAAGAATGATCAATTATCTGCCTGCATATGTACCTTGATAAGTCCATTTGGATTATATCCTCTCCATTTCCTGAACACATACAACTGACTAAGTATTCATCCTCCTTGATAGCGTAAGAGCCTGCTCCTATGATAGCTGCACATCCCACACGCCCACTGAATTTCAGAAATGATCCACCTGATGAGACACCAATCAAGACGTTTCTCTCTGGTGTTACGATAGTAACACCTACAGTATCGTTGACATATCTCACATCTTCAAGGTAATGGTTATGTATATCTGAGTTATTCAGTAACGGTTTATATTTCTCATAGAGCTTCTTCATTTGGGGTGAAATCAAGGTTGTGTTGTCAAATTCAATTGGAGCGGGTACTCGTAGAACGGCACTATTGGATTCATAATGATCGAATGCATTATGTCGTCGCCACTGCTGTGTCATTGAGTCAACACAATCAGATATTGGAAGTTTCGATGACCTGGAACATGTAATTGCAGATTGGTATCTTTTATCTGTAGATAAGATTAACACACTAGCATCACATTCAACCGTTCCATCCCTTGTAACACTGGAACCAATGCCTGTATTTGTCAGCTCAGAAAGCTCTATGATCTTGCTACTTGTGAGCAGATGATTTAATCCCTCCTCGAGATATTCGGGTAAGTGAGTGTTTTCCAAACTTATTGCCTTGACATCGGAGCCATCGTTCAATGCTTTCAGTAAGAGCTTTTTCAATCGGTGTTTATGAGATACAGGATGGTTTCCCGCTCCAAGATGTATCAGAGTAATCATTAACAAACGTTAATATGTATAAAGTGTAACATATGGTTTTCTCTTTAATATTGTGATAGCAAATTTAAATGGAAAGCATAAAGGTATGTAATACATGTTCTCATCCATAAATTGATAAATATTTTGTTTCGTTATATTTTTTAATTTACCCTGGTGAGCGTTAAGATCAAGCGCTTTTGCAATATTTATATAGTTAGATCATTTCAGAATAAGAGTAAATTTCCTTTTAGTTCTATATAACAGTAATATTTAATCAGTATTATAATGCTACTTCTTTCAGTTTATTGAAATATATATCTCTAACTGTTGAATCTTCAATATCATTTGAAAGAATTTCATAAATCTTACTCCATGAATCTTCGCTAAGACCTTTGAGAATACTCTTTTGCTCCTGCGTTACAGGAACTGGAGTGGTAGTTGTTGAAGGTTCACGTACTGCTGGTGTAGCCTCCTTTGATATCAACACATTAAGAGTGAGTGTGTCGGCGTCACCAGTAGCTGAGCCCACTGTTTCGCCATCATGAACTGTTTTGGTTTTTATCATCAATTTTATCTGTGAAGGTTCAATAACAGTACCATCAGCTTTAAGTTGTTCGACCAATTCAGACTTTACCTTGTGAAATAATGCAGATGAATCAATTGATATAGTCTTATTGAATTTTGGGGGTCTAAGTGATTTGAATGTTATAGAAATGGACTTTGTTTGGACTGCATCTGTAGCAGTAGCTCTTGTGTATATTGGAGGATTCGTGATCTTGCCCATAGAGAACTGAATTAAGTAATAAGTGTTAGTATATCAAATATTATAGTGTAATGTATCATGTAAAGTAAATTAGACTTACTGAGTGTATCTTGATACTTTTCAGACTCTTCTGGAATGAATCATCGTAAACAGGTGTTGAACACACAAGCTTGATCAAAGCTTCGAACTTGGTTGCAAAATCAACTTCACTGGCAACAACAGACATCGACAGAGCTTTAATTATTGATATAGTATAGTATTAGTGGTAAGCTATTATTCTTCAACTAAAAAGATTGATTTGATTAATGAGCTAGATAGAGGTTCTGAGAAGGAAAATTCGTTAAATTGAAAAAAAACATTTGAGTTTGATTTTAGCGCCACGATACAATACGAGTTGCTTTGTTCCTTACTGCTATACTATGAGATATCTCACCTCTATATCAAATGCAGAATGATGGTAGCAAGGAAGAGAGCACTTTGAAGAGTTTCAATTATCATGAGGCACCAGTTGAAGGAAATGCACAGTACCTACTCACTATGACCCACTTCCCCAACATTTACAATCCAGAATCTGTAGACACAAGAGTAGTAAGAGTCCCTCTTGATACACGGACAGATTATCCACAGTTTTCTACTAAACTACCAGGATTTGAAGATGGAGCTATATTGGACCCCATTGACCCCAAGGATAAGACTTTCAAGCCTGTTGGAGAGTATGAAGGCCAATTTTATGGTTTTAGTTCAGTTAGTCCATTATCATTATATCTCACACAAGATGAATACGAAGTAATTGTGCGATCAATCAATTACAAGTTGAAAAGTGGGTACTCTGGAGGTAAATGGGTTGTTTGGAATATTATGGATATGCTCTCTTTGGGCATATTGAGATGGTTATTGAAAACTAGGTTTGATAAGTCTTCTTTAGATGATCTTGAGACGTATGTTGAATCAATAAATTTAGAGTTCAAGAACCAGAACAAACATATTGCTATCATGAGTCCAAGGCTATCAGGTTACTTGTCTTTGGATTTTGTTGTTCCAAGGCCTACTATGTCTCTTTAATTGCATATAATTCATTTGTATATAGATTTCTATAAAGTATAATGTCTCTATGGAAAGTATTTATTGTCATATTTACTATGATTGAATTTTACATAAATTATATATATATCTAACGTAATCTCTGCTGGATTCGTCTCATTCTATGGTTCAATTTACTATTCCAGTTTATGCTTTTGAGACCTATAGGCCTACCGCCCATCATTTGAGACGCTTCTATTAAGAATTTCTTTCTATCTTCTTCGTTTAACGTCTTACTTCTTTTTTGAATAAGCTCGTGATATCTGTTTCTACTTTGGATGACAAAATTCTTACAATTTACTATCTCATCTTGACTTATCTTTTGGAAAGAACTGTATTTGAAACACTGTTCAAGAAGATTGTTAACATCAATAATCTTTTTAGGTCCATTTTGGATTATTTGAAAAAGTTCAGCAGATAAAAAGCCATCGTCATCATCGTCGTCATAATCATCATACTTGCTAACATCTAATCGACTCATACTTGCAATCTTCTTCTTTCTCTTATTTTTCTGCAAATTTTTTGCATTTGCTTGTACAAGTTGAAGGATTTGAGGCTCCAGTGACTTGAAGATGGTCAAACTCACCTGGAATATAGCCTTTGAGTCTTCATAAAATAAGCAATCCCATACTCTCAAGGTAGTTTCTATTGGTAATACGCCTACAAATATACTCATGAACCAACTTGTAGTACAGAATGATAATGGAGGTAAATCATACAAAAAGTTCTCTTTTGACGTGTTGATGATAGGCCATAGCTGAGGTAAATATTGTCTCAAACATAAAAGTAAAACCCCTTGATGAACATTTACACCTTCTAGATTTAGATCATGTATACCAGGTAACATTCTTTCCGTAATTATAACTAACATCCAAAATGCTTTCTCTTCATCCATAAAAATTAAAAGCAAACCAGCTATAAAATTCAAGGATTGACAGTATCCCACTGTAGGTCTGTATTGTGCAAAGCACTTCAGAACCCTACGTAAAGTCTGTAAAAGAGGAGACTCACGCCTAACTTCTTCATTAGTAACTGGGTCTTTCGTCACGATGTCTGCAAAATGAACGTTTTCCGGGAAAGTTCTATGAAGATCCTTTTCAATTGCTTCAGTGTTCTCATTAATAGTATTCAATGTCTCTTCGACAAGTTTATCATATAATCCTTTGTTGTCTCTGAGCTTATCCTGACCTCTAGCAAAGTGAAACCAAGCTGCACCTCTCCATTCAGCTGGAATTCCTTTGCGAACATATCTTTTCAAAACATCAGATCTTGGTGGAAATCTAGTCGGAGACTCTTTCTTACTTATGTAAAGTCCATTTTTGATCATTAACTTTTCCCATTTTCTTTTACGTCTTATGAGAAATTGCGAATATTCAGACCACCACTGGTCGTATGCTTGTTTTGTGATGAAGTGATTTACTTTTTTAAATCCATATCTGTCTCTATCTGAATGTAAAATACTTTTCACGGTGTTTCCTTTCGTCGATGATCTTGGCGATGAGGGACCTATTGAGCTGGATCTTGGATCAGTCACTTCTGTTATATTCTTGCCAATTTGAGATCTCATAAGTTCCGCTGATGTTCTTGATTGCTTTAATGAAGTCACTGATTCAGTACGTGTGATTGTGGCTCTCTTTGGAGGAGGCTTGATCATAGGTTCACCCTGTGCAACTGATGGAATCTTACCATTTGACTTTATGAGAGTAAAATCACCATCTTGTCCATCATCAACTTCAGCATCGTCAAAAAGTTCGTGATCAGCGTCCTCAGTTTTGCTCTTGTTTTTATGTGGTACCTTCAATGGAGACGTGGAAACAGCACTGTGAGCATCTACACCATAGTAATCTAATACACTATAGCCTGATTCGGATGGGTTCCTGTTATGGCCGTCTGATACCTGCCTTATAGTCAGAATGTTTGGAGACACTGCAGCTTCCTCCCTCACTTGGGGCACCTTGGTTGGAGCAAATGTTTGGTGAAATTCAGTGGAAGCGCTGCTAGCCTTATGTATGGACAGATCAGGCATTGAAGCTGTAGTTATGAACTGGCCATTCTTGTACATGGCAAATCTGTAATTTTTGCGGTTCTCAACTCCTGTCAGGTGATAGAAGCGTTAAATACGAGTCAAGTTATACCTGTACGCCAAATGATCAGTTACATTCAGTGAAGTTAATCTATGTTTGTGGATTCCGTTTTGGTAAAAAAATTGATTTTTGCACAGGTCAAAAAATGTTAAATGAAATATTATTAGAGCCTCATTAATAAATATGTCAACCTGATAACTGATGAGGTAGCTATATAGATATAGCACACAGCTGAGCTCAAAGGAATAAGTAAACTGGTGATGGCCGAGTCTATCTCTCTAGTAGAGAGAAACTTAGTGTGGCGATATTCGTCTCGCTCATCCGTAGATTACCCCATTTGCTCTCCAACTTATCTGGGAAATGGATTAATACTTACTCATATGAGTAGCACTCCACATTTGATATATGAAAAGAACTATCAATATATGGGCATATGTTACAATGATTATCCAGTTATGACCTCCACAAATCTGAATCTAGCTCAAATAGGTGCAAAAAGACTCCCAATGGCCATAGGATCTTGGCAGCAGTTCATCAAAAATTCAGATACAGCTGACCATTTAAGTAATAATTATAGATACTCAATATTCCCCATTATTTATTCACTTTGTACGGCAACAGTTATAACATGTTTTCTCACTATATTGATCTTTTCTAAACAGTACTTGACTAGTCAGCGGCCTTCTTGGCTTTTGAAGCTCTCTTCAATTTTTTCATCCATCCAGCTGATTTCGATATACATATTTACCTTGGTTACATTAACAGACCAGCATTATCATGGAGCTGTCAACTCGGACTATCTCGTTGACAAATTAATCGCGTTAACAGGTTTTAATGTGGTATACTTGCTCTGCTTCACTCTATTACAACTAACTCAAGTACAGATTATTATGAGACTATTCCCCAGAACTAAAGAAAAGAGAGTGATATTCTTTGCAGGAATTTCATTGACATTGATGACACAAACAATATGGGCATGCTCTACATTTTTAGTAGACTCTAGTGATATTTATTCATCCACAGATGATAATGATACCGTTGCAATCATTCCAGCAGTTATTTATTTGATAAGAATTTCTTTATCTGTTATGTATTCCTGTTTGGTACAAGTATATTGCTGGGGTAAAAAAGAATTCATATTCAAACCTGAGATACGGCTTTTAACTATAACTATGCTTATTGGTATCAATGTTTCTGTTGGATTCTTCATAGCTGATATATCCAATGTTTGGGTGAGCGAATTATCTGAAGTTTTCAATGTTACATCATATGTTATATCGAACATCGTTAGTTGGGAATGGATTAATAGAGTGAGTCAATTAGAAAAGTTTAAACAAAAGGAAGGTGTCCTGGGTAGACCATTTTATGAAGATGAAATGGTGACAAACCCTAAATTCCGTTATCACACAGATCAATTAGAAGATATAGGATCTAGTATAAGTAGCAAATACCAAAGCAATGCTGAAGGCGGTGTCACTTTTCAAACAAACAATGTACATAGAAAGAAAGTGAAAAAGAATGAGCGAAGATTCACTAAAGTTTTTGACTCATTGATGGATTATACCGATAGACTTATAGCTTATGGTTTGTCTATTTCTAGGTCAGTTTCTCAATCAAGCCAAAGGACTTTTCCTTCAGTTATAGGAGGTAGAAAAAGAGGATCAACAAGAAGAGCTAATAAAGGAAACGATGACGTGTTTATTTATTCTCCAAAGCAAGTCATTATAGATGCAGATGAGTTATTGCGTCAAACTTCTGTTGCAGAAACTCATACCGAACATGATCAAATCTCAAATTCACATAACGAGAATCTACATCAAAGAAAAAGGCTTGTAAACTTCTCAGGTGATGTCCTCTTTGGAGATAAAACAAAGGACAAGACTGGGAATTTGACAAATCTGTTTGGTAGAAAACAAAATTCAAGGCCAGTTATTATTCATGACAATGTGGTGATCAATACAGGGACAGCGGGTACAGGGGATGAAGCATCGGATAATGTTGAATCTAAAGCTGGTACTTCTCAATTACATACAATGAATTCTGGAATTACTAGAGAAAGTTTGAGCTCTGACAATTACGAAAGTTCTTCTCATAGTGAAGAACAATTATTAGCTTCCAGATTAGGTGAAAATATTGAGGAAGTCATCCCGGATCTGGACTTTGAAAATGATGACGACAGTAGCATATATAACACACGATAGTATTGTATATCTCTATGTATCTGTATATATACCCATTATTTATTTTACGATTTCAAACTTGATTTGTATTATCGATTCGAATGATTAATTTATTGTTCGTATACAAAATACTTAAATATCTACTTCTCAGCTAGAACGACAAGGAAGTATGCAACACCCTCGTTTCTTGGGGTGTATTCATTCATGGATTCTGTGTATTCTAATTTAGCCCTATCCTTCAATGATAATTTCTTGTTCAAAATTTTCTGTTTGACCAACTCACCTCGGCTACCATTGAATTTGTAATCCACAAATAATTTGACAAAATCGATTCTGTCATTCAGAATATTCAAGTCACCGTCTGCTTCGCTTATCACCTTTGGAAGGTCTAAACCCCCAAACTTGTAAAATAGCACAAATTCGATATAGTTAGAGAAAAACTCAAAAAGGTCATTGACTCTTGTATCCTTATACCCAACATCAATCTTATAACCTGATGACACATGTATATTATCGGAATTGGATGTTCCATTTGACATTATGGAGTTCTGGCGCGAGTCTATAATAGATGATTTGGGAGCAACAGCAGCAACGGAGTGTTGACGTTTCTCGCTCTTCACAGTAGAGGAGTATGAACCAGCAACAGACGCATCTGGAGTCATATCATGGGATATAGATGAGATTTGTGGGTATGCAACCATCGAGTAGGAAACATTAGAGAATCCAGCCTCATGCAACAATGGAACAATTTCGGTAGTCAATTGAGAATGAAAACCTGCTTCTTCAACTCTGGATCCTAATTTTTGCCATATTTTATGAGCAACATATTCGTTTGTTTCCATCTCTGTATTTTCAGTTGGATGGTTAATGACACCAGAATCGAATACCAAAAATTGAGCAACACCCTTAGGTTTCAATATTCTTTTGATTTCTTGTAAACATTGAGAAATCTCTGTTTTGGGTACTGACAAATCAATATCAGGATAGTATACAGCTGATTGTGAAGCATCCCTTAATGGAATTTTTAAAGGCGATGGTGTACTGAAAGATGCATATGATGATAAGAATTTGAGTTCTTTCGGATTAAGATAATTACGAGTATTCCCAGATGGTGTACTAAGTACACTTTCGTGAAAACGTGGATTTTCCTTAAGGTCTTCCTCTTGTAGATACCCATGATTGTCAAAATCAACAAATGTATTGAAAGATGATGATACATGAACAACATTGGTGTAATAATCGGGTTCATCATATCTCATTTGCCAGCCTGTTAATCCATTTAAAGATTCAATACCTCCCGCATCAGTTAAGTCAAGTTTTTCTTGATTGATAAATACACAAATTTCAGGAGGAGCCAATTTGAGGGAAGGATCACTATCGATCGATGCATGCAGTCTGTCTATTGCAGCCTTCGTAGTTGGTAATAATAATGAATTGTTGCCGAGTAATTTCTTTATTACCTGTGACATCCAAAGAAGAATAAGAAGTTTTTGCTTTTCCTGAAACATATTACTGTTTATTGAACTTTCATTTTGATTCAAATCAGATGTTGCTAATTGATCCAGCTCTGAGAGAACATTCTTTTTGGCTTCTTGACTTTTTGTAGCAAAAGCGCTGGTATGACTATGTTCCTCTTTCGCCTGGTGACTTGATGTTGCTTGTGCCAACGATGCCGTACTACCAGATCTTGATACTGTGTGTTCTTCCTTCAAAACTTGCGCTACACCCTTAGCAGAAGCTTCAATTTCTATGATTTGATTACTAACTGTATGTAAAAACTTCTTATACCACTCAGTCCATATGTCCTTTCTTGAATTAGCAAATGTCAGAGGGTCATTAAAGTCAGCATCGTCCATATACTTTATAAAGAATCTCAATTGTTCAAGAAAATAGCTGCCTGCCTTTTCCTGTGTTTCAGCTTCAAGTTTCTTATTTGCTCTGGCCTCTATCTTCATTTGTCTTTCTCTGGCTAAATGCTGTCTTCTTTGCATTGACACCTGATCTTCGTAGCTTGTGTAAGCATTACCAAAAGCTACATCTCCAGCAAATGATGCGGCCTTCTTACCAAGTTTGAGTAAAGAGGATTTTGCAGAAGATTGTGAACTTGAGCTTTTTGGTAATGGAATACCAGATGCTTGTGTAGTTGAAGCTTTGCTTAGAGATTCTGATGATGCCAACGTGGAGCTACTTGCCTTAGATGATACATTAGCCGTGGTATTTGTCTTTTTCTCCTTTTGCGAATTATGCTGACGTCTGATTTTGTGTAATGGATTCACAAAATGGTGTTGATGATGGTGACTAGAGGCGGTATGAGTTGTCTGAGGAATTGATTTTTTGTTACTTGAAGATCTGTCACTTGAATTGCTGTGTACTCTCTGTAATTGATCGTATTCTTCTCCCTTTGGTGTACCAGCACCAGAGTCGGAAAATACAGGAGGAGATATCGATGAACCCGAATTGCTAGAAGTAGTCGTCTGTAAGGAAGTTGTTGATTCAGAGTTTTTCACTGGAGTAGGAGGACTGATTTGTATCATTGGTGAAGGGGAAGCTTTGCGAGAATCTCCAGTAGAGCTGATCCTGCTCAGTTGACTCGTTGGAGGAGACATTGTGATCAATCGTATGTTAATTCTTACTCTGAACACAGATTGACTACTGAATATCTCTAATGATGGCAACTATTTGGTTAATATGTATTGATATCTTCTCCACTAGAGAGCCAGTGAATTGTAATCAAGGATAAATAAATTTCGGCACTTTGAATTAAAAATATTTTCTGTACGAAAAACAAAGAAGTGGTGTGCAGTCAGTTTAATTAATTTATATAGAAGAAGCAAAGAAACTAAAAACTAATATAAGGAAATATGTCAGCTTAACTATTTGCTATCAAAGATCTATAACTGGCGATGGTGTAGAATGGTTAAAAGTCCTGATAGTAGTTAGTTGAGGGTCAGGTTAATAGGTTTCATAATCCACAAAGTGATCCTTATCTTTCTTACTTCACTCACCTCGTAATTTGACACTACGGCGCTAAAAAAAACTATATCTATATAGATCACATTATTTGTTATGCCAGTTATGTATTGATGAACTATTCTATATAAATTATTTATGGCTCGAATGATGGTTCAATCTTACTACATATATCCATATATATATGGTAGTCCTCTAATGATCGTTTCTTGGTGCCCGAATAGAACGTTTTCCACTGACTGTTAGGTATGGAAAAGTTACCAACACTTCTTTCAAAGTACCACTTATTGACGGGATTGTTCTTTCTAGATCTCCAAAGAAGCTCTTGAGGATATTGTTGCAATATACACTTGAACACTACGTCCGCCAGTCCTGGAACACCCTGTAATTTTTTCAAAACTGCAAACTTATCAAGATAAGGGACGCGTTTAACTGTTTGAAAACCATTCTCATTTGTAACTATTGAATCCTCCCAAGTGATTATAGCACCGCCTTCATAATCACCAGCAATGATGATACATGCTACCTTCCCTGAGATTCTTTGCAAATAATGATCCATATTCAAATTTCTTTGGAAAGAGTCGTCTATCAGGTGTTTTAATCTCTTGAGATCAATGAGTCCCTTCTTTTCATAATCTACGAGATCAATTCCTTCCTTGGAGTTATGACTAGAAAGAATATCAATTTCCATTCCTCTTTTCAGAATGGTAGTATTCAGCTGTGGAGTTTTTCTTAAGTTAACTGGTAATGAAGATGATATGGTGGGTCTATCTGTTAAAATATTATATATAATGGGGTTTGATAATCTTTTCTCTCTCTTGAGTGTAGCTATTCCTGGAGTTGTAATTATACCTGTGGCAGATGGAATTAAGGATAATATTGAATTCATTTCATTCAAGTTTGTAAGGTGTCTGTCCCTCACATCATGCGGTAAAAATCCAATGTATAACTCGGCGGTAATATCTTCAAGTTCCTGTAAAAGATTAACGTAAACATGAGAACTTTTGAATCTCTCTAGCGATGGAATACCACCAAGTGGGTCAATGTATATGATTTTTTCAATTGTAACTAGCCCGTCATCGTCTAAATCATTGTTTTCCTTTACAAATTGCTCATTTGCTTTTGTGAGTTCAGTTGACAAAGATTTGACAACGTCAAATCCTGACATGAATCTTTGCTTACTATCGTGAGTTTCGACAGCAACAGGGTAGACTATTGGAATAATACCTTGAGCCAATGGAATGGAAATAAGTTCTGGAACAGAAAATGAGTACTCTCCACTCTCTGTGTCGTATTCAAACAGTCCTCGTATAGCTCTCAATGATAAATCTTCGTCAAGTTTTGATGCCATAATACTTATCAAAGAATTTGACTGTTCCATGATGGACTTTGTTAGAATCGTGGTGAAGTTATTGTCCTTTGGGGTAGCTTTGATTTCGTCATCCATGTCAATAACTATGATGGGACTCACACCTAGTTGAATCATCTTATATAATGTAAGTCCTATACCTGATATAGTCTCTATTGAAAGATTTTTTAAGTCTCTGATTTTCAGTATAGCTACCCTTAAAGTATTAGATAAATATATTTCATTATACCCATTAGCTCCTGGTATCACTACTGAATCCTTGTTCGAATATTTGGTGAACAAATCATCAATTATTCTATCATACTTCTTGTTCTGTGGAGTTGGTTCGTCCTGCTGAACCAATGATTGATCAAGTACTTGGGCTGCAATACTTCGAGTGGTATCAGAAGTGGTTCCTAGATCGTTGTTACCAGCTTGTAAAGGATACTTTTGCAAATAGTTTCTAACTTCACGTTTTGTGGCTGTACAGCTCAAAATTGTCAATATAAGGTCTTTTTTGTCATCTGAAGATTTTGCATGCTGCTTTAGATGAGACTGAAAACCTTTTATATCTCTGATGGTATTCAATGATCTTTTCAGATGATTTGGCAATCTTTTCGCCGCTATGAATCGGATAGTATGAAAAACCATACCCTTTTGATCACTTAACTCCTATGAACGGTGACTATCCTTGCAAAGGGAGAAATATATAGTGATTAGAATCAAAAGTGTTGAAGCTCAAATAACATCTCTAAATTTTCTCCTCAAAAGCGGGAGCTGAAAAAGGTAATTTCTCGGATCACGAGTGAAGTTTAGCGCTGCATCGATGATTTGACCTTATAAAACAGCTATATATAAATATATATATATGTTCATTACTTTGTTTATTAGATAAGTTTACATAAATGTGGTTAATGCAGATAGGTGACTATGTAGTGTTGTTGATATGTTAATTTCAAGATGCAGATTCAAGAGTTTTGTAGTAAAAGTTTAGATTCATTCTCCTTCACATATCGTCATCGTCGTCGTCGTCATCATCACCGTCATAACGAGTGTCAACTTGACTTTCTTGCTGAGTTGCAACTTCTCCATTCTGTTCACCTTGGCTTTTGGTGCTGTCATGCATTTTACGCAATTGATCCATGACTGAAATAATGAACGGTCTCATTTCGTTTATTTCCATTAGTCCAAGATTATCCAACTGTAAGTATAACTCGTTCAATTCTCGTATACCTTTTCTGGCTTTGATCTGTCTCACTTCACGTAAATCTTGAATCAGTGACCTTATCTGATGTGGAGGGTCAGTCATATCGTCAGATGCTCTGTTACAATAGAAGTTAGTAAAATGTTCTTCACAAAACACGATCAAGTTCAAAAAATACTCACTTATCAAGTAAAACTTTGGAAACTTCAAGCCAATGCCATGGTAATTCACTGAACTTCCCTGGATTCCTTAACTCCTCGTCATATCTGCTCTGTAGAAACTTCAAACTGAGCCATTCTGGCATGACTATGCTACATTTACCTTGTGATTTCAAAATTAACGCCAGCCATATTGGTAGCTGTTCTCTACTAAGAGCTCTTAAGTTGGGTAATTTATTCTGTTAGTATATAGCAAGTTAGTATCTATTCTGCATTGGTAAAGAAGCAAAGATGTACTTACACCTATAAGTTGGACTCCATTCATAGAATATCTGGAGAGTATTGTTATGAGCTCATTTTCAGCAAGAAAGTTGATTTCAGCTGGAGAAAACGTTGTCTGTAGTTTTGGAGGAAGCGACATCGTATGCTATATGTATCTTAGTATTGCTGTACAAACTGAGTTATTGATAATTATGGACACTTGTAAAGAGCTTATTAAGTTCTCACGCGTAATCTTGAATAAATTGGAATAAAATCTCGTCTCCAGTTTGCGACTTCGATAAAAGTTTGAGTCGGAGAAAAAGATTTTTACAGTGAAGAGCATGGTTCTGGATTTTAAAATACTGACTAGTTATAGTTCTTACAAGTAGATGACAACAAATACGGAAGAGAGCTTTGATCCCTTGGAGCTGTTCTCAGCAGTCCCTGAAAAAAGGAGCCAAGAAAGCTTTAGTTTTGCAAGAAAAAATGAAATTGAACTAGCAAATGATATTCTGAACGATGATCCAGGAGACGAAGATAAAACCATCAATAAGATTCATGTTTTAGACTTGCCTTCTTTGACGGTTAGACCACCTGCTACAGTTCTCATAGGATTTTTGAAGTTGCTTCAGCCCGAACAAATATGTAATTTTGGAGGTGTAGCGCTGACTACCAAAAGCACTGAGAGTAAACTTCCTGTTGAAGAGATACGATCGAAAGGTGTTTCAGGAGAGGAGTTAGATGAGTTATTGAGTTGGATGAGAACTCATGGGATTACTTCATTGTCAACCGAATATCAATTATCCACATTATGTACACAACTATCATCAGATACTGATTTAATCTCATATTTGACGAGAATAGTCTCATCTCCATTGGAATGGATTACAAACTCTGAAGAGCAAGAGATGATATGGGGACTTGCTTCAACACGTATTGCAGAGAAATCAGGAAGAGCTGCACTTCCCAGTTTTACAAGGAAGATAGTTCTCGAAGGGTTATCGAGGGATATCCTATTGAAAGAACCATCAATGGCTAATGACAATATTGGACACAAAACATGGGGTTCATCGCTTATGCTTTCACAGAGATTGATTAAAAACCATAGAAAAATGTTACTAGAACCTATCATTGAACTTGGAGCAGGTACAGGTTTATTAGGAATTACATGTGCAATATTGGGATATGAACAAATCTTGTTAACTGATTTACCTGATATAGTAGAAAACTTGAAGGAAAATATTACCTTGAATGATCTTAAAATTGAAGAGAGTGGAAATGGTATCCAGGTGGATGTTTTAGACTGGTCAGCTCCTGAGTCCTTTGTTGCCAAACGTGGACCACTAAAGTGCAATACTGTTTTGTTAAGTGACCCTATATATTCAGATCAACATCCTCTATGGGTTGATAACATGCTTGAAATGTTCCTAGCTAGAGATGGAAGGAGTAGATTGCTGCTACAAATACCAGTGAGGTCAAGATATGAGTCTGAGAGAGCGTTATTATTCAACTTATTAGATAAGCGTGGACTTGTTGAAGTTGAAGGAGAGACTGAGTATGGTTATGATGACTTTGGGGAGCAGACATTTTTGTTCAAAATTTATAGGTGGAAAGAGTTTTGTAATTAGATAGATATAATTGTGTATAGATAGTGAATAGAGCAAGTTGTAAATTGTGTATAAATTATTTAGAAGCGTAGTTATGATACAATTTATCTATATATATTTTTGAAAAATTAACATTTTGTAATTTTGCAATATTTCGATATTTTTCTTAAAAATCAATTTTCTAAAATATAAACTCATAATAGGGCAGACATACAACAGTAGGCAACAGAGAGCAAGAGAGATTGAGTACGCTCGTTCACGCTGCTACATAATCCCGTATAAAATCATCTAACTTGATATCCTCTCAAAGAATACAAACACTCTCATTATGATCACTTTTTTTTTTTTTAAGTTGGAATTTACCAATTTTAGTAAGAAACAAGATTTTCAAAATTTAAATTTAAGAATATATATATTTTATGTACGAGTCTATGTTTATGCTTGAGCTTTGGCCTTAAGAGCTCTTCTGCTCTTCACAGCCTCGGCTAATTCCTTTAACATACCAACAGTAGTTTCCCAGGAAACACAACCATCAGTGACAGAGACACCATATTTCAACTTACTCAAATCTTCTGGAATAGATTGTTTACCTTCATTGATATGACTTTCAATCATTAAACCAATAATCTTATCTTCACCATTGGCAATTTGTCTAGCGACTTCAGCTGAAACCTTTGGTTGGTTTCTGTAATCCTTGTTTGAATTACCATGGGAACAATCAACCATTAAGTAACGACCTTCAGGTAATTTAGCTTTAGCTTCTTTGATACTTTCTTCATCGTAATTAGTACCTCTCTTACCACCTCTTAAGATAACGAAACATAAGTCATTACCTTTAGTTAAGGTGATAGCGGCTAAACCATGTTTAGTAACACCCATGAAATGGTGAGAACAAGAAGCAGCTTGAATGGCGTCAATAGCAACATCAAGAGTACCATCGGTACCGTTTTTGAAACCAATAGGAAAAGAAGAACCAGAAGCTAATTCTCTATGTAATTGTGATTCAGTAGTTCTAGCACCAATGGCACCAAAGGACAATAAGTCACCTAAGAATTGTGGAGAGATGGTATCTAATAATTCAGAACCAATTGGAATACCTTGACTTGTCAAATCAACAAATAATTTTCTTGAAATCTTTAAACCTTTATTAATGTTGAAAGTGGTATCTAAATCTGGATCGTTAATAAGACCTTTCCAACCAACAGTTGTTCTTGGTTTTTCTAAGTATGCTCTCATAATGATAACTAATTCATTTTGTAATTCATCTGCTAATTTCTTTAATCTGGCAACATATTCCATAGCAGCTTTCAAATCATGGATGGAACATGGTCCAACAACTATTAATAATCTGTCATCTTGACCTTTCAAAATGGCTGCTGATTCTTTTCTACCTTTTATAACTGTTTCTAAGGATTTTTTAGTTGCTGGAATCTCACTTTGTAATAAAGCTGGAGAGACCAATGGTTCGTATCCTAAAATACGAGTATCATCGTATTCATCTGGGGAAGGGGTGGCAGTATTACCGTTACGTAAATCCTAGTAGATGAAATGAAGAGTTAGTAAACATGAAAAAAGCTGGTTGACCACATAGGGAGCCTGAGAGATCATAAGGTTAGATGAACATGTGTTTGAATGACATCATATATTTGCTAGATATAATGCTATGAGAGAGGGAAAGAACCGAGAAATGTCAAGCCTATGCTGCTGGTATGTGAAGTGAAGTTACATACACTCATATTTGTAGTATATATGATATGGGATATTGAACTATGAAGGGAATACAAGAAGAGATGAAGTGTTAAAAAGTCAAGGCAAGTTATGACAACTAAAAATATTGTTAGTGACTAATTTTTCACTTCTCGGAAAAAACTTTAAGATGACTTCAGTCAAAGGCATCAACCTTAAAAATTTAGCCACAATCAATCAAGTGGCTGATGATTTTTTCCAGTTTCTGAGTCAGAGGGCTAAAAATCTCGACTCATCGGTTTTGCAAAAAGATATCACTGAAAAATTTAGATTAGCAGATTGATGATATGCTATACTTACATCTGATTCTCCTTATTGAACAGTATTACAGCATAGAACATGTCTACAGAAGGTAAAGAAGTGGTCCACATTGTGGATGTGGAGAGTGGGAATCTCAGATCTTTACAAAATGCTATCGAACACTTAGGTTATGAAGTCAAATTCGTCAAACAATCATCAGATTTACAAGACTTATCAGCGATTGGTAAACTTATACTCCCTGGTGTTGGTAACTTTGGCCATTTTGTTAAGAATTTTCTAGATAGAGGATTTCTAGAACCAATATTAGCATATATCGACTCAGGCAAGCCACTTATGGGTATATGTGTTGGATTACAAACATTTTTCTCTGGAAGCTCAGAAAGTCCAGAAACTAAAGGTTTAGGTATTATACCATTGAGTCTCACTAAATTTGACGATAAAGACTTAGAAGGTAAGTCCGTTCCACACATTGGTTGGAACTCATTAACTATCCCAGGGTATTCTGAAAATGGCAAAGCATTATATAGCATGAACCCAAACTCAAAGTACTATTTTGTCCACTCATACGCTGCAATTGTCTCAGACAAAGAAATCTCAGATTTGCAATCACAAGGTTGGGATTTAGCAATTGGTAAATATGGTAATGAAAAGTTCATTTCAGCTATACTGAAAAACAATATATTTGCTACTCAATTCCACCCTGAGAAGTCAGGTGTCGCTGGTTTAAGATTAATCAACTCATTTTTAAAGCAAGAGAAACTCACTACTATTTCATCAACTGTCTCATCTTCCAACGATCTCTCCATAGAAGTCACCCCAACTGGATTGACAAGAAGAGTGATTGCTTGTCTTGATGTTCGTACCAATGATGCTGGTGATTTAGTTGTTACCAAAGGTGATCAATATGACGTTAGAGAAAAATCAGAAGGAGGAGGTGATGTTAGAAACTTGGGTAAACCAGTTGAAATGGCCGAAAAGTACTATCATCAAGGTGCCGACGAAGTCACATTTTTAAACATCACATCGTTTAGAAACTCTCCAGTCAAAGATGCACCAATGCTTGAGGTCTTAAGATTAGCTGCAAAGACTTGCTTTGTTCCATTGACTGTTGGTGGTGGTATTAAAGATGTTGTTGATCCAGATGGAACTTTAGTCCCTGCACTTGAAGTCGCTACATTATATTTCAGAGCAGGTGCTGATAAGATCTCTATTGGTTCTGATGCTGTTTTTGCAGCTGAAAAGTTCTATCAATCTGGCGGTGAATTGACAGGCAAGACTCCTATTGAAACCATTTCTAAAGCTTATGGCATCCAAGCTGTTGTTATATCTGTTGATCCAAAGAGAGTATACGTTTCTGAACCAACTAACTGTAAATATCAACTAATCAAGACAAACACCCCAGGTCCAAATAATGAGCAGTATTGTTATTACCAAGTTACTTCTCAAGGTGGACGTAAGACACACGAATTAGGTGCACTAGAATTATGTCAAGCTTGTGAAAAGCTAGGTGCTGGCGAAGTTCTTCTGAACTGTATCGATAAAGATGGTTCCAATTCAGGATATGACTTTGAATTAATTAACCAAATCAAATCTGGTGTGAGTATCCCTGTTATTGCTTCTAGTGGTGCTGGTAAGCCAGTTCATTTTGAAGAAGTTTTCAAGAATACTAAAGCTGATGCTGCTTTAGGTGCTGGTATGTTTCACAGAGGTGAATATACTGTCAATGATGTTAAGGTCTACATGCGTGACCATGGATTGTTGGTCAGAATAGACGAAGAGACTACATAGACAAAATAATTTTATATTAAAGGCAGAAAACTATAAGTTTTTATTTTAGTAACAACAAGTAATTAATACATAATACAACAACAAAAAAACTCTCAATCTATTTTAGTGTGTTTTGTTTAAGATAAACTATCTTCAAAATCTTCAATTCTTTCATCTCTATCTTCAGCTTCATCTTCTGTTAATTTAGATCCGGCACTAATACTGAATTGACCACCACAACCAACAATCTTGATATCATGCTCTTTGGTTGCAGTGTTATTAATTCTAGTTGGTGTATCAACATCATCGTCTAAGTTACCTAATCCTAGAGCATAAGTGTCTGCAAAACCCCATGAAAAGACAATACCATCACTGGTGACAGCTAAAGAATGATGGGATCCAGCAGCAACAGTCTTGATCTTGGGTAATGTAGTAATTTTGGTTGCAACAGGTAAAGATCTTACATTTCCTGATTTATCTAAAATACAATCATCTTTATTCAATTTTTCTTCAGCTATACCAATCTCCTTCATATCAAATCTACCAAAAGTGTAAACTTCTCCAGTTGAAGATAATGCTAAAGAATGATGTTCACCACCTGTTATATAAACAATATCTTTATCGGTTAACTCTTTGATCTCGGTAGGCTTGGTAACAACTGCTCCATCCTCAATATTGACATGGATACCACATTGACCAAACTGGTTCAAGCCCCAACTGAAAACTCTACCTTTAGTATCAATTGCAAAACTATGGAATTCACCACTGCCAATGAACTTGATGTTTTTCAATCCAAATGCTCTTGGTTCGAAAGATGTCATTCTAGTTCTTTCTAAAATCTTACGACCCAATTGGAATTGTTGACCATTACCCCATGCATATACGATACCTTTGATGTCTAAACCTAAAATATGATCCTTACCGCCTGCTAGTTGAACAATATTTTCAAAGTTTGGAATCTTGCATGGAGTTTTTTGGATTTGAACATCTTTGTTGAATCCAAGAATACCTTCGTTACATCTGAAGGTACCCCATGCGTAAACTTCTCCAGTTTCTAATAACACGGCAGATAAGTTATCGGTTGCAGCTATTTGTACAATTTTTTTATCAGTTGGTAGTCCTTCTACTTTGGCTGGTGTTGATTCTAAAGCGTTTAAGTCACCATCTTCGTCATCTTCATCGTCATCTGCGTTTCTTAAGTTTTCGATATCAGGTTTAGAAGTATCTCTACCAAGAACACCAGAATCATTACCACCCCAAGACCAGAGTTGGTTATGACAGTCTAAAGCCAGAGTATGCATACCACCAGCTGCAACGTCAACAATACCAACCGTATCTTTTGGTAAGAATGGGTTCAATCTTGGCCTTTTAACTTCCTTAGTCTTAGCTTCAGGACCTAAACCTAACTCACACATTGAACCAGTACCCCATACGAAAACATCTAGTGGTTCAGTCTTTGAAGATTTTGGAATTTCGTTGATAGAAGCTAATCTTGAAGCTCTCATAGAGACGAATGATCTGGAAACTTTAGCTCTCTTAGCTGGTGTTGGTGTAACGTTTCCTTCTGATGCCAAACCAGAAGCTTGTCTCTTCCCGCCAGAGCGACTGCCATTCGCCTGGACTCCATTTGTCTTTCTAGAAAGTGCAACCATGTTTCGCTATATAATTATTTTTCTAAATGAGGTCTAAACAATATCTGAAACAATTTTGATATAGCTCATCAACTCCTGTAACTCAGATCAATCTAAATCAAACTTAAAGAGCAAAGAAAAAATCAGTTTCGGACTGCCAATTTTCAATCGGTATAAAATTCCCATTCTCGGACGAAGACTTAAATTTTTTTTTATCTGCAATTAAAATTTTTTTTTTGTAACTTGATTATAGTGATCCATGCTATAATTTGATAAGTATTTTAACACAAGAATTTAGACAACCATGGGTAAAGTTAGAACCACAGACTCAAGAGACAAAGTTCGTCATACCCCTTTATATAAAGATATCACAACTCAAGGTGGTAACTTAAGAACCAAACCAAGGGGTGAAAAATTAAATAGTAAGAGAGCTCCTGTTCAGCATAATGACGATTCAGATGGTGAAGATGAAGACGCTACATTTTTAGATGCTCAAGCTTCTAGAAAGATTTTGCAATTAGCAAGAGATCAACAAGAAGAAATAGAACAGGAAGAAAATAAGACTCAAATTTCTACTAAACCTAGATTTTCTATGATTCAGCATGAATCTGACGATTCAGATAACGAAGCTGAATATGAAGAAATGTCAGAGAATGAACAAGACTATTACGAAGGCGAAGATGATGAAGAAGAGCAAATTGATGGTGATGACTTAGAAATGTTTGAAAAGTACTTCCAAAAGACTCAAAACCCATTCAATAGTTATAACTTAGCCGACAAAATTATGGCTAAGATTTACGAAAACAAATTAACAGAGAAAGAAGACAAAATGGAAAGACCAAAGGATAAAGTTTTCTTACCACCTAGAGTTATAGAGGCATATGAAAAGGTTGGTGAAAGTTTGGCTCACTGGAAAAATGGTAAATTACCAAAACTTTTCAAAGTTTTACCAACCATCAAGAACTGGGAGGACTTAATTTACGTTACAAACCCAGAATCATGGACTCCAAACGCTGTATATGAAGCCACCAAGTTATTTGTTTCTAATTTAACAGCGAACAAAGCTGAAAGATTTGTTAATATAGTTCTTTTCCCACGTTTCAGATCTAATATTGAAGATAGCGATGACCACAGACTTAATTACCATTTATACCGTTCTTTAAAGAAGTCATTATATAAACCTGCTGCATTTTTCAAAGGATTTTTATTTCCATTAATAGAGGAAGAATGTACTGTTAGAGAAGCCATGATTGTTGGTTCTGTTTTACAGAAATGTTCAATACCTGTACAACATTCTTCAGTTGCTTTAAGTTGGTTGTTAGAGCGTGAATTTCATCCAGCTTCAGCTGTTTTCATCCGTATATTGGTAGAAAAGAAATATGCGTTACCATACCAAACTATTGATGATTTAGTTTTCTATTTCATGCGCTTCAGAGTTATCACCGATGCTCCAACCACTGTAGACGATATGATGATGATGGAAGAAGGTAGCGAAGAATTAGATTTGACCAAGAAAAAGAAGAAAGCAGATGCTCCACCAATGCCATTAGTGTGGCACAAAGCATTTCTTGCATTTGCACAACGTTATAAAAACGATATTACTGAAGATCAAAGAGACTTTTTAATGGAAGTTGTCAGACAAAGAGGACACAAGGAAATTGGTCCAGAAATAAGAAGAGAATTACAAGCTGGTAAGGAAAGACCAACCACCCAAACCGAGCCAGAGAAGCAAGATGTTATGTCTTACTTCTAAATATGATCGATGATTGTAATTATATTATATATAAAAACTATGTACATTTTCATTTCATGTCGATAATCCATTATTTATTAGCAAATATACTAAAGCGATGTTTCTGTAGCCGTAGATGATAGCTCGCCATAATCTATCTTAACGAAAAGAGTTGAAAATATGAACTCTTCGCCTTGCAAATCATACACTGGTAGATGCCTATACCCTTTCTTCAGATAATCCAGTTTGCAGCAATAAACACCGATGGTTACATCGCCATTGTTACTTATTCCCCAAGTATTTACAGCTTGTGTTGGGACGTTAGAGAGCTTTGAAAGGCGCGATGATGAGGCGATAGATTGAGGCAAGCTCTTGACTTTAGTTAATGCAGGTAATGTAGCATAAGATGAAGAAGTATTTGGGTTGTTATTACCAGTGGAATTCGAAGATTTGCATTTGATGACAAGTCGAAGAAAGATTAAATTGCTATCATTTGATAAATATTCAACTCTACATCTGTGGTTCCATACTGGATTGAATCCATTCTTTGTGACAGCATGTGTCTTGAAAATGGCTGATGGGTGGTGCTCCAGTGACTTGTAATTAGCATATGAACCTCCATTCACGGTATCATCATGCACAGTATCAGATGTAATTGAAGATTCAGAGCCAGATGATGAAATGGAAGAAGCAGCAGAGACAATATTAACAGATGGAGAGGCAGTTAATGGACTTTCATTTGGGACTCTATTGACCGACTTTCCTCCATAAACTTCAAGTTCAATATAAGGATCAAATACTTCAGACTTCATATCTCTTGGCTTTGGTAACTGCTGAGCCGAGATAATAGTGATATCTAAATAGTTCAAATTATGGAAGTTTGTTAAATTTTCGATCAAACTCTTCTTGTTCTTTTTCTTTTGTAGCGCTCTTATGTTTTTTGGTTTTAAAATATAACCAGAGTTAGTTCCAACGGAAAACATTGCTTCATTCAACTGCTCACCATAGTCATATACTTGCCAATTAGTGGCAACAAGTTGACATCCCATCTCCCAAAAGGGAAGTGGATTGAAATTATCAGAATTAATTCTATAGATAGATGGATAAATTCTCATTAAGAACCTAACATTATGTTTCAAAACCGCCTTCAGTTTTTCCTCATCCTTTATCATCTTCTTCAATGTCTTCTCACTAAATGAAAAACAGTGATTAAATGTTTTTGATTCAGGTAATGAAAAATTACGAAATTTCATACCAATAACATAAATCCCCATTGCACTTAGCTCTGGAGCAACTTTGACCGCTTTATTTTTCTTCGTAAGTGCTTTAGAAGATAATGTAGTAGCAGATGTCTTATTTCCGCCAGTGGATTGAGGTAATAGACCGTCTTCACTGAATGATGATGACCTACTTGTATAGCCACTACTTTCGTATGATTCACCAGTGGATGATGATACTCTATCAAATTTGTATTTCTTCACTTTGACTATCACTTTATGCTTGAGTTCTTCAGGGCTAGGTAAGATCATGGTGTTTGTCATTAAAGGCTCCAGTAATAGAGTAGCTCCCAAAACTGTTTTCAATGTTGATGCCACTTTTACTTGATTTTCCAAACTACACTTGATTTCAAGTGAAAGTATTAGTGGATAAGGAGATGTAATGAATGAATATTTTCTAATCGCTTCTACCACTTCTTGGAATCTGATAGATGACGTTAAAGTATGTCCATGTGTGACTATTGGTTCGTTATCACCATCCCAAATATCGATTTCAATACAACGACAACCTCTTTGCAAGGCTTTAACATAACCTTCAATAGATGATACCCCGTTGAACTGACGACCGAGTAAGTAAGTATTATGAGATGATGATATATAATATTCATTCAAAGGACGGGTGTAGTCTTCTTCAATTATACGCATCGGTGATGTATAGGATGATATTAAAAAGTTTGAGAATCCAATTTCTGTCATGAGTTGGTTTCCCTCTGAGAATTTGTTGAATATTTTGAGAGCAGTATCATCACTATCCAGAACTTCCATTTGAACATCAGTTAAAAAGTTCTTGAAACATTCAAAATCCATCCCGTCTTCATCTTTTGGGCATTGACTACGAAAAATATCTTTTAGTTCAGATCTTATCTTGAGAAGCTTCACGAATTCTTTGAATTCATCAAAAGTGAGATAGTTCTTACTTCCTTTGTCGATCCGATGAAATAAATCAAGTAAGTATTTATCATGAACATGTATATGAAGTTGAGAAGCCAGTTTCACGACTCCCTCAAATGAGAGTTTGCCATTTTCCTTCGCAGTTTCTTTTGTTGTTGAGTTAGTCCAGTGTAATGTGGTAAACAAATCATTGTTAGCAATCGTGGAGATACTTCTCTTCAATTCCCTTTTGAAAAAGGTTATATTCTGCAAAGTATTGAGGAAAAGATCATAATCTTCTTTTCTTGTGGCGATCAAATGTAGCGCTTTGATATTGTTCGACTTTGCTTCATTATAATAAATAATTGTTATCCAGTTGTCTTTGTAATCTGAGGATATCTTGAATTCTTCTCTATAGTTCTTAGCATCATCACCAGTTCTGATATATCTTATTTTATCAAACGGAACAAATGACGAAGCTTTATTATTCCAGTACAGAATACCTTTGTCAAGATCAATTTTGAAACATCTCTTAATCTTTTTTCTATGTGTGATTCTTAGCATTTCCAGACCCGGATCTTCTATAAATACTGACGGTATGGATTTTTTATCTAGTGGTTTGGAGAACTTCGTACTTATGTCTTCCACTTTTGGTAACGTATCATTTGGTACCAATGTGACATTCTCTTGAAGCACATCTTTCTTTTTGCTTGAGAAGAAGTTTATCACCCTCTTTTGTAAATCTGAAGAGTTATCCGATTGACTTTCACCTCCTCCAACGCTACTATCTGAAATGTTATCGTTGCTTCCAGAACCGCTATTTCCGGTTGTCAATTTCTTCATTATTTCTCTTCCTGACGGGAAACCAAATGGATAGGAGTGGGTGTTCGAGCTCTCCAAAGAAGGAAATGGAGATCGCACGGGATTCAGTAATTCGGAGTCATCAGAAGTCAGATCTGTAGATAGTACATCTTCTTGACTCATCTCTATTGCATGAGGAATCTTATTATGGCTCACGGGTGATGTGGAGAGTGCTGAGTTGTTATTCGAATCCATTACAGAAGAAGTAGAGCTGTTGTTAGATGCTGGCTTTGAATTATTTTTCCTTAACATTGTCAACCTGGTTGATAGACTCGATGATCTAATAGGAGTAGCAGCTGAAGGCAAATTTACTGAATGCGATGCGGTGGGTGATATAGGTGACGATGACACTAGTTCTTGATCATGTTTGTCAATGAAATGCTTTGTGTCTTGTAAATTGATGTTTATAGACTTTTGAGGTTCATTTGAACTTGTGGGGGATAAACTTGTCTTTGTATCTGGCATGTTTAGACAAAGTTCTTAAGTGTATTAATCGATTGACTTTTGCCATTCACCTGAGCAAACACAATGAAAGCTCAATAAAACTATTGAAGTTTGCTCTCTTCTCTTGGAATTAGACTAACCTGATATGGTATTTGAACAAATTAAAATTGATAGTGAAATAAATCATTTAAATGACGAATCTTGATTATAAGCTCATCTATTTTTTTTTTTTTTTTTTTTTTTTTTTTTTTTTTTTTTTTTTTTTTTTTTTTTTTTTTTTTTTTTTTTTTTTTTGATTTCTTTGTGTTTCTATATTTTAAACAATGTGAATTTTTACAAATATCTAATTAGATTATATATGAAAACGTTGTATTATGATTTTTATGAAATATATAAGGTGTTAAACATTGATGACATTATAATTAGAAGACTGGTACAAGTTAATCAACTTTCAAGCCTATCGTTGAAGACGTTGAAATTCAACTTCTTTTTAAATCCCAAAAGTTTCAAATCATCTTCTGAAAAACTATTCGATCTTTTATTTGATTTTGGTGATGCTGAAGCTTTGTCTCTTAAACCTGTGATATATTTATATTTTTGTTTATTGAGTTTTGGGGGTGTCACAAACGATGGAACATCCAGCACTTTGTCAATTGAGTTGGAAATGCTAATTTCGTTTTGAGAAGAATTGAATTTTAGCATCCAAGAAGAGGTAAGTTGTTCCTTTGCTTCTAAAATACCAATTTCCTTAGCCTTCAAGTTTTCAGATGCACCATGTAAAGTATGCTTTTGTATATAGCCTGGGTACTTACATATAGCAAGATCTCCTAATGGATTTCTACCTGAGGTTTTTCTTCTTTGATGACACACAACATCTTCTTTAGATGGACTAATAGCTCTTTTCACTCTGATGTTCCCAACTATGTTTTCGTCAACATACTCGTTCGTACTTTCAAGTCCCTCAATTTTACCGATTTTGACATCTTTGAAATTGGAAATAAGAGACGAGCGATAGTCATTAGGATCCTCAAAAATTTTGAAAGGAAGGCTACTGGACTTCAAAGGTGATGCAGGGGATGGGAGAGCTGATGCAATAGATGATGGTGATTCGGATGATGGAAGCACAGGAATCTGAGATGCGAATGAACCGCTTTTTGGTCTAGTCAAATCAGCGAATGATGATATTTTAGTTGGTGATCTGGATCTCGTTGGTGATGAGGATTTTGTTTTTACAGGAGAACGTGATCTTGAGCGAGAGATTGATGCAGATGAGGGAGTTGATTTGATAGTGAATGCGGAATTTGTCTTGTATGAGAGCTCATTATTGGGATATGCTAAATCATTTGAAAATGAGTCTTTAGAAGTTAACAACGATTTTGAAGAAGCAGAGCGGCTTGGAATATTCGAGTCTTTGGCTTGCAAAGGCATTCTACCCCTCACCCTTGATGGAGAGTTGGTTCTTGATCTCTGTTCCATTCTAAACTTATTGGAGGAGTAGGTTTCAGTATGCAGTTATAGTTTAATGAGTCAAAGGAGAATCACGCTCTGGGAAGACAGAAATACTTCTTTTGCTATCCTTAGTGACACTTAAATGTTATTAAAAATGAGAACACTGGTTTGTAATCACCGATTCAGTAGAAGAAGAGTAACTCAAGAACAGAAGGAATACCTTCAACTTGAGCAAACGAGAAAAAAATTGTGACAGGAAGGAAGACAATTAGAAGCGTAAGCACAAAAACACGTATTTAGTTCACGGTGTGAGATGTTAATTTTTTTTTTCTATGATTGACACAAATTTTGTGTATTAACTGAGAGATTATAAAGAGTATATTGTACAGTGAAATAACGAATATTAGATGTATATTAACAGAATTAGGCGGTATATAGTTCAAAGTGATAGTCAAAGAGAAATCATGCTTCTTTTCTCATCTTTTCAGCCATTTCATCTCTAGCGTCCATCCATAATTTACTGAAAGAAATCGCACCAGCACCGAATCCAAAAAGTAAGTGCAAAGGTGGACTTACCTTCAAACCGAAGACTAACACGGAATCATAAGTAAAATCACACAAGAGTTTAGCAATCTCTAATTGAACCATTAATTTTTCTCTTCTTATTTGAGCAAGTTCATTAGAGATACCGTTGAGATTTGTGGTAACAGACATTGGTCTAACCGAAGCTGGTGAAGCCAATGCATTGAAATATGCAGATCTAGATGGTGATGGAGTAGCTGATTTGGAACCGTTACCTATTGAACTCATTAAAGCCCTGGCACGCTGTTTGACTTGATAGTTCAACTTTATAGAGCTCTCTTTGCTGGATAACTTGGACAATTTGTCTAACTGTAATTTAATACCCCAAATAATATTGTAGTACCAAGCCCACATTTCATGCTTGACAGCAATTTTTCTATAAGCAGGGTTTGATAAGATTCCAAATTTATAAGCGAGTAATGATTCATCAAACCAACCGTAATACAAAGCCAATAAGTCACTTATAGACTTTTCATTCACCCACAATTTTTGTACAGTTTGTAATTTTGTTGACAATTTTTCTGATGAAGAATTAAGTAATTGTCCTGACTGGTATACTTTCCTGAAAAATTGAATTAATCTAAAAGGTGTCTTACCACCTCTTAACATCTGTCTATAAATTGATAAGTTTTTAACTAACCCATCTGTTCTTGTCTCGAATTGACTGAGAAGAAATATTAATAGTAGTTCTGGTCTCTTCAATAAGCTTATAAAGACATTTGATTTTCTATCATTGAAATTGATATCATTTATATTGTAGTTTGACAAAGTTTGACTTCTTCTCACCTTGGAGACATACCATATTATAATTCTTAGACCGTATTGTACAATTTTACCCAATTTATCTTTACCAGATAAAGTCTCTATAAGCTTGAAAAGAATATCGGCGGTTGAAGGTTTAAGTAGAGCAACTGGAGTAGAAGAGGCTTCTCTAGAAAGATCCAAGTCAGTTGGAAGATTTGGTTCACTAGTTGGATCGAGTTGATGTAATCTTGTAGTTGGAGAATATGGACCACCATTTAAGGACAGGGGTGTACCCACTTCACTTCTCAAAGGAGGTAATATAGTAGTTGCAGAAGTTGACATCTTGTTTCCCTTCACTGGTGTTGAAGTATGCTCCGTAAAAGCCGTTGTATTCGCAGTCGTGTTAGGCGAATACATATACGAAGCTGATGATCGTAGGGTAGTATTTATTGAAGAGTCAGCAGAGTTGAGAGAACTACTATTGGAATAAGTATTGCTGTCCGAAGAATTTGTTAAATTAGTTGTACTCTTGTAATATGAAGAAGTAGCATAGACGCCCAGAGCACCTGCTTGTTTGATCAACTCTTGTTGCTGCTGCTGCTGTAGTTGTTGCTGATGGTGAAGATAAGAGGAGTACTTAGAGTACGGAGATGGAGGAGTGTCTGTCGTGGTCGTTGAAACAGTAGACATGTGGAGATAGGATTCCTTCTGTAGGTTATTAGTTAGCGGGAGTAAGCTTGATATAGGATATATTCAATATATAAATAGGATAAAGTGAACCAACCTATTTTGTCAATATTAACCAACAACTAACTCACAATAATTAAATAAGCAGAGAAAACAATAAAAAATATATAAAAAAATTATAAAAAAAATGAAAAACGGCTAAGGAGAAGCACTTTCTCCTCTCCTTTAGAAATTTGTGCTTCAACTTCACTACATAAGACACAGTATCTGACGGTTTTTTTTTGAGGTATATGATCTTTAGTCTCATTATTACGCTTGAGTTATATAGTGCCAACTGTTCTGAGCTGCTACACGTATCTTACTGGCCACTTAGTGCTCTCAGTAGTTAGTCCGAGTACCTCGATAATTTTGAGCGGCTAATATTACCGTTTGTTATATTTTGTATATTTTGCTTGAAGCTATATAGTCTGTGTAATTAGTAATGGGGTCTTTTACATGTTCTAACAGCAAACAACAGAGTCTCTGTTTCACCAATAGAAGTATACTACATTCTAGAGTTACATTCCACAGTAAGCAGGTCACAATTAATAGCGACATGTGAGATGGCTGGTGGGTGGATGTCCTAAAACGTCCCATATACTGATTTTCTACGTAACATCAATTTATTTCATGTAACATTACTGATTTTTCACTTACATCTAAGCTACTTATAATAATTAGTGGTAAAAATACAGGCAGTGTAATTCGGAGTATTTATGTTGAGTTGATGAATATGGTATATGTATTATATACAAGTGGGAAAACTTCTGGTTCTATATATGTCATTAGAACAGTACACCTTTGGTACTTGGAACATCATTTGTACCATTACTACTAATTGCTTCTTTGATAGCGATGGCTAAAGCTTTGAAAGCACTTTCAGCTCTGTGATGATCATTGAAACCTCTAATACAGTCAACGTGCATTGTAATATGAGCTGAAGTGGCAAAACTTTCCATCACATGTGGGATCATTTCACAACTTAAATCACCAATTTTTTCTCTTTTTAAACCCAATTCAACAACGGCAAATGGTCTGTTTGATAAGTCAACAACAGCGCGACTTAGAGCCTCATCAAGTGGAGCAAAACCAAAACCAAATCTCTTAACACCTTTGACATGACCCAAAGCTTGCTTGAATGCTATACCAAGAGCAATACCAACGTCTTCTGCAGAATGGTGGTCATCAATATATGTATCACCAATACATTCAATAATCACAGACCAACCTGAATGTTTAGCAAGCGCATGTAACATATGATCTAAGAAACCAATACCAGTCTCAACGGATATGAATTGTGATTGGGTACTTTGTGACGCATGGTCATCATACTTCTTATCTTTGAATAAAGATTCTTCGACAGTAACTGGACCACCATCTAATGATAAAGCTATCTGAATCTTAGTTTCATTTGTTATTCTTTTCAGAAATGTTTCTCTTCTTGGATTTTCTGAAGACATGTTGTTTCTCTCGTGTAACCTCTGTACTACTAGACTACGTATACTCTGCAAAAAGAGTGAACCTAAACTCATCAGTCATCTACCTCTGCTTACTATCGAAGAAAAATATTGGTAAAAACAATTGGTTGAAGTACGACTATCTCAAGAAGGGTCGATTTTATACTTCAAAGCGTCGATTTTGTATTTTTTTTCGATATCCGAGAATGGAGAAGAGAAATTTGAAAAATGATAAATGGAATATCAGTTAAAGCAATAGATCTGTATGATAGCTATTGTATACTTAGTCATAGGATAAAACTTAAGGGAATCAAAATAGCCATGTTTGCATTGAAACTCAGAAATTCAGTAATGAGAGCCAATTTATTGCGTTCAAGTTTGAGATACAACTCGAGTGCAAACACACCAGAAGTCAAAAATTACACAGTTGAAGGTGACGGTAAAGTTACTATCAAGGTTCAACCTATTCCTAGGCCAAATGAAGATATAAATACTAAACGTCGTAGACTTCAATATCAATCACGTAAGCGTGGTATTCTTGAATCAGATTTATTATTATCAAGATTTGCAGATCAGTACTTAGAAACTATGACAATGGATGAATTAGAAGAATATGACAAATTACTAGATGAAACTGATTGGGACATTTATTACTGGGCTACTAAAAATTACAAGATTACTCCATTACCTGAAAAATGGAAGAATAGTAAAATACTCTTGAAATTACAAGAGATGAGTGGTAATCCAGACAGAGAAGTTTTGAGAATGCCAAATTTAAAAAATTTACCATGAATTAATCAGTGGGTAGTAAATTAATGATTATACTACTTACTTAAATATATTTTATATACTTGTTTATAGCAAATTATTAATGCAGTTTTGTCATTCAATCAACAATATCCGCGGTAGATTGGACGACAACATCGTCATCATTATCATTTAGATCTAACTCTTCCAACTTTGAAACACCTTGTTTTGCTTCCTGTTCTTCCTCTAGCTTAATCTGCTCTTTAATTTCGTTGAACTCCTCTTCATTTTCAAGTAAAGCTTGAATAGATATCACACCGCATTGGTCAAAAAGTTCCAATACACCTTCAGCTTCCTCAACAGACATTGTACCAAAGACTTTGTTTATTTCATCTAATGAACCTATCTTTATGGCTTCTTGCATAGGTTTTGGAATCTGTAAGAATACTTCATACTCAGGAGTGTTTTCTTCTGGCATATTAATAACCAATTCGGAGTTAGGATCCATAGATCTGAGTTGTATTTGCTCCACACCTTCTGGACCATCATCTTCTTGACTTTGTTCTTGTTTTATAATTTCACAACGTTTCACAATATGGTTATAGGTTTGATTCAAATCAGCTTCAAAAGCTTTGTAAGCAGGAGTTGATTTGTCCATAATCTTGGAAATAAACAGACCAACCGCTTGTTCCTTTGCTGCCTTAGTTGGGTTACCAGTACCGGCTTTGAAAAGATCATTCAAGTATTGCAAGATTAATGATTGATGAACAATTTGCTTGGCTCTTGCAGAATCACCATCTAATATACTATCGAAAGCTTTCATCAATATGGCATCTTTTTGTTGTTCACAAACGATATATAAATGATTTTCCAAAAATTGTGCAGATTTCAGTAATTTATCAGTTGGAATATTTGAAAATTCGTAAGTCTCTTCAAGAACTTCAAGTTCATCAATTTGGTCTAATGGCTTTGAAGGTGTTTGTAATTTTGATGCAGAAGGTGAGTTCAAAGTTTCAATTGTGCTTTCAGTAGTAGAGACTGTCTTGGTTGGTGCTTTAACAGCTGAGGTAGTACTGGAACTGGATTTATTAATGATACTACTGTTCCAACCATCATGCATATCTTCAGAAGAAATGTGATGAGCTTTTTCATCTAAAAGTTCCTTCAACTTTGGATCAATTTGTTCCAGCACTGTTTGAATCTTGGCACGATGCTCTAGAATCTTGGATTTCAACAATTCGTAATCCTTAGGGTTTCCACCTTCCTTGGTGATATCATCAGTAACTTGAGTGAATAAATCTTCTACCATGTCGTTGTAAGCTGGGGTATCAGAATCTTCTTCGATGGTACATTTTTCAGCGCTATCGAAGTTATTCGCAAGGTATTCATTTCTGTAAGTTTCATCAACAAATTGTTCGGCAGTAAGCTTTTCAAGAATTTGGTCTACACGTTTGTTCAAACAATTGTACATTTCCTTTTGAACTTGTAATCCTTTGATCTCATTGTTTCTCTGAATACGCTTTTCGTGAATATCTCTCTGCTTCCATTTAATGAATGATTTCTTGTCGACATTTGGGTGAACTTCAATGTCACTGTCATCAGACAGCTCAATTTTATCCCACTTAGAGTAATCAATTGGCATCTTCTGTGATTATCTTATGATAAGAGTGGTGATTAGTTTCTGTAACACTCCTATGACAGCTTCCTTCAGTTTTAAAGTACGTGATCCATCAGCTTCAGCTTCCCAGATCGAAACAAAACGAACTTTCTTTGAGTGGGACACTTCTTCAGATTGAGACACATCTGAACACCATTTTTAGAGAGTGCAACTTCCTTCCACTTCACAGCTTTAATTCTCAGTGATTGAGAAAAGTAATAATTAATTCACTTTTCTTGTACACATTACTCCATAGATTCATTATACTTCTCTTCTATATTACTGAGACACAAAACAGTATCTCTTTCCATTTCCGAATATTCAAGTACAGTTTTAAACGAAGGGTTTGAAACGCTGATATACGTGAATTGATTGAGAGTAACAATGGATTTCGTAAACTGGAATGATGACTCCGCTGGGAACACCCCTGAACAATCGAACAACTCTGTTAATAACTCAAATGAAAACATGAACTCACTTGACACTACTAAAATTAAAACTGAGCCTAAGGATTCATTTGATTTTGGCTCTATGATGAACTTTGGTGACTCACAACAAACTGACAGCCTTAGTGCGTTTAATTCAGCAGACTTTCTTTCTAGTACGAATAACATCAAGACTCAAAATGATAGTCCAAATAGTGCAATCAAAAACAACGTGAATAAGGCTTTGCCGAATAGTATAGCATTTCCAATACCTGAAGAAAACGAGGATAATGAGGAAACCGTTACTACACCTTCCATGCAACAACAGCTACAATACCAAAAACAATCGAGTAATACACCTTCAATGGGTCCATCGAGTGTCAGAGCAACTTCAAGAAGAAACACTTTGACCAGTCCTGGTTCCTTCCCAGGTGGAAGTGCTGGTCTTGCATCCGCGAATAGTCCTGTTGATAGAAAGAGAAGAGATAATATGAATGAGAAGATACAAGAATTATTAGATTTAATACCTAGAAATTTTTTCGAAGAAAGCAAGGACAAATCTACAGGAACAAAAGATGGTAAACCAAACAAAGGCCAAATATTATCAAAGGCTGTTGAATATATATCACATTTGCAGATGCAAATTGATGAAAGGAATAGAAAAGAAGTTGAGTTGTCAATTAAGCTACGTAATCTTGAAATATCAAATAATATTCCTGTGAGTGAAAGAATGAATTTACTTCATACTAGTGCAGAGATAGGCTTATCTAGAATTGGTGTTGGTCCATTAGCTGATCAAGGAGATATTGAACCCCCACAAGCAAGAAGTAGTACCGCTAGTTTTTCTGATCCAAATGTGGTTTCACCTAATAAATAGGTCAACCTCATCTTATTGATATACACTACACGCTCACATATATATATATACTAGATTTCTGTACAATACATAATACCTTTAATGACCACTAATATAACTTGATTATCGTATAATATGTTCATAATGTTATATTCGTTGTATAAAGGTTGAAGTGGTTCAAAGCGAGAGATCCGATATAGTCGATCGGCGTTTAAATCATTTTCGAATTTTCCTAGCTACATCTTGAGATATATAAATTATCAGCCCCTGATTATGTATCATTCAATTCAACATTACTATCTAGAAGAATAGTCAAATAATTTTGCATTATTGATCGGAGAAAGAAATAATGTCATTTAAAGCCATCTTTAATAAGATACCTGGTGTTCAATTACCAGAGGATGATCCTATAATACCAACGTCTTCCTCATCAAACATTTCCTCCACATTTGCAAGATTCAATCCATTTGGCGGTCAAGAATCATCGGTTCATTTGGATGCTGCAGCACCGCCAACTTCTAGAGAACCAGTTGCAGTATCAGAAGATAGTATACTCCATTTATCAAGATTTGAAAAAATATTAGTTTGTGTTATAACGCTGGGTGGTTCATTTATTTGTTATACATTATGTTTTGCATTGTTCCCATTTCTTATACTGAAACCAAGAAAATTTGCCCTTATATGGACTCTAGGTTCCATTCTATTTCTGTTGTCATTTGGATTCTTACAGGGTTGGGGTAATTACGTGAAACATTTAACTTCGGTGGACAGATTATGGTTCTCAGTATCATTCTTTGGATCAATAGTGGGAACTTTACTCTTTAGTACTGTATGGAAGTTCACAATACTGGTTATAGTATTCTGTATAATTCAAGTGATAGCATCTATATGGTATGTTGTCAGTTATTTCCCATTTGGTAGACGTGGTTTAGATTTTACAGCTACAGTTGCGAGAAGCCAAGTTGAAGGCTGGATAAATTCCTAATTTGATCTAAATTTGTGTAATATATTTTGGTAATACATGTTGTATATAATTCAATACAATAAAAATAGAATTTATAAATAGTATGTGAGTAAATGGCTAGAATATGGATCAATCTCGGATTTAACTTGTTCAAATCTAGACTCTAAAACAGAACTATCTTTTAATAACTTCAAGCTATCTATAAGAGCTATTCCAGTCTCAAAAGAATTAGAAGAGAAGTAAGTCTCTGATACCTTGTCGATAACTGCAGATTCATCAGTAATTTTGGTTAACTCTGAGAAACTCTTCATCAATCCCATATCTAAGATTTTTTTGATTGGTACAGCAACAGAGTCATCAAATAAGCTAACAAATCTTAATTGTAAATACATGGAACCAATAAGTGGATGCTTGTTGTCTGTTGAGGAAATAACTTTGGTAGCAGATTGCAAACATAAAACATATTTCTTCATGTATTTGTTGATATTGAAAGTCAAATAATTAACTTCAACTAATTCCTTATCCAACTTATTAGAATATGTTAATAGCTCATCAATTGGTTTACCATCTTTGAGAAGTTTAGCAATATACTTCTCACCAAGAGGATCACTATCATCATCAGAAATTTTAACTCTTTTAATTAATTCTTCACGGCGTCTAATTTCATCTTTTTTATCCTTCTTTGATTTTTTCTTTGGTAAATTATCTTCTTCGGCGCCAGATTTGTTTTTCAATTCATCTTCTAATTGAAAGTAAACCTTTGACATGCCAGTAACTGCACGAGTATACATTGGTTGGTAGTAAAGAGTATCACCCCATTTCATCATTTGCATATAAGCTCTGATTGTACCACGACGCATACAGTAAGAATGGAAATCAAGTTGATCATTATCATATTCTTCATAAATTTTGTGAATTGCATGGAATATCTTCAAAGCCAAACCTCTGTATTCAACTCTTTCCTCTTCTAACAAAGATTTGGCTCTATTGAATGCTTCTTCATCTTCATATAATGATTGGTTGATTTCTTCAAGCTGCTTTGATCTTTCTTTAAATAATCTCCAGTATGCTTCACCTAACTCAGTAACATACCAAACACATTGCATGGTATGTAATGCAGCGTTGGCATTTGGTAAATCATCTAATTTAGCAAATAGAGAAATAGTATCTAAAGCTTTATCAACCATGTTTGCACGTAAATAGTATTTAGTTGTTCTGGCATTAATAAATCTATCTTGCAAATCTAATTCTCTACCTTCGTTCATGATTTGTGCTGCTTCAACAACTTTTCCAAGTCTCTTATGGATACGAGCTTTGAAAATATATGGTTCAACTAATGTTGGTGTATCATCGATAGCCATTTGAATGTATTTTAATGAGCTATCGTAATCTTTGGTTGAGTAATAGTGTTGAGCAAGGAAATAAGCAGACCAACACCAAGTTAATGGTGATACTTCCCTTGCTTCATTCTCAAAAAATTGTGTGACAATCTCTAAAATGACAGCCCTATTGGCTTTGCTCTTATATAGTGGTTTAACATTGACAAAAGTAGATGGAACACCTCTTTTCAATTGACCAACTATATAAGAAGTAGCAGCAGTTTTAAAATCTTCACCTTTCAGAAAAGTAAGAGGTAAGTATTTAACAGCATCGGATTTTGGATAAAACTTGGCTAACTTCTGGTATAAAGCTTTTCTAACATTTGGTGAAGCAGTAGAAGTACCTAAAGAAGCTTCTAAGAGTAAATAATATGATGCACAATCAGGATTTCTTTTCAAAAGTTGACGATAACATAATGATGCTTCCTTGTTTCTACCTAACTTCATTAAGTATTTAGCCTTGTATTCTAGTAAGCTAAGACCGTCTTTGACTGATTTCTTCTCTTCGATCTTTTCAATGTCCTCTAATGCGGCTTGGTAATCCCCTGTTTCTGCAATTAAAGCATTCTTATAAAGACATAACTCAGAATGTTCAACATAATCATTTTCATTCAATCTACCATCTAATAAAGCTTCGATTTTAGATAGAACTTTAATGGCATGAGCATTGTCCTTGTTTAAATGATGTGCTGCAGCTGCAGCTGTCCAGTTAGCTCTGTAACCTGGTTGTTCTTCTAAGAAATCTAATCTATGTTTGGCCAATGTCTTGAAATCTCTAGTTTGGGATTGCATGACAGCTAAGTCTCTCAAGATGTTCTTGTTAGTGGCACCATTAGTAATAGCAGCACCATACCATTTTCCTGCTTCTGCAAAGTTGTTTAAACCTCTGTAGTAGATACCAGTAATGTGGTTTACAATAGGGTCAGTATCATCTTTGGCAAGACCTTTTGCAATATAAGCTGCACCTTCATCTTTTTCATCTTGATTATACAAAACTAAACCTTTAAGTGAAAGAGCAGAGGCATAATTGGAATTCTTCTTGATGATTTGATCAAGAATCTTCAATGATTTTTTGTACTGCTTAGTTTCAAATAACTGTAATGCCTCTTTGAACTGAGCATCTTCCTTGTTAACAAAAAGAGGCTTTGCAGATTTGTTCAATCTTCTCCCACTCATCTTCACACTTCAATATGACTATACTTGGAGTGGTATAAAGTGTTTGTGAAATATCTCGGCTACTATTGAAAACCTTGTTAACTAACTTCGATACTTTTTTTTCATTGACGGACGAGCTATATTTTAATTTTATGTCCGGTCAGGTTCGCGTCGATCAGTCGATTATGGTCTACTTCAAATAATACGCAGTTTTTTAGATAACATATATTGTGTTTAATAAAATATGTTCTCTATATATATTAATCTATCAAGGGATTAGGGCCTTATGCTATTACATACATGTAGTCTTGCTACTCAACTGAAATAGTGGAGGCAATTTTTGGAAGACTCAAACCTTGAACATGTTCTACATCTTTAGATTTTTCTTCCTTGATCTCGGCTTCTTCTTTCAATTTCTTTTCCTCTTCTTCCTTCTCAAGTCTTTCCTTCTCAGCGATCTGTTGTCTTTCGTCTTCATCAGTAATCTTATAAATACCACTTTCAAGGTCAATGACTTCCAACTCTAGACCAGAATTTGCAATTACCTCAAACTTTTCATGGTTTATTGTCCACCCAATCTTTTTGCAAAGCCAAGTAATCACTTGATCACAGTAACCTAGTAAGTCGATATCAAATTCAGCATGACTAATAAGATCTCTGTTTATGAGCACTTGTGGTATATCATTAGGTAACATATTAACGATTTCACTGACTGGTGCAACTTTTAATGAAGTACCAATACAGATTAGCAAGTCACATTTCTTCAAATCTTCCCTAATCGTATCATGGTATCTAGCTGGCAAATCTTCACCAAAGAAGGTAATGTCAGGTTTCATAACACCATAACTCTGTAAATCTTCGAACCTACGGCTATATCCACCTTCATCTTCTAATTTTTCTAATTTCTCCATCAATAACTTTCTATCGTTAATACAGAATGGACAATACGCAATTTCTTGTCTCCTCAAGTTAGGAAACATCACTTCACCTGGAACTTGATATTTACATGTAATACAACTTGCTGTGGCAAATGAACCGTGACATTGAATCATCTTAGAAGGTAAAACGCCAGCATTACCTTCAAGGTTATCAATATTTTGCGTATAATTTCTTAACAATTTCCCTTTATCTTGTAATAGTTTGATGAAACCATGTAATGGAGTATAAGAATCGTCAGGAGGGAGAATCATATGTGCAATTGAATAAAATATAGAAGGATCGGAGCGGAAGACTTCAAGACTGAATACATCTTGTGGATCATCAAGTCCTAAATTTTTCATCTGAGAATAGAAACCTTTTGACGATCTGAAGTCGGGAATACCAAGTGAGGTTGAAATACCAGCACCCGTCAACACTAGCACATTAGAAGCTTGCTCAAGTTTTTCTCCTAATTTCTCTATTGTTTGAAAATCTGGTAAACGAGTTCTCATTTTCAAAACTCTGTTAATTGCCTTTTGCAAAAAGACGATACTTCTTTGCATTAAATAGTCATGATCAGCTTCATTGAAATCTATACCTTCCATCTCTTTAGGAATATACCCAAGAATCTTAGTTACTGTTAGGATATCTTGTGGAGAAGGATCATCAGGAACAAATTTATCTAAGAATTTGCTGTATCCTTCAGTCTTCAAAAATGATCTTGCGGTGGAACAGAGCTGTTTTGTAATTTGGACACTTCTTGGATCAATAGAAGGAGTTGCAAATAGGTCGATAGGAGTACCTTCCTCTTCAACTTCTAAATCTGGCTTTTTAAGTTCTTCAGTTTCTGGAGTATCGACCACAATTGGTGATTCTGTCGTAGAAGCTGTGTTATTATTTGCACTATTTATGGTTGGTGTGCCCTTAGTAGGGAAATCAAGTTCTTCCAACTCATCGTCACTTGAGTCTGAAGCACTGCCAATATCTGAATCAGACACATCAGATGAGTGTGAGCCATCAACGTCATGGTCATCACCAGGAGCAGGAGTAGAAGAACTACTTGGAGAGTGGCTTGACCCAAGTTCGGATCCAAATCCAACGGATAATCCACCTTCCACATTGGAAGCATCAACAGACCTCTTTCCATCGACTGTCTTCGCAACTTTCATCGGCTGTCCATTGTTAAGCGTGTCGTGGTCGTTGTTCGCCCTTTTAGAAGGACTCTCACCTGAAACATTAGTAGTTGGAATGTCACTCATAGTATGTTGACTAGTATCCAAATGAGTACTGAATATGTTAATAGTCAGCAAAATTAGTAGTTATCTAATATCGAAATGCCACAACCAAAATATAATTTAATGACAATCCGATCAGTTTTTACTAAAACAATTTTGTACCAATCTTTTAAACAGCAAAAAAAGAAATGAAAGGGCGTCTTTTCAGAGAGGTGTGAGGATCTCTTGGTTGATTTGATATCTCCGGGTAATTCTTTTAAGTTCTGCCATTTTCAAAAACGGTCAAATGAAGTCGATTGAAAAATTGAATACTCACTGAGTGAAAAGACTTAAAAGAATCTGCAGAGAGACTAGGCATATACACTCTGATTAGAAGTATAGCTAACACACAGATTACCTTCAATAATGCGTACTAAGGTATCAAACACACTTCCGCCATTACCAAGACTTCGTGTGAAGAATCAAGTTGCTAAGCAACAAGCAAATCCATGTCTTTTGATCATGTCATCAATGCTCTCATGTTGGGCATCAAGTGGTGAAGGTACTCCAGCTTGTAAAGAATTAGAATTGTCGTTGAAAGAATGCATGGCTAAAGGTGTATGTATATGTTTGGAATTTGTAAACATCTATTATGATAAATCTTTACTAACTAAATTCATTTTACTCCAGAACAAAGCTCCTCCAGTACCAAAACCAACACTCAATTATCACGCTGCAAGATTATTACCAAAGATTCACAAGAAAATTGATTAGAAATGTTACCAGAGAGAAAGTAGAATACTCCATATCGTTACATTACTTCAATATCACACCCATCCGTCCATATTCAAGTCACTACTAGAATTGCAAAAGATTCTGGTTGATTTGCATATAAGCAAATTCCATTTATTCCAAATATGAATAAGGTCTTTCTTCTGTATATAGCATTCAAGGATGTCTGGTTTTAGTCTTAGAATCAAAAGTTATCATCTCTTTATAGTTTCCTGTACTTTAATTTTAATATACTCAATATTTATTCGAATATGTTCATTTTACAAATAATAATCCTATTTAATTGTATATTAACCTTGATCTACCCATTGGCAACCGTGCTATATTACTCTGTATACTCATCTGACCAGTATATAGTCTTAACTTATACTATCAGATCGTCTTCCCACCAACTAACATCAAACCGGTGCAAAGATTTCTATCTCAAACTATTTAGCAGAGCTGCACTACTTTCATAACAATTAAATTAATTTCATCTAAGAAACTAAAACGCGTAGCTAGCTGGGTAAATTAAAGAGACTAATAGTATCTTCAGCTGTTTGCCTGAGTATATATTTCCTTTAAGGTACGAAACGCACTTGAAGGGCTAGTCAATACACCTGATACACTTCTTATTAACATAGTCATTGGTGGTGATCCCTTATTCTTCACTTTAATTCATTTCTTCTTGTATTTTCTTGTCCATAACCGTGACATGAACATTATCTGTTTATAATATTTTTTGAAATCTTTGATAACATTATAAAGTAGACGAAGAAGTATAGCATTTGGCATAATGATTTTAGATCCAGATGACTTTGCAAGAGCATTCAATGAGATCAAGAGAACATCCCTTACGCATTCAACTTGTAAATTGGTGATTTTTGCTTCCTGTCTTAACGTTGACGCTATTTGTGCAAGTAAGATGCTTACAACATTGCTCAAAAAGCATTTGATTGTTTTTCAACTTATCCCCGTTGTAGGCTATAATGATTTGAAAACCAAATATGACAAACTTGTAGATGGTATATCAAATATAATATTGGTTGGTTGTGGGTCTATGGTTGATTTGGAAAGTTTTCTTGATATTGATTTGAATAAAATGATAGACACTGATCATTATAACGATACTCCAATAACACCTGATTCAAGTACTGAACAGCCACTGAAGTTGAAAAGAATGATATACGTTATAGACGGACATAGACCATGGAATTTAGATAATCTTTTTGGTTCCCAAATAATTAATTGTTTTGTTGATGATGAGACATTAAGAGAACTTAACAATGAAAAATCTGCATACGAAGTGTTAATCGCTATGGAAAATGAAGATGACAACGAGTCTGAAAACAGTGATGAAGATGATGAAGGTGATAGAACGCATGTTGGAAAGTATGAAGAATTGGCCGAGACAGATGACGATGATGATAATGACATTGATATACCTAAAAATCAAAGAGTTCTTGGTGTTGATGGTGAAGACAGTGAAGATGAATTGAATGAAGATAGTACCAGAGTTGAGATTAGTGACTCAGAAATCAGTAGGAAAAGAAAATTTGCTGGTTCAAGTTCAAGACAAAGTAGAAAGAGAATGATTTCAGAAAACACTAAGACTATCGAAGGATATTACAATCAAGGTACTACTATTGCCACATCTACTGCTATTCAAATGTATTCATTTCTTTCCACGATGGGTGAAGTTAACACAGACTATCTTTGGTTGTCCATCGTGGGAATCGCATCTTTAAGCTCCATGTACTCTGAAATTTATGAAAACACAATTCGTATATTGAAGGATGAAGTTAATAGAATTGAAAGAGCTGCAATAACTTTGTCTCAAGATCCATCTAGCTCGACATCTGATCTTGCTGGAAGGGGTAAGAATGCTGATAATACAAATTTACAGATAGACAAAGACTATAACTTATTTTTACTACGTCATTGGAACCTCTATAATTCCTTCTTTTATTCAAACTATGTTTGTTCCAAATTGAAATTATATACAAATGATGGTCAAAAGGTCTTGAAGAGTATGTTTGCTAAAATGGGTATTTCATTGGTATCTGCAAACCAAACATGGCATTACTTAGATATAGATTTAAAGAAAAAGTTGGATGCCATTTTTAAAAGAATTTTACCACAATTTGGTCTTACTGATATAGTGAGAGAAGGATTTGTAAAACATTTTGGGTTTAATGGATCTGTTAGTGCAAGCGACTATGTGGAGGCAATCACAGCTTTATTAGAATATGATGGTGATGTTTCTCAGTCATTAATAACAAAGGAAAAGAGCAGATCTGCCACCCCAGATGTTGAATCTGATTCAGAAGATTTTGATCCTGAAAGAAGATTAGAAAAATTAATCAACAAAAGAGAATCACAGTTTGTCTCAAATTTCTGGAAATCTTATGATGCTTTATCTGACTTTGATTTGGTTACAAAAGGTTTAAAGATTGCTAAGATGCAACAAAAATTCATCTTTGATAAAGGTGCCGAAATTTTCCAAAAGAAACTCATCAAAAACTTGAGAGTCTTTAGACTTGTCGTTTTAAAAGATGAATATGGGTCAAACAACAGTGTTGCGCATGGCCATATGACAGGAAGAGGTGATTTCGATGAAAATGATGGTATAGAGATTACAACTTTATCGTCAAACACAAGAATGTTCCAAAATCCACTGATTTTAACTAAATTGGGTAATTGGATTATCGATGGCTGTATGGAAATGGATAGTGCATTACTACCTCTAGTCATAGCATCTTATGATCCAGATTCTGATACATACCTTGTATGTGGGTTACCACCAAAGTACCCTAATGAAAAAGGAACCAGTTCTTACGAACAGAAGGAAAAAATGACAATCTTGAACACTTTCTCTTTAGCATTCCAAGAGATTGCCAATACTACAAACACAAAGACTAGAGTCGATAGCTTCGAAAGTTCGATGATAGAAATCAGAAGAGAGGATCTTTCCTTGTTTTTAGAGAAGTTATCTCTTAGTGGTTTAGTGTAATGCTAGATAGCATCCGTATATCCATACCATATTAGCGCTTTCTGTAATTTTTATAACTCTACACTGTATATTACTTATAATTCACCCATAATAAATCATAATCAAAACATAATATTTATATATCCCAAAGGGGAAATATGTAAATATTAAAAATTATAAATATTAAATAAAGTCCCTTCTATTTTTCTCAAAATACAAAACCTACTAACTTGACCATTAAGATTTTATATATATGCACTCTTCTTGAGATACAAGAGATACCATTAAGTTACATAGCAATAATCATGTCAACACAAAACGAAAACACAAGACCACTGTCAACTGTGACTAATACCCCATCAAGATATTCATCACCTTCGAGAAAGGAAATGAAAGAATCACCTGTCAAACAATCTGTGGCAACTACACGTCTTCCAGAACTCAAGCATTCATTGATACCAAGTCTCACAAGATCTCCTGGCAGGATCAGATCTGGTAATTCAAGTTTAAGAAGATCACGTATGTCAACCGCCACATCAACATCTGCTTCAACCACTCCGGTGCGAGCATTTCAGCCAACTAGAGTCAACAAACAATCATTATCAGAAAGTAGAATAACCAAGATAACTTCAGTTTCGCCATATAAATCAAGTACACTATTAGCTGGGCGTAAATTAAAAGCTCCAGTGGCAAAGACGAACACTAATAATACATCCAAGAGTTCGAGCTTGCTCTTCACTAACGCTACTAAATCAAATATAATAACATCATCATCCATACCAAAGTTGGATAGCAGCAAAACGCCTCAAAAGTTCCATTCTTCAAAGAAAAATGATCTTGGTAGTGATGATGCCACTTCAATTGTTGCCACGAACATCCAAGATGATGACATCTTTACGGCGCCTAGTAAAAAGGAAGCAAAACTTCAAAGCGCTATTAACCATTTACTCGAAGAGAATAACAAGCTCATGCTCAAAATTAATAAAAATCAAGAAGTCATCACTGAATATATTAAAAAGCTTGATAAGAGACTAAATTAGTTATGCTCATTTCTATGTACATTATATATTTATTTATTTTATTCTGGACTTTACAATCTCCATTGGAATGATAGCATCTTCAAGACTGTCATGTTGACCACCTTGGATGTTTTTACTTAAATACTTCCACGCGAGTTTTTTAAGAGGATCTTTCCTTCTTGGATCTATAGTATTTTCAGAATATAATATAGCTGTGTCTATTATTTTTGGATAAATTAATCTTAAAACATTTAAATCATTTTCTAATCCATGTCCTATTATTATTGTATCTTCGTCTGTAAGTTTAGCTATTTCTTCGATTGCTTCATTGAAAGTCAGTGCATCTTTTGGTATACTAGTAACACCACTAACATGACTATTCAAATCAATCACTGTACCAAATGGTTTCACTATAACATCTAACAAAAGATTGAAGGTTTGATAATCAACTACACTAACTTTCATAACTTCAAATCCAAAAGAAGTGTGACACATCTCGCAATCTATACCAACAGCTTTATACTTCTTTTCTCCTGGTCGCTTCAAGTCCTGAATCTTCTTGAATTTCAATGTTTCATGTAATTGCTCTGGTTCGTTTAATTTATAGACATGGTGAGGTAAAGTTTGGCATCCTTCAACCACACCGACAACTTCTTTACAACATGAGTAATACCTAGATTTATAATCTTGGTTGTTACGTTTAATGTTCACATTTTCAAGTTTATTTGACATTAAAATTTTGCCCGGATGGAAAACACAAACTTTATCCTTTGGTTCCATTTGTGTCTCTAACTGAAATGGAGTTCCACAATGAGCACAATCCAAAACTTTGGGTATACTTGAATAAATGGTGGTCAGTTCTGGTATGTCGACAACGTAAGAGTGTCTTTTTAACATGCTTTCGTTGATACATAACTTCAATAACTTCTCATACCATCCATCATCAACTTTCTTTGGCTCACTTGGCTCCTCTTTCTTCGCAATACCAGTTTCATTACCATACTTGTTCAAATTGAAGATCAAAGTTCTTATCGCTCCAGTATAACTATTTCTATCTTTATTCTCAGTGGCCAATTTATATTCCTTGATAACAGACCGATGTATAGGATGACTCTTGCCCAACTTCTGGTAAGCTTTGCACATATGTGTTAAAAATTTGACTCTTTCATCGTGTCTTGCAGGTGCATTGGGGTAAACTGGTTTGGGTATCAAGCATTTGTATATCTCAATTTTCTTTCTCGGGCTGTCGGTTGATCCTTCCAGTTTTCTCTTATTGGACCCAGTAGACATCTTGATCTCCTAATTGCAGATTGATTGATGTCTTATATGAGTAGGAAATTAGGTAGAAGTGAAGCATTGTAGAAAAGACATAATGCAGACATCAAAATTCATGCGCAAAATATAAATTGAATCGATAAGGGTTTCGGTGTTTTGTTATAACTTTTGAGTGGATATCTTGTTAGAGCTGGACATTGTGATTACGTTTCTCTTTCGATGAAAAGCTATTTGGAAGCACTCTAGAGAAATATGGTACTAATAATAAGGTGAAGCATCAGCGCTCAGGCATTATTAATAAACAAATTGGCATTGCCGTAAATTAACAAAAAATTATAATTTACATGTTAATTTAATTTAGCGCCAGCTTTGAATTGTCGATTTTACAAATTGTGTTTGGACAATTTTCCAAACTACAATATATATACTGAACAAGAACAGTATTTGCCGATGTGCAAGAGACTATTTTTCAATGTTTGTACTGACTAATCATTAGGGCGATGAAGTCAATAAATCAATTAAAGAAACAATAGTAATGATGTAACTGTTTGTAATATTCAAAATATATACAAAATCACACCACAAATTAGAGTTTACCCCATTATTATCTTCATGACAAAAATGAAAATTGATCTAATGATGAATCGATCGAGGTTTGTATAAAAAGTCTAAGAACAGCTAATTAAACGAGGAGCTGTAGATGGTGTGATATTGGCTCAGGGAGAAGGGACACACTGGGGCAAAAGACCTCATGATTGTGGTAAATCAGTTTGTAATCGTAAGAAGTAATGTCTTGGATAGGTACAGAATGATTGACAATCTCCGAAACTATGTTGTCACTACTGTGAAAGAGCAATTCTAAAGTATAGTTCCAAAGAAATTTGTAGACTTTCTATATGTTGAAAAACGTTTATCGGCTACTTAGTAAACCATAGAATTAAATATTCCAAAAATATCTCACATTTAATAAATTAATTTTGTGATGACCTTTACAAATTTTACAGCTGAGATAATTTAAAGTGAGTTACTAATAGTATCGTATCACGTTCATAGATTTGTAATTATTACACCCAATAAAAATTACTCAACGCTTCAATTATAAACACTTTTCGATGAAGTTTCCAGAAAATCTCTACCAAAATTAGCTCACGTTATCTATCTTCACTTTTAAATTTTTTTTTTCAAAACGAATCCCCTGTTACTGTTTTTATTTTTTGAATCTGAAGTAACTAAAACCAACTAGTGCTAGAGTACTATAAGTACAAGTATGGCATGTTAGTTTGGTGGAAACATAAATGGTCTGATACTATCGGAAATTAAACATGAAAAACTGTCAAAATATCATATCATAGTTCTAACAAACGGAAATTTTCGGAGGGCTCGATTTTCTTTTTAGAAAACAATAGAATTCTTATTATACTAATATTGCATACTAATGCATTATTAACCGTTGAACTTATTTTTCATACAGGAACAAAAAAGTTTAATGGAGATGAGATGAGATGAGATGAGACGTAATAATATAGTAAAATTAACTATCTGATATGTATATAATACTCACACCATAATTAGTAATTGTATGACTATACTGTTTAATGGAAGTTTACGGAATTGATACAGTGATAAAAAGTTTATTAAAATCCCTCAGTGATGGTGTATATAAGTAGTTGATACTGCCCTTCAACTTCTCATATCATCCTTGAGTTATATAGCTCACTAATTAACTATTATATTTTGTTGAAAACCACAATTAACTAGAAATATATATTTTACAATTAAAGCGATTAATTAACAATGTCTGAACAAGAAGTTTTATCAAACCCTGAAACAGCTGTTCTTCCAAATGCTGATTTGGAGAAAGGTCATCAAGCCACCCCATCAGCTTATGATGCTAATGATTATTATTACTTAGCCCCAAGAACAGGTTTATTGAATATTGGTTACTACAAGAAACAAAGAAAAGGTAGAGAGTTTGCAAACCCAGCTGCTGCAGGTTTGTCAGTTTTAGCAACAACATTGTTTTCACTTGGTTTAATCTTATGTCAAGCTAACAATGTTAGTAATCCTGCAATTTTAAGTGGTGCATTCTTCTTTACATCTGGTTTAATTGAGATTATTACAGGTATTTGGTGTATCGTTGTGAACAACGTATTTGGTTCTGTCTTGTTATTATGTCTTGGTGGTTTCTTTGCATCTTTTGGATGTATTATTACCGATGCCTTTGGTGTTGCTTCTGCTTATGCTTCAACTGATGATTTTGATAATGCTTTAGGTATTTACTTAGCTTCATGGACTGTATTTGCCTTTATGTTATGGACTTCTACATTCAAATCGACTATTCCAATCTTTGTCTTATTATTCTGTGTTTGGTTCTTTATGTTATTATATACCATTGCAACTTTTGGTAATCATGAAGGTTGTCAAACAGCTGCTGGTGTCTTTTCATTTATTGCTTCAATGTGTGCATTCTATGCTGCTTATGATGGTTTAAACACTGCTGAGAACTCATACTGCGTTATCCCAGAACAAAAGAAGTGGATGAGAATGCCAGGTGCTTGGACTGAACCACAAGTCTAAAGTTAGCTTTTAGTATTAGTTTTAGTTTTACTTTCCCAAGAGTTTGTACTTTCCTAGATTTTCTAGATGTGTCCTCTTTAATATTTATTTGATATTTACCTTTTTAATTGTTTGAAATTGATTTCTACATTTCAATTTTATACCAAATCAAATTCAATTTTAATGACTTTATGATACTTTATGATTTATCTAAATTTTATATTTATCTAATACATTTATTTATCTCTCTTATAATTTGAAACAGTAAATGGTGATTTTATGTACACTATGTATTTCTGAAAATAGCAAGTGATATTGAATTAGTTGACTTAAAGTAGCGTTGAAATTCCATTGAATTTATTGATGGTTGAATACAACACTCATTAGGATCCCGATCGATCAGATAGATGCTCACTTACTTAAATTTCAAAGTGTACGATGATTAGCTACCAAACTAAGACCCTATCTAGAGCCCATATGAAACCAAGGACGTTTGATACATATAAGATTGTATAAAAAGGTACTGATGCATCTCTTCACAAGAAGAACTCCAACTAACGACCTAAATCTACAACTTCTCCACAAACTACTACTTTATACAGGAAAGAGTCGAAGGTTTGAACAAGATCACTTTGACCACCTCCCTCCACTCCACTTCACTTAACAGCTTAACGTCGCTAGTATCTAAAGTCAACAAAAACATTAACTACTACATACACTATATAATAGAAGAAGCTTATGTCACTCTAATGCGTGTAGGCTAAAGGGAATTTACAAAATGTTCTGACTTTCCAAGATTTTTGTGAGTCGATTTGAGTTAGTTTTATCACCTATGAGTGTGGAGTAATGTTCTCCACAAACAGCACATCCATCGAACCATCAGCTACAACTCCAGGTACTCTTAACTATGACCATTTAGAATCACGGCGTTTAGCACTCCATGAAAAGCGGTCACCGGCTGAGTGGTGTGAGTAGTGTGAGTGGTGTGAGTGTGCGAAATGACTCGACTCCCCTTTCACCCAGCACACAATAGAAAAGGGGGTGCAAAAATTAATCAATCACCAGCTCAATAAAAATTCAGATTTTCATTCATTCAATGAAAGGCATGGCTATAGCACACAATTAAGTTGCTAGAGCCACTCGCTCTCCATTATATACAGCCGTATTAGCAGTCACTACAGCCTGTTTAGAAGAATTATCCAATAGCTAATAGCTATAGCTCATACCCTGTACAAACAGAGTACACATAACCACAGTTTAGTTATATCTGCTGTTTCAGTGATCACCCACACTCTAAACTACACCCCCTCTTTCACCTTCTCCACAACACAGCCAGATAATTTTTAAGATTATCACTGCGTTTTCTGTTTCCCTATTAATAACGTATCATTCTGTTTATTGTATTGCAATGAGCTTGACTAAAGCATTGTTGCTGACAAGTAAAAGACCTCTTTCCACTTTGACCCCCTCTTTTCATTTTAAAAATCATATATAATCCTTGGAAACTCCGGTACTTCGCTTTTATTTTATATTTTTTATTGAAGTTTTTTTTGCTGGTCCTTTATTACAATAGAATATATATTTGAAAAAAAAAAAAACTTTTAAGGTAGAAGCTTTTTTGAACATAACTATATATAAATAAGACTTAACTTCTTCTTATTTCTGAAATTCACACACAGAATATCTTTTACTTTACTTTATTCAAATTAACAATTACATAACTTCAATAATGTCATCTTCCGAAACAGCTGACAACATCTATGCTCAAGATATTGAGAAACAAACTACAGCCGTACCAGGTAGACATGGCTCTAACTCTTCAGCTTTCCGTCACGATAAAGATTACATTTATATCAATGAAAATCCTATTCCAAAGGAAGAATTCATGTACGCTTTTGGTGGTACTTTACAAGTTGGTGCTCAACCAGTTACAAAAAATTTCAGAGAATTTGGTAATCCAGTTCCAGCTGGTTTAGCCGCTTTCTCAACATGTACAATTACTTTAGGTTTGATCAACATGCACGCTCGTGAAGTTACCCATGCCAACGTATTAATTGGTGCTTGTCTCTGTTGTGCTGGTTTAGTCGAATTGATTGTTGGTATTTGGTGTTTAATCGTTAACAATACTTGGGCTGCTACAGTTTTCTTAATGTTTGGTGGATTTTGGTCTAGTTACGGTGTTTTACTTACTGAATTCTTTGGAATTGCCTCTCAATACTCATCAACTGATGAATTTAATCAGGCCATTGCATTATTCTTCACGTCTTGGGCAATCTTCTCGTTCTTATTATTCATGTGTACTTGGAAATCAACTGTTGCATTAAGTGTATTACTATTCTTAATTTGGTTCTTTGTCTTGTTATTCACAATTGCTCAATTCACTCAAAGCGTTAAATTATTCAAAGCCGGTGGTTTCTTCTGTATGCTCAGTGGTATAGTTGGTTTGTACAATTGTTTTGCAGGTATGGCTGATGAAACTAACTCTTATATTGTTATCAGACCATGGTACTTACCAAATGCAGTAAGACCAACCGTAAAATCAGATTGAATTGCAATTAAATTGAATACATAGCTATATAACATACATGATATAGGTTTTAATGAAAAATTATACTAAAAAAATAAATTAAAAGGCATGCTCGCTTCTCATTTACTTTCCAGATTTGTAAGAAATTAAAATCTGACGGAGATTCAAAAAGTATAATAATGGACTTCGGAAACTGATTTAATGGTTTAATCAGGAAAGAGAGAACGGCTCTTCATCCGTGTCAAATTAGAGGCGCCATTATCTCTTAAAGCCAGTACCAGTTCACTGATAAAGTGGTTGCTGATCATGGTGCCCTAATGGGATAATTTAAGCTATCTAAGTTCTCTACATGCAATCAATAGTATTAGTTACAAGTCCAGCAACTAGTTTGTGCATTAACTCAGGCTATATTAAAATTTTCTATATACATGATAGTAACCTGATAACTATTTCAACATTTCTTTAATTGAAATATCATTCATATAATCTTTAATACTATAAAGATGAGCACTGCTTTCCCATAATAAGTAAGAATTAGCTTTTATATCATCTTCAACATTCATGACTTTGAGATAAACACTTGAAATTATCTTATATGTCATTAAATTTGGTTGTATAACATTAACTTGCATTTCTTGAACAATCTTAGCAAATAATGTAACATTTTGGGTCTTTTTCCAACATTGTATTAATAAACTGTTATAAACTGATGTATTACAACCAACGATGAATAATCTTATTGATTTGTGATTCTTAATATAATCAATAATAGCCATAGAATCTGTATAACTATCAAAATCATAAGTCAATGAATTTAATGAATAATTCAATAGAACTGGTAATGACTCTGTGCTAACATATGGTTTAGACGGATTTGTAACAGTAGACTCTTTGACTAGCTCTAGCTGCTCTTCTCTTGTCAGAAATTCACCCTCTTTAATCAAGAATGCTTCGATGATATTTGTCTTAATGAAGTTAACCATTTCCTTGCTATCTTTGATCGATGTATTTATATACTCTATAGTTGGTTTCAAAACATTCAGCATTTCATTAGAGGCTTCTAACTCTTTTTTATAAGTATCTAAACTCTTCTTAAATCTTTGCAAATAATTAGTTGATCGTATTTCCGACAAAGGCCTCTTCTTAACATTATCATTGACTCGTGTTATACCATTACCTAAATTAGATAAACGTAATGAATCTGAAGAAGAATCTTCACTTCCGTGAGACTTCGACAAATACTTGAAAAGCGCATCAAATGATTTTTGTTCCTCCACAGACGCTGGAGCACTACTTTGTGCAGGTTGGTTATCAATGTAACTATCAAAGAATGCTTTGAAACTGGTTTCTGGTGATGCTTTTGGTTTTGAATCTTTCAATTCTCCAAATGTACTTCCTGTTAATCTGTCAGCGTTCAGTGTTATAATACTGTTGGAGAGTAGCCTGACACTTCCATTTCTCCGTATGCTTCTCAGAGTACTACTCCTCAGGCTCAACATGATTAAAGACTGTGATCTTACTCTTACCCTCTATATATATGACAAAGCTATCGAATGAGTATAAATATATATATATATATATATATTTTTTTCATTAATTTTTTTTTTCAGACTTTCGTCTATAGACGCTTCAACTCAAAGTCCTTCAGATGTTCAAAATAAAGCCAACAAATTACAAAAGTTTATAAAGTTTTTTATTTGTAATTACATATTTATAGCAAAGTAAGTAAAAATAAACTAATATTTGAAGTTCTTATCACTGGTATAGAAACCCTTAACAGTAAGATGTTGAATATATTTCTTCCACGTGTCATCACCACGTCTCAAACATCTAGCATCACCAACAATGATTAAACCATACTTAGCTCTTGTTAAAGCAACATTCATTCTTCTTTGGTCTCTGACGAAACCAATATTACAATGTTCATTTGAACGAACACAAGACATAATAATGAAATCTTTCTCTCTACCTTGGAAGGCATCAATAGAAGCGATCAAGACGCCATTGACAACATGAATGGTAAAAGCTTTAGAGTCTGCATCAATATCATCTCTATCAACTTGAATCTCTACATTATTTTTAGCAGGATTAAGAATTGGACTTTCTGACATCAATTTAGAGATTAAATCTCTTTGACCACCATAAGGAGTAATAACACCAATGTTATCAGGTTTCACACCCTTTTCAATAATCAATGAAGTGAGAACAGTCAAAACTCTATGAGCCTCGCCTCTGTTACTATAAGTGAAACCTTGTTCTTCAGAGGCCTTATGAAGTACTCTACTTTCTGGATAATTGCTAGCAGTATCCCAGAATAAAACAGGTTTGGAGATATCATATTTGGATCTATCTTCTGCGGTGATACCATCTTTCAATTCTCCGTTATAGAATGTCAATCTTGGAAATTCACTGATAGCTGGGTGCATACGATATTGAGTATCTAACATGTGTGGCTTTTCATAAGTTCCATTACGTAAAATACGTTCAAATAATGACATTTGTAAACCTGGCACACGAGCAAAAGCACTTAATTGTTTATCGTCACCAACCATAATGACCTTCTTAATATCTTTGGCAGCTAATGGGATTAAACAACTTGGTTCTGAAGATTGTGTAGCTTCATCTAAAATAACTATCGGTACACTCTTTAATGCTTTAATATGGGGACCACCCAATGTAATTGTAGTAGTAAAGATGACCTTTGCTTGATTAATCAATTGATTACTATTTTCCATGGTAACATCCATAAATTTCTTGAATTGATTCTTTGAGATTAAATCTTGTCTTCCAGTACGTAAATATTCTTGAGTTAACTTGACGTTTGCTGGTAAACTTTTCTGAAGTTTATTATGTAAACAAATATCATGTAATGGATGACTTGCGTCATATTCACTTTCCTTTTGAACTGAAGTAATACGAATGATTTCATCTTTATGATCTTTCATTAACTTTTCAGCAATATTATCAACTGCAATATTGGAAGCTGCAACAACTAAGATAGGGTGATAACTTAACTGGGTCAATAATTGAATAACAATTTCATAAATGGTAGAAGTCTTACCAGTACCTGGTGGACCTTGCAACAATGTAACATAGTTATTCAAGGCAGATTGCAAAGCTTTCTTTTGAGAAACATTCAAACTATTCTTATATTTACCAATTCTGTTGTTGAAAAATACTTGCCTAATTGGTTTTTGACCTAAGATTAGATCCTTGAACGTTTGATTTTCGAGTGTTGGAATAGCGCTGAAAATTCTACTAACTGGGTTCCCACATGGTAAGATAGCAAAGTTAGATCCAGATGAACCAGCTGGTAATTTATTATAATTCCAATCAAACATTTCAATGACAACTCTTATATCTGCCTTCTTTCTCTTGTTTCTGCCCTTCGCTGGGATGGCAAAGGCAACAGAACCAAAGTACAATGTGGGTTTTTTAGTTAACGAAGCATCTTGTTTGCTAAGAAGAATAATAGAAGAGCCTTTAGAGAATGGTGACTTTCTCAAATGCTTTTGCTTTGGTGGGATTAAACTCATGGCATAATCATAGTCCAATGAAAGAATATACTCCTTTTGTGGAGCTTCTTTTGACCATTCAATATTAACATTTGTAATGATATCAGTTTCATATAGTTCTTCAAGGAATAATTTGTAACTTAATTGTTCAAAATAATCATCTAATGAATCAAATTTCAACGAAATTTCGGTTGGTGTTGTAGATGCTACTAATTTGTCAATTGTTTTAATCTTTGACAAAACCTTTTCTTCTTCTACAGAAGGAGCCTTCTCTTCAACCTTTGGTGGAGTTTTAGATTTCTTTTCAGATTTAGATGCTTGTGTGGACTCAACTTTTGGTTGTGCTTCCACACTTGTTTTCTTCTTAGATTCCTTGGGTGGTGATTCTGCAACTGGTTTGATCACTTCTACTTCTTTCTTAGATCTCTTTTTATCTTCTTTAGTAGATACTTTGACGGGGGACTTCGCAACTTCAACTTCTTTTTTGGACTTCTTCTTAGAGTCCTTTACAGGTGCTTCAACAACAACTTGAGCATGCGGTTCAACAACAGTGTTAGCAGATTCAACTTCTTTCTTTCCTTTCTTCTTGGATTCCTTGACAGGAGTTGTAGAAGCAGATTTTACAGGTGTGTGTACAGGAGTCACCACATCCTTTACAACCTCAATTGCTTTCTTTGACTTCTTCTTATCTTCTTTGACAGGTTTCTCTTCAGACTCTACAATCTTCTTGGATTTAGCTTTTGAGTTTTCCTTGGTAGCTTTAACAACAGGCATCGGTTCAGGTTCGACCGCTTTCTTCACCTTCTTTTCTCCCACATTAACTGGTGTATCAGTAGACTCTACAGCTTTCTTGGATTGTTTCTTACGTTCTTCCTTAGTGATTTGTAAATCTTGCTTAGATACTTTTTTCGTAACTTGTTTGACAGGTTCCTCTGGCTCAACAGGAGGTTCGGGTTCAACATTATTTTGTGCCTTCTTCTTAGACTTTTTAGACTTTGCTTCAGTGGGTGGAATTTCTTCAGCATGACCATTGGAGCTAGGTGATTTCTTCACATTGGATTTTTCTGCCTTACCATTTTCATTAACAATAGCTTTTGGTTCATCAACAGACTTACTTTTTGATTTGGACTTCTTGCTTGATTTTGCTGAGTTACCATTTGCCTCTGCCTCTACTTTATGAGACTTAGAAGCTGGTTCTTGTACTGGTTTCGAAACTTTACCATTGACTTGTTCCTTTTTGCTCTTCGCAGAAACAACTGGAGTTGGGGTAAATTCTTGTTCCTCTTCTTGATATTCTTCATCATAATCTTCATCATAGTCATCTTCATCGTAATCACTTTCGTCGTAATCACTTTCTTCATAATCACCTTCGTCATAATCACCTTCGTCGTAATCACCTTCGTCGTAATCACCTTCGTCGTAATCACCTTCATTGTAATCACCCTTATCATCATATTCTTCTTCGTCATACTCTTCACCATCGTCATAATCTTCCTCATTGTCATCATAGTTTTCTTCTTCTTCATATGACTCTCCAATTGCTTTAAATTGAACACCTGGTCCTCCAGATCCACTTGGTTTAAAGAATTTAGCAATTTTCTTGAATGCATCAATGGTACTCAATGTTTCTTGTTCTGGATATAATGTACCAATTCTAATTGAGCATGGAAGACAACGAATTGTTGATACATTACCAGCATTTGAAAACAAGAGAAGTCTATCAACAGCCGTGGTTTTACACTTGTCACATTGAAGAACATTAGAGGTTGGCATGTATTGCAAAGCTTTGTAATGCCTGTTTCTGTATAAATGTTCTACCAACGAAAATTCATTAAATTCTTTATGACACTGTAAACATTTGTAATTAGTGAATTGAGATGATTGAGAAGGAGAATAGCCCATTTTTGAGTTAGACTTCGAACCACCTCTGGAGCCATTTCTTCTACCTCTAGAACCACCTCTAGAACCACCTCTAGATCTACCGTTGGAATTGCCCTTACCTCTGGAACCACCACTTCCTCGAGAACCACCTCTCCCTCCTGAGCCACCTCTTCTACCTCTTGTTGGTAGTGTCATTGTTTTGCTAAGTGTTATATTTATATTTTTTTAACATATATAGCTCTTTACCTTATCCTGAATTTGTATCTTCAGAAGAGGAAATAACAGTTTGATGAAAAATCAATAATTGAATTTTTTTTTAATTTTCGCCACATCTTAAGTAAGGCTGGTTAAACGATCATTTATTTAGTAAGTTAATTTATTTATACATAGATATATAATATTGTCTATCATCTAGTATGGAAGCTTGTAAGAGTAAATAGTCTTGACACCTTTATAGTCAGTAACTGGCCTCTTATTTGCTGCAACTTCTGATTCCATGGCCTTGAAAAACTTCAAAACTGGGTTTTTATACCAAAAATCACCATCTGATTGGATAAATGCTAAGTGTCCACCAAAACTAGAAGTAGCCATGTACAGATAAGGATTCTGCTTACATTCAGCATGTGGGTAAATATTGGAAATGACTGGATCGTCTTCACTGACAAGCATTAACAATGGTGTCTTCAGTTCAAAGATACGACCGATAGGACTGGCACTACGATAGTAGGAGTGAGCGGTAGGGAAACCAGCAGTCTTACAAGTGTAAGCAGTATCAAAATCGTATGGCTGCTTCATAGTCTTTCTATTCTTGTGAAATTCTTCTTCTGAAAACATCTCGGATTGTTTCAAAACATTGAGATTCACTTTGACCAAATTGCTTAAGAAGAATAAAATAGCTGGCGAGAAAACATATTTTCCACTTAAAGAACTGTTGATGTGAACATCAGTAATAAACAAATCCCATGGAGCTCCAATGGTAACAGCTGATGTAACAACACTCTTTTCACCTTCTTCAATAAGGTAATTGGATACAAGTAAACCACCAAATGAGAATCCTAAAAGATGAATTTGTTTGGATGGATACTTGGCGTGTAACTTCGCAACGAGATATCTCATGTCATCAGTTTGAACAGCTGTGTAAAGTTCAGGAGTAGAAACAGGTGTCCTTGCACAACCTCTACAGTTCAAACAAGCAACATTCATACCTGCTTTGAATAAAGATTCTGCAACAGCTCTAATAGCTGGCTCGTGAGAACCACCAGCTAATCCATGTTGAATGATAATAATTGGCGAATCATTTTCATCCCAAGATTTGTAGACATTTGCAATTTCAGCTTCGTCTAAGTATCTAGTTCTTGGATGAAGCTTTGGATAACCTTCAGGTAAAGTTTCATTATATCTAGCTTTGAATTTCGCTGGATCAGACTCTAAAGGATTAATAACAAAATCAAGACTGACTTGACCAGCAGTGAGATGAGGTGCTTCGGGTGGACTTTCTGGAAGTTGTAAGAGTTCACGTCCATAATAAACCTTGTAAGATTTAGAGTAATCCGCTTTGTTGTAGTACAATGTTTGCAATGTACCATTGAAAAGCAGTGGATTCAAACTGAATTTCGACTTATCTGAAAACTCTGGCACATTTTTCTTAACGAAATCAGCAAAGCCAATTAATGCAGTTTCGTCACTATCATATTCTTTCAAAGGAAGTTTAACACTGTTTTCCGAATGAGAAGTTTTGATTGAGCTTCTAAATCCCCAAGGTGCCATTTTCGTTGATTGCAGAGTGAGCACTATAGAGACTATTAATGAAGGTATTTTAAGAATCAGTTCTATGTAGCGACTCTTTTTAATTTTATATTTTCTTTTTCTTTGCCGAAAATCGAGATCTGTGTACATCTGAAAACTAGAACCGAGATTGACATGAAGAGACCCTCGATAGATCGCTTTATAACATGCAAATTTAAATTCTATATTAGTTGGATGATATGCTATACACGATGGTATCTCAGCTGTTAACAGCGACTTTAGCTCCTAATAAGTGTGGAGCAATCTCTTGAAGCCAATCTAACTCAACAGCACTTACGTTTCTAGCATAGCCCTTGACAGTAAATACATACTCTATATACATTATTGCGTTTTTCTTTTGACCAAAAAGTAAAGATGAAGGATGAATAGAGATCAAGTCACCTGTTGAAACAGTTCTATATGATCTATCTGGCATACCAATGGCAGTATTGATAATGAACCCCTTGAGGAAAGATTTCAAAATAAGCGCTGGGTCCATTTGTTTTGTGTAGTCAACAGGAATTCCATCACCGTTCTCAAGTTCATCTTCTAAAACCAAACTCTTCTTATCCTTTGACATTAAATTATTCATATACTCTCTTAATTGCTTTCTAACTCTGAAGACATTTTTAAATCCTTTGTAAGATAATGCGAGATCTTTACACCATATTTTCTTTTCTGAAGAGTCACCAAAACTACAATACAAATCAAAAAATTCTTTTAACATCAACAAATCACCATATTTGGAACCTAATTTGGATGCATCTCTTCTCTTTTCATTGACCTCATCTCTCTTGTCACCTGGTGGAGTTAACACTAAATTGTCAACTGATAAGCATGATACAATATCGATAACTGGTGCTAATGCATCTAATTCATGGGCAGTAATCAGAACAGCAGCAAGATGAGGTTGAACAGGCAACACAACCATTTTATTACCCAAATCAGTAATTTTTCCTGAATTGTCTAATGCCTGTAACGCATAAAGTTGTTGTAACGCAGAGAGCAATGCGTCTTTACCTGGAGTTTCTAACCAATGCCAATTTAAGATATCATCAACTCCCAACTTTTTCAACATCAGTACAGGCGATATAATATCAGATCTCGAGATTTCAGGTTCGGTGGCATCTGTAAGTTTTAAATAATCACTTTCTTTGTATAATCTGTAACATTTACCTCCACTTTCTCTACCAGCTCTACCGGCTCTTTGAGTAGCAGACGCTTTTGAGATAGGAGCTGTTAATAATGTGGATAATCCAAGTTGATGTCTCCAAACTTTCACTTTTCTGAGACCTGAGTCCACAACATATTTAATTCCAGAAACAGTAATGGAAGTTTCTGCTATATTAGTAGCTAATATAACTTTACGTTGGCGAGACTTAACAGGGAGAAAAATCTTCATTTGTAAATGCGAAGGTAATGCAGCATATAATGGTAATGCCACTAGTAAAGGTGCTTCCTTTGGTAGCTCAGGTGCTAGTTTATTCAGGAGTTCAGTAGCCTTATCAATTTCATCCTGACCAGGAAGGAAACAAAGAATGTCACCTTGTAATTCGCTTTGATTGATTTGTACCACCGCTTTTATCACTGTGTCTACTATATCATCAGCTGGTGCAGGAATGTAATATCTGTCAACTGGATACATTCTACCTTCTACAAAAAAGATAGGAGCATTATTGAAGAATTGTGAAAACTTTTCAGCATCTAAAGTAGCTGACATGATAATGACTTTGAAATTTGTATCATCTTTACGTTTATTAAATAGTAATGATTTCAAAAATCCAATTAAAAGATCAGTTAGAATAGTTCTTTCATGCGCTTCATCAATGACAATTGTACTATATTTGGATAACATTGGATCAAGCATCATCTCTCTCAATAACATACCATCTGTGATGTACTTCAGCTTGGTTTTCTTGGAGGAAACATTGTTGAAACGAACAGAATAACCGACATCTGTTCCGATTATACATCCATGTTCTTCAGCCACACGAGTAGCTAAGTTTATAGCTGCAACTCTACGTGGTTGTGTAACGGCTATCGAATTCTTGTTATGTTCCATGAGAAACTGTGGAATTTGTGTAGATTTACCTGAACCAGTTTCACCAATTAGTACACAAACTTTTTCTGAAAGTATCTGTGGAACTATTTCATCTTTGACTTTAAAAACTGGCAGTGTTTTCCGTACTTTGTAGAGTTCATCGGCTTTTGCCTTGATATTAGAGTAGCGTGCAGGACTTACGTTACCTCTAAACACTCTTTCATGTTCATCATCAGTATCATATTCATCTTCAGCTTGGTCAGCTTCGTTATCACTGTCGAAGTTCACAGTTTTGGGATTTTTTCTCACAACTAGTTGCTTTGATTTGTGTTTCTTGAAAGGTTGAAATCCACCGTTAGACTTTGTAGATTCAGTTGGTGAGTCATCTTCTTCAAATTTCGTCTTCTTGTTATACCTCACTTTACTCCTCGACATGCTCCTAATGTTTCTACTTCTATAGCTATAATCGAATTCAAGTTTATCTAGTTCACTCTACTTTCTTCCTTCATAGTAAAGTTAGGTTAAAGATAAAAAAAATTTATGGTGTGCGCTAAACAACTGAAAAATACATTTTGAGTGAAGCACATCTTTTCAAGAAGTGAGCTGCTTAACTGTGAAGAGAGAGTGGTTAAGAAGTAGTAGGAGATGATAGATCGCTTGTCTATTGTAGATATATCAAAGTAGTATAGTACTATAGATGGTGTTATTTTAACAATACAACGGTGGCTAAAACTATCACTACAACCCCGGATATTCAACAATGTTTCAATTTTGTTTCATTTGTTTACCTTTGCCTCGTTTTGTAAATAAATTTCCTCATTTCCGTTTTGATAACAAATTGCTTACATGATTTATGCTACTTTATCATGATCTTGATTAATTTATGATTCTTAATCAACACTCTTTTGACCTCTTGAATTAGTTGGTACTACTGATTACTGAGTATACATTGGTCAGGTCGATATCATGACGATTAGTTTCCACAACCGATTGGTCATACTGTTATGCACACTGCTATCAATATCACTTGCCTTTCAGTTGATTGCTGTTTTATCAGTTCCAGTTACAAATACAATTAGTTTATGTACTTACGAAGGTTACAAGTTCGGTGTATTTGGAGTATGTAAGTCTGATGTTTGTACAAAAGTTAGAATAGGATACACAAACTTAGAACTTCCAGATTTAGCAGGATTTTCATTACCTTCAAATGCTAGACATAGTATATCATATCTACTAGTTGTTCATCCAATATCTGCAGGCTTTACATTTGTAGCATTACTACTAGCACTTTCATTATTCTCTGAGAAAGCTGGATCATCATCTAAATTTTTCCTTTTGTTGTTACTATGGACATTACCAACTTTCTTGCTATCATTACTATCGTTTTTAGTCGATATATTGTTATTTATACCACATCTAAATTGGTGCGGATGGACAATCTTGGCTTCAACTGTTTTGATTGCATTATGTGGAACAACATTATGTATTATGAGAAGAACTGTAAGTTCACGCAAAAGCATGTATAGGAATGTTCAAACTGATAGAAACGATTTGTACAGTCTAGTCGCTTATGCATATGATGATGAAGACGAAGAAGATGAAGACAAAAGCGAATATTCCAAGAATGAACAACTCAATAATAGTTTTATAATAGGGGAAGCAGATGACACAGTCAATGATCCGCTGTTACAACAAAATAATGAACATTATAGATCTTCTCCATATGATGTTGTGCGAAATCCATCAGTATCAAATAATAGTAACATGAATAGAAATAGCAGACATTTTAACACTGAAGTCATGGAGAATGAACAGTTATTGCACCCAGGTAATGCTTATATGACAGATAATGAACCTCAACCTGTTTATTCTCCGCCTAAGGTCATAGCTCACCCTGTGATGTCAATGTATAATTCTCCAACAAGACCCCTTGAGCTTGAAGAAGATGAAGACGATGATGGCATGTCACAGTTGTATCCAAGAGGAGAAGGTGACTTATATAGTGAAACTCCTGATGAGAAACCTAGGAATGATTTATTTGAAATGACAGAAAGTTCTTTATTTGGGGATGAAGCAAGTAGATCTGAAGCGACTTCTAATTCTATAATGAAATCCCCAGCAAGGCAACTTTTTACAGAATCAGAAATGGGCTTAAACTTAAAATCACAAGTGGGTCCATCTGTAGCATTGGATAAGACTGCTCCTTTAACTATAGTGAACAACGAAAATGAACTACAAAGGGATAATTCTGTGAGTAGTTCAGTATATACCGCTCACTCCCAAGCAGCTCAAATAAGAATGAAGAGTGAATTGAATGGTCCTCGTCCATACCCTATGACACCATCTGAAGAACATGATTCGAAGGTTCATTCAAGCACAACGAGAAATCTTCCTTTACTAGATGAAAATTCCTCTCTTGATTTTGGTAATCATCATAACAGGGAGGTATATGATGTTTACGACGATACGGATGGTGATAGTGACAATTATTATTTTGAAAAATTGACCAGTAGCAAGAAAGCAGCATCTGAAACATCTCTGGCAGATAGTGATTTTACTTCAATTTCACAAAGACCCATAAATCCAAAATACTTGGAAATGGAAAGATTAAGTAACATGAGTAATGTTCAGCCAATGGAGAGATATACTAGCTTAAGGAAATCAAATAATAACCGGTCACAAGAACAACACGCTTATATGAAAAGATTGCCTACAAAATTAAGACCAAATTCCAAGAAGCAAGCTGCTCGTCAATTAAGAGCTTCACCTGAAATTCAGGTGCCTGTATTTGATAACTCCAGAATCCATGCGAAGCATGCAGATTATTCTGGATCTAAGGACTTTTTATAATTATTGTATAGTAGTAAATAATCGATAACTTTGTATAATATAAATTTAACTTGATTAATTCATTAGATTTTGTGAAGATTCCAAATGTAAAGGTTTATGGATGTAATTTTTCAAAATAATTTTTTGATTTTTTTTTTTTCTTTGGCATCTTCATGCAATTTATCTCGACGCACTAAGTTTATTTAGATGAAGCTCGTCTATATCGTTTTTTACATTTCAGTAGGTAACTGCATTTCTTGTACATATACTGGCATACTAAGATGCTGATTAGAAACCGCCATGGGTTAGTGAGGTTGATACCTGCTAATATTGCCACACAAACACATACATATAATATCAGCCAGACCAGAAACTCTTCCGCAAGAACAAAATCATCAAAGGGTAAACTAGTAGACAACTCACTAGCGGATCTTCCAGAGATAGGTATACAGACATTACTGAATCATTTGAAACTACCATCTGAGGAACTGAGTGGTATTAAGCAAGAGAAGGTCGATAAATTATTAAAAAAACCTGATCTATCATCATTACCATTTACTTTAGAAAAGAGCGAGAAGTATAAGAGCCCGTTTGTATCGTTTGGTTTCAATGAAATGTTAGATTTATCACTCAGCTCTTATACACCAGCAAGGTTGAAATCATATGTTGATATTAAAAGTATACACAAGGATGACAAAAATGGTCTTCCGATAACTAAATCGTCTGTTGATTTAATATCGGAGTACAATAAGGAAACTGAAATGAATCTTGTTGAGTTACCATTATTTACAGAAATACAACTTAAGTTACCGGAAAAAGCTGTATATGAAACAGAGCTAGTACAGTTGGTTGAAAGCTTTACCTCTATCGATCAAATCTTGACAGAGTTAAAGAAGAATGTTTCTGTATTATCAAAATATAATGATTACGAGTTATGTACATTATTCCTAGATACAGTGTCAACAATACCGGCGCTTAGCAAAATTAATTTTACAGAAAAGATTATAGAGCATTTCACTGCTGATAGAATATTAGTATTATCAAAACCCGAAATTGAAAACTTGGTTCATTTATTGATTAAGTATAATACTAGTCCAATAGGTACAAAGCAAGAGTTCAAAGCCATTAAACTGTTTATTATGAACTCAGTCAACCAGTCATTGGCATTTGAAGATTTTTTTATAGAATGTAGCATTCCAATAAAAGGTGATATTTTCAAATTGATGATAGCAAGTAATGAAGACGTTGAAGCATTCAAAACTTTAAATTATATAATTGAAGAAGGTTTCCAACCAAGTGCAGAATTAGTCAATGAGTACATTAACATGGTTGGCGATACTTTATCAAATTTAGATGTGAAGTCTTTCAATCATAAGAAACTACTGTTTGGTTACTTTACAAAACCAGTATCATACATTATAAGATCGAATATAAGCTCAGATATGGTAAGATCTATTCTTCCATGGATTTCCAAGAACGATGAATTATTTTGGTTCTTGAATTATATCAGTGGTTGTAAAGGATATGAGAAAGTTCTTGCCGAATGTCAAGCTGATTTCTTTCAGAAATTATTTTCCAAAGAAGATAGTTTTGTTAAATTACCATTACGTTTGAATTTGCAAACTATTGAGCGAAATGAAGACAGTGCAAGATCTGGCCATCCTTCTAATCTTTATAAGTCATCAAACATCTTCAATGCAGTGCTACTTACATCATTAATTGATAAATTTGAAAGACTTGGGATAAAGTTCAGTCAAGATTCAGTAAAATTAATAGTGACATTGTATGCTAAATATCACAGTCCAATTCCAGCTGAAAGATGGTTAAAGAAGCTCAATCCAGACAGTTTAACGACTTCTGATAAAGAAAATATAATCAAACTCATCAATTGGAGAAAAGAAGATGCAATAGGACCAATTTCAAGATCACTACCTGGTAGAAGGGAAGATTCAATATCCGTGTTCATTAAGGCTGTTGAGATTTATTGAATGGTGCAGTTCAGCTTTTCAACGTTACATTTTTTGCTCAGATACGTATCTGTGATGATAGCAAATAACTTGACTACATAGACTATATAGATCTTTAATATTAGGTTCAAATATATACTAGTGTCATGTAACAGACTCATAAGCAGGTAAAAGTAGGACTTGGGAGATCACATAACGTTGAACCGTTCCGAAAAAAATCAAATATTTACCATAAATCTCAGGTCTCCAATACGGTTGTATCTCGGTTATATAAAAAAATATTATTTTCTATGACGAGCTACCTCTATTTTTCCCATAAAAGGACGATTGAACATGAATACCGATCATGACAGTTATACCTCCACGTTATATATTAATGCCTTATGAAAACATTGGTCTTCCATTGTTCTTGGTCACATTGAACGTGTACTCTACTACATCTGATCCACCAGATTGCAGCATACTTGATAACAAAACGTGGATAGAACGCTACAGTGTTTGTCGTCGGCCGGCACATATAAAATATATATATAAAAGTAAGCTGGCTTAAGTTTATAGCTAGGTTTAGCGGTTCCTGAACTATAATCATGTTGAGGTTTATCAGATTTATTGAGTTCATGTGCAAAAACCATGTCACATAAAATTAAATGTAGATTGTAAAACGGCACGGTATAGTTATGACCTCTTCATACCTAATGAGATCTCCTTGTTCCTAGATATATTAGATTAAAGCCTTCCTAAGCGAATCTCGTTTAAATACATATGTAGCTAGTGACAGCTCCATAACTAACTGAGCTTTTTGTAGATAAGATCGATACACAACAGTTCATGAAGATGAGTAGGAAATACAGCACGGTGAGAATTTGAAAACCTTTCTAATCGAGAGAGGAAGTGACAAAAATAATTTGGTAAAAAATTCAACGATTTATTGAGATATAGAAGTTAATTGAAGGAAAGAGAGAAGTTGAACATTTTCATTGGGCCAATATAAGGTAGTCGTTTTGTGTAAACTTTTGCTTTATGAAAGGATTTGAATGGAACAAGAAGTAAATTGAAAGGAGTAGAAGTAATAGAATAGGTCCAGATTAAAGAGTTCGATGAGAATGTAGCACTTGAATAGCTCTCAGACCACTTATCAAGCTAGATCATGCAAGGGAAGTAATAGCGAGAGATAGAATTCATACTGCTAATTTTAGATTTTTATGATAAAATCAAATATGTTCATATTCATACCAATCAATATTTAAAATACTAAAGAAGAATTTCTTCTCAGGTATCGGTTTCGGTTTATAAATTCACAGCGGTCAAAAGGTTATTCTCCAGGTTCAGTTATAAGACTACCAATTCGGTAATTGTCCGAAGAGATATTTATCTCAAGGTGCTTACTGTTGACGAGTGAGTGTTAAATTAGAGTAACATATTCCGCTTAATGAGTGATCATTACTGAATGTATACGCGCTTCACCATCTATGGTTCAAACCCATAGAAATTGAGTAGACATGTATCAGATAAATAAAACTGTGAGCAGTACAGAGTTACTTAAACGGGTAATTCTTGTGTATATAACCGAGATAGTACCTCGATTGATTTTTCAAACGAGTTTTTACTCTATAGACATGTTGTATGATTGAACTAGACAACTACTATGATCATAATTTAAGTCATCTATATGAACTACTATGAATTACAGCTAATGTGTAGAATGAGTTTGTTGTTTAATATGTGAATGTAGCCAGTACTTTCACTATGTAATCTATATGTATTTAATTTATATAATTTAACTAAGTTATAACTTACACAATTTTCACTTTCTTCAATTCTTTTAAAGGAACAGAACATTTCTTCAAAGAGCGACTACCTCTCCAATGGTTAACTAATTGATAAGGTCTTTTGAAACCTTTACCACATCCCCATTTAGTTCCATTTTCAGTATGTCCAGCACAGTAATGTATTCTACGTTTTGAATGTTGTTCTCGTATATGTCTGCGAAGATAGTCTTTTGAACTGAAAGTACCATTGTATTTACAATGCTTGTTGGGACATAAGTATTTGCCAGAAGGTTCTATCGTTAATCCTCTAGTTGAAGTGAACTCTTTTTCAACTTCAACTTCAACTTCAACATCAGCAAAATTATTGTAATTGTAATCAGCATCGACATCTTCTTCATCAACTTTTTCATCAGCAATCTTAAATTTAGGCTCATTCCATTGAGTGGGTAATGGTAATGTATGTGCTGTGAACAAATCATTAATCAATAGTGATTCGTTAAATTTGGAAATATTGACATTACTCTCCATTGTTTTTATTGGATATCCCATTGGTTCATTGATTAAAGTCAAATTATAGTTCAAGTTGTATTGATCAGGAGATGAAACCAAAGGACTTGAAAATGGTGTCGTTGGATTTGACATTGAACTTAATGAAGAATGAACACTTGATCTAGCAGATATAGTTTCAGAAGCGGCAGAACTATTATTAGTAGATTCGGGTATTATTGTAAGATGACTCTGATTTATACTAAAATTATTCATATTTATTAAATCTAACTCATTTAGATTTTGCTTGACTAGAGCTTTACCAAAGATATCAGAAAATTTTGGATCGTGTAACACTTCATTCAGAAGATCGTTGTCTGATGAAATGACTTTATTGAAAGTATTATCCATAATAGACATATTAAAATTTGATGAAGATGACATATTGTTGTTACCGGTCATGTAATGTTGTTCATTTGATTTGGTGTATTGAGAAGCTGTGAAGTAGTCACCGTATATGTAATTTTGTTGTATTGGAAATTGTTGTAAATCGTGTGTAGTATTTGTGGAATGTAATGTTTGACCACCACCACATTGAGGTATATCGAAAAAGTTATTCATATTAGAATTTGTTAGTTGCGTAAATGAGAGTAGCGTAGTTGGTTGATTTGTTCTTAATATTTATTTATAGTTATTAAGATATAAGAAGGACGAGTTGACGAAGTTGAAGATTAGGGCAAGAAAAGTTGGGGATCAAAAGTATATATATACCTCTAGTTTTTTAAAGGATCTATTCTTTGCATTATGTGTTAGCTCAAAGGACATAAGAAATAAAATATTTGATAGCTTCAAAACCCATGGAAGTTACTATTACAAGTACCGAAATAAATCCAAGATAATAAAATGTGAGCGGTTTGATGGTACAAGCAATCGTACATAATTCAATCATCTACTGGGAGCTTCATCGGTTGATTTATCAATATATCCCAAAGTAGTAAGAAAGTGGCATATTTCCGGCGGTCTCATAAAAATCTTTACATTTTCCATTGTGTAGAAAAAATTGTGGAAGTGCTTCTTTAAGTAGTTTTCGGGAGTTATCAACCATTTCCAACAGCCTCGATTAAAAATTTGTACAGAGCATTTCCGGTAAATGTGTTGTTCTACTGACTTGTTTATAAGTAGCCATCGGTTTTCCAGAAACTGCTTACTTCGTATAGTCTCGAATAATAAGATACTGCATTCAGTATTGGAAAAATTTGAGTACTACAATATATTTTGCAGAAAACCTCGTTTATGAATTTAAAATATTATAATATAGTAAAGTAATAGCAACATGATTGGATTACATTTATACAATCAGCTAACGATATATCTGGGAGGTTGATTAACACTGTATGCCAATAACTCTAGCGAATGCTCAATTAATTAGATTAAATGGGGAATCATACAGATTATCTGTGCCCTGTTCCTGGATATATGAACTAATGGTATTTGAGTTTAAATTGGAAAACGGTAAATTATAGTATGTGACGTATATCTTTACTATATGGTCTGATTATTTGTAACATTGTGTGGGTGTGTGGAAGATGGTTGCTCAATTGAACCACAATGAAGGTATGGCTACTCCAGTGAAGACTACCTGAAAGAGCTACTTGACGTACGTTAATATAAGTCAAATCTGGTATCTCTCATATAAATTGACCGAGGACTAGAAAAGGCGGTGTTTCTGTATATGGTTAAAAGTCCGCATACAATAGTACTTAAAGTCGGTCTATATAATATTTATTGTCAAGAATATTTATTATGTTAAAAGACGACGAATCCTCGGTTTAGCTATCACAACAATACACCATTACAATATTAGTTAAAACCCGCGGATATATTGTAAGATTTATGATTTGTCTTGACACGTACGCGTAATGTGCGATCGCAGATCCTTTTTCATATAAAGTTCAAGTAGTACTCAGCGAAGAAATGTTACTCAATTGTGATCGGTAGTTGCAGCACATATGTGTGTGAGTAACGCTGTGTATGCATCATTTTGGTAGTATCAATTTAAATGAATCTTAGCTTAGCTGATCTTGAGATTATGAATCATTTAAGACGTTATACACCACGGCCGTATGGATAGATAGATAGATAGATAGATAGATATATAGCTGCGGTTGATCACAACTTCCAAATGGAGTGATCTCCTTCTTAACCCTTGGTTTGATATAAAGCCAATGGCTCAACTAAACAATTGTGTATTATACCAATAATTTTTTCTTAATACAATACATGCAATCTCAAACTGATACTAGTACGAAATAGAATTAAATATCATATATATTTGTTGAGCTCAATGTGAGTCTGGCCAACGCACTTAGTTAATTGCTATCAAGATCTTGCTTAAAGGAAAAAGACATTAGTGCGGTTTAGCTCAGTTAAAGAGAGCGTACAGTTTAAACTAATAGTAAGCTAAATATACTATAATTTCAACTAATTTTGCACTTCCCCTATTCCCCTGCTTTTGAACTTATAGATTATCCCTTTTGCTTCAACGTGCAAAATCATTTTAGCGCGTAAAAAAAAAGAATAGTGCATAAAAGCTAATTTGTTATTTATGTAGGGGGAGCGGTACAAATTAGTTTTGACCGACGGGTCGATTGTTGTGAAGAGAGAAGAGGTATACTACTTATATTTTTGTGATATATCACATACCTTTAGAAGTGGTAGATAGAATTTGAATAAGGGAGTAATAAACCAGCCATCTTTAATATTGATCTATTGCGAGTAGCTAGAAGATGAATAGAACGATTTAAAAAGATATAAAAAAAAAACTGGACTTGAAAGATGGTTATTCAAACATCTAACAGATCATCAACGATCAAGTAATGATGAAAGTTTTAATATGGTGTCTGCTTCTCATAAGCATTGTAAGATCAAATGACAGTCTGACATCCATGCTTGAAGAGTTGAAATCACAAATATCTTTAGAAGTCTCCACAGATTGTGTCCTTAACACATTATCACCAATAATTCCCAAATGCTCAAATGAACAAATGTCACAATTTGAAAAGAAGATAACAGCGGTTAAATTAACAATATGCTTATTTTCAGATTCCAAGATTATAAAGTACCCTACTGTATGTGATAATAATCTTGATGATTCCAAAGTTTTGGAAACTTGTATTTCTGAATTATCTACTGAACATCAATGGTGGACTACTTATTTTGGATATTTAAACATTGTTGATCAATTATGCCATTGGTATAGTGCACCTTATGAACGAGAGCAAGTTTTAGCGGAGTATAGAAACAGCATGGAACAGTTTGGGAAACTCATTAGGATAATTGAATCCTTTGATCTTGATACGCTTAGTGGTCAGTGGGATGATTGGAAATTAGAGTTTATTAAAAGTTGGGATTTAGTTTCTGATAAATTACGTAAAGAAAAAGAACAAGATTATCTTGAATTTAAAATGAATTTCAATTCAGTTATTGAAGATATACATGGGAAACTTGTAGAAGTTCAGCTAGGTATAGATGGGTTCAATAGAATGTTTGAAGATGAAGTTGATGAAATGATCAAATCTTTCCAAGATAAGACAGAGAAAGAAGTTAAAAATTTTGAAAAAACATTGAAAGATCAATTTAACATTTTTGAAAAATTGTTAAGTGAAAGCAGTAATGAAATTTTGAAAAACTTGGAAAAATCACTAAGCAAAGATATTTCAAACAATTTAGATAAGATAATAGATAAAGAAATTACAAAATTTACTGCTAAGATGAACAAAAAATTTGAAAATAGTATAACAGATATAATCAACGAATCAAACGATAAATTAATCAAACAAAATGAAAATTTTAATAAAATTTTTGTTGAATATGAAGTTAAATTTGCAAGAATTAATGAAATTTTATTAAATATGGAGAAAAAATTTAAAAATTTTAACCCATTAATGATGTTATATAGTACAAGATTATTTATTAAAGCTGGTATTTTCATTTTTGTATTCTTAGTTGTTTTCAGTGGTTATAACATTTCTTTCAAATCAATTGGTATTATAGGATGTTTTGTCTTGGGAAACTACATTGGGAAGACGTTCCTAGACCGTATTGATAATCTTATTCATCGAACCACCTAATATACATACATTCTTCTATAGTACACACACACATATAGTAATAATATTATTTAATCTAAGCTGGCAATTAACGTTATATTATCACCTTTCAGTAAAATCATCCCCAGTTTCCTCTTCTTTGATGGATCTTTAGTATCTATCTCTGTGGCTTCATCAATTACTATATTCATGAATTCATCAAAACCTTTTATTATTCCAGTTATACGAAAGTTTAATTGTTCATATAACCATATATTGACTTTTGTCTGTTGTTGTAAATATTTGAAGATTTGGTTGATCGGTGGGACCATCACCTTCTGTTGTTTTCTGCCTGACATGATAGGATTGATGAACTAACTGGATTGATGAAAGATACAAGATAAAGAGGATTGATTATCTACCGTTGATGTAAGTTCTAGAGAGCAAAAAAAAAAAAATTAATATATCAAAAAAAATTAATTACCCTACTTTAATCTTTGCTCGATTAGAAAAAAAAAAGACTGGAAGAAATAGCAGTTTACATACAATATTGGTCTAGTAGCTGAAATGGTATTTATCTACTGTGAAGACCTTAGTGATTTGAGAGACAATTAATATAGAATGTCAGAGCAGGCATTAGCACAACTGAACGAAGCGCTGGATACTTTGTACAGTGGTAGTTCCACCCCAGCGGTGAAAGAACAGGCTAATTCATATTTATTAAAATTTCAAAGATCAGAAGAAGCATGGTCTCTTATTATACCAGTATTAGGATCTGAAAAATCACCATTACAATTGAAAATATTCATTGCTCAAACTTTCAGATCGAAGATCAATTATGATTTCCATCAAATTCCTAAAGAATCGTTACAATCGTTGAAAGATTCTTTATTACAATTACTCATTGAATATTCTTCTAAACAGCAAAAACTAATTACTACACAATTATGTATTTGTTTATCAAATTTTGCCCTGCAATATTTAGAATGGGATAATGCTATAAGTGAAATAATATCAGTGTTATCACCCAATGCCATCAATACTCTGTTAGAGTTCTTGAAAGTCTTACCTGAAGAATTAAACGATGTAAAGCAAACTGCATTAACCGATGAAGAATTTAAGACTAGAGTAGAACAACTGATTACTTTCAATGTTGAACAAGTATTGTACATTTTCAGCACTATAGCCGATGCCCGTGCTGCCAACACATCTGAATTGAATTCATTGTTACTGAGTTGTATAAAATCATGGATTATTGATATTCCATTTCAACAAATCTTAAACAATGAATCATTATGTTCGTTAATTTTCCAAAGTATTTATAACGAAGATACATTTGACACGGCGATTGAATGTTTCTCTACCATCATTGGTGAATCTGCAGAAATAGATGATTTAGCTTTAGTGAAGGCCCTATATGAACAGTTAATCCAATTACAACCTTTTATAAATGAAAATTTTGATGATTTTGATAAGATTGAAAGAATAACAGAATTATTTTCCACAGCTGGTGAATCTTGGTGTCCGTTGATAGCACGTATGCCATATGATTTTAAGCCATTAGTCGATATTATATTAAAATTGACTTCATATGAAGAAGATTTAGATGTTGTTAAATATACTTTTAAATTTTGGTATGATTTAAAATTGTTAATTGTATTAGATTCAAGGAAAGAGGCAAGACAGGTGTTTATACCTACGTATACTGAGCTCATTGAAATCATATCGAACCATATGAGATATCCATTAACATCTACGTCTACTGATTTAAAGGACTTATTTGAAGATAGAGCATCAGAAGATAATTTTAAAGAATTTAGATACGATATGGGAGATGTTCTTAAGGATTGTTGTTCAGTGATAGGATCATCAAGAGCACTTTCTATTCCATTTGCCAAATTGACAAAATTTATGGATTTACAAATATCTGGACAACAACAAGTAGCATGGCAAGAGATTGAAGCCTCGTTGTTTTGTATTAGAGCTATGGCTAAAGAAGTTGAATTGACTGAAAACAACGTATTACCTAAGATAATGAAATATTTAATATCATTACCTGAGAATCCTAAGATTAGATATAGTGCTACATTGGTATTGGGGAGGTATACTGAATGGACTAGTAAACATCCTGAATTTTTAGAAGAACAGTTAAATTATATAACTAATGGTTTCCAACATAGTTCAGAAGAAATTATCATTGCAGCATCGCATGCTTTAAAATATTTTTGTATTGATTGTTCTATACATTTAGTCAATTATCTTGAACAATTGTTCAATTTTTATCGAAATGTTTCAGATTCTTTAGATTTAGAATCGTTATACGATATTACTCATGGTATTGCACATATCCTTAAAGAAGAAAAAAATGATGATAAATTGTACAATATTACATTAATGTTTTGGACACCAACATTGGAGAAATTAAATTTGTTATGTCAACAAGGAGATCCTAGGTCGGATGAAGTCAATACTAAGATTGCCGATACAATTGAAGTATTAACTTTATACATAGATGCATTAAGACCTAGGACTTATAGAAACCCTACAAATCCAATTGCTAAGATATTAATTGAAATATGTTGGCCATTAATTTTACAAATAATTGATAAAAATGGAAGATCTACAAAAGTTAGTGAACGTTGTATGAAATTTGTTAAACGTTGTATTGAAAATTTTAATTATTATTTGATTCCAGTTTTGAATGTCACTGAAGAGATGTTAATCCATGGATTTTTAAATTATCAATATGGATGTTATTTATGGGTTAGTGGTACTTTTATTGGTGAATATTCAAATGAAGATTATGGTGGTAATAATGAGATTAAACAATCTATTTGGAAATTTTGTAATACACAAATTAACAATTTTCAAAATTTTATAAATTTGAAAGAAGATAAGATATTAGAGTATACTGATTTAATTGAAGATTTTTTCAGAATGTGTGGAGATGTATTAATGTATTTACCTAATGAATTTATTAATTCTTCATTAATTGAATCAATATATAAGATTGGTATTATTACTTTGAAAAATTTTAAAGAATATGAAACTATTAAATCTACATTAAATTTTTTCATTGATTATTATTCATGGGGGTTGAAAGATCCACCAATTGCATTTGTGGAAGATATTCCACAAGATTTAAAAGACAAGATTTTAAATTTTACTTCATTAACTGGTGGTGAAATGTTAAGTACTATTATCATAGGGTTGATATATTCGTTCCCAGCAGATTGTTATCCATCTTCATCTGAGTTAATAACCAAAATCATCAATGTTAGTAATTCGTTGAACAACAATCCTACGATATCAATAACATGGTTAGATCAAACTTTGAACGAGTTACCCAGTGGAACTATTAACAGTAATGAAAGAAATAAATTGCTGAGTACTGTGGAGATAGCTATCAATTCCAAAGATTATAGAAGAATAAGAAGTAGTATTAGAGATTTTGTCAATTGGTATCGTAGAAAGAATGTTGAGAGAGGTGATCATTAAATATATATATATATAAATTGGACGTAAATATATATAATACTGCAATTTAATTGGTTGATTTAGAGTAACATCGCCTCATAAATTTTAGAAGTATGAGGCAGTTAATCATCAATAATAATTATTATACCGAGGGCAATTAGTCTATTGTTGTTATTATTATATAAGGCATATTGCATGTGATGATAGTTGTATTGTTACTTTAGTATCACATGCAATTATTTATTATAATAATTATTATTTATTATAGTGATATGCATGCGCTGTGCATTGTCTATTGTTCTTGTATTATTAATTACTATTCAATTCTCGGACTTTTTAATTTAATTTAATTAAATTATAAATTAAGTTAATTTAATTTACATTAATTTAATTTGATTTAATTTAATTTTGTCCAATTTATAATGAATGAATGATTTACATAAATTAATGAATTAATGAATGGATAGTTGGCTGATACTTTCACCGCCTGAGTAATTATAATTATAATTATAATTAACACGTAGTATATTATAGAATATACTACTAGTAATAGTAATATTATATTATATTATATGATCAACCGATTAATAACGGATGTAATGTTATATGAATAAATAATAATAAACAATACAATTTAGTTATTAATTATTAACATAAATATTTTAATCACAGCTCACAATAAATATTAATATTAATATTAATATTATCTATATATAAATATAAATATCCTTTATTCATATTCATTAGTTATCATTCACTCATACTCATACTACTATACTACACTATTCACTCATTAGATACTTATATTACTCTCGTTACTGCAGATCTTTCTCACTACTGTATCATACAAATATACTACTACTACTTATTGATACTATGTCAATATCAATACAAGATACATTACCATCATTAAAATCACATTATTTAGAAAATTATAGAGTGAATAATAACAAATTAACAACAACAACAAATATGAATTATAATCAAAATCAGTATAACTATAATTATCAACAAAACACACAATATAGAAAAGATGATATAAAATATTATCAGCAACAACAACAACAACAACAACAAATGGTACCTCCTCCTATCCCACAATATTCACTAATCATCCCACAAAGTACATATATAATAGATAAACAACAACAGCAACAACAACAATTACCAATTGCCAAAAATATTATAAAGACAAAGAGAATGAGAAGAAAATCGCATGAAGTTGAAAGATTGTATAAATGTAATTATAAAGATTGTACTAAATCTTATGGAACTTTAAACCATCTAAATACACACGTTAACGCTCAAGGACACGGTCCTAAACGTACTCCTAAAGAATTTAAATCAATTAGAGATGATATAAGAAAGAGGAAAAATAGAGATAAACATAGAACTAAATTAAATATGAATACAACAACGACAAGTTCATCTACACAGCCATCATTAGCCTCACAAGAACCAGTACCAATGGGTATTTCATCACCATTACAATTAGGTCATCATCATCATCCGCAATATATACAACAACAACAACAACAACAGCAATGGGGTACAATATATGCCCAACCACAACAACAAGGTTGGATGGATTTTAACACCATGGGTTTCATACCAAAACAACAACAACAACAACAGAGATGGAATGAAACAGCTTATCCTAGTTTACCTGAAAATTACTATGATCATGGATATCAATATACAACTACACAAAATTCAACAAGATTTGTACCAAGAAATTATTCTACAACTGGTGGAAGTGGAAGTTCTTCGTCAACACCAATACTATCAACTTCCAATCCAATACACTCTTCTACAATTCCAACGACCAATTCTTCTTCAAATTCATCAGTTGTACAAAATTACAATAACAATTTGCATCAGAGTAATATACATTCTATCCCATATCACTCGTTGCAACCTACTAATACTACAACAACTACTACTACAACTACTACAAGTGGTGTAGGCAATACAGGAAGTAAGAACTTAGGATCCATGATTGATCCGACACAGGATTCAGTTAACTGATTATCCGTCCCCGCTATTCACTTGAAAACACTTACTTCTTCGATCGGATCGTTAACATAGTCAACTGTTTGACTATTTGTCATTATTATACCCACCAAACTTTTATTCTTATTATATAGGATTTATTAAAATTAAAATTAAGATGTTATAGATTATCATTATTTAGTACAGTTATAGCTTTAATTTACTTTATTTATTTATTTATTTAAACATACTATAAAATTTACCAAAATGTAATTGTAAATAAATAGGACTTAATTACGTGTACTTAATTTAATTTAATTTAGTTTAATTTAGTTTAAATTAATTTAAATTAATTTAATTAATTAATTAATTAATGCATACGAACTAAAATAAAATTAAACGTTAATTTAATTTCTGGATTTTATCAGTTGCATATGTTGAAAAGATTAAAAGAAGTACCCATCATCATCATAGTGTACCTGACCTATATCATATCATATCATATCACACTACTCAAATCTTCAGTCTTTGCTAAAGCCATTGGATTGTTATTGACATCTTCACCATCTCCAAGTTTGCATAGCTGACCGTCTTTAATCACCACTTCCAAGTTATTCAGAGACAACAACACTTCATTACTAAAATCACCAGTTATCTTAATCATACAAGTATTGGAAGGTAACGTTGTCGTTGTTTCTTCTTCTTCTAATAAGTTTATATTCTCTTTGATTATATCCATTAATCGAAGCTCTGTATCTTCTACTCCATCTTCGTGATCTTCATTCCCCATTTCTTCTTCAACTTGTTCTTCCACCACATCTTTCTCTTTCCCCAACAATTTCCTTATAATATTATTAACAAGACACCAACTTCTCAATCCATTTATCAATCTCTCTAATTGAAATTCTAAATTGTTAATCATAAATTTATGTAATTTAATCATTTTACAACCAATTAGTAAATTTATCTTATAATCACCAATTTTCATTACCGTGTTACTCAACTTGTTGTAAAAATCACCCAATTCATCTTCTTCTCCTTCTTCTTCATAATCTGTTATCCCTAATGCAATGCATAAATCTTCTGGTATATATATACACGGTAATAATTCAAGAACCAATAAACCTATATTGGAAATCAATTTTGTATCTTTGTTATTTATTAACCATTTCCCATCTTCATACCACACTGGTTTACTTTCATCCACACCATCTTGCTCATCATCAACAACCATTGAATCATCGTCACCACCACCTTGTTCTTTATTACTCTTCACTTTATTATCAATTTCATCGTCAAAATTTCTTTCACGTATTTTAAAATGGATTAAATATGGTTGAAGACTCTCGTCAGTTTGTATGTTATGTTTTGCATATATATATTCGTTGATAAATCTATTATCTTCCCATATCTTTAAAAAAACACCAATTTTATCGTTTATATTTATCATTAATTTACCTATTCCAACATTCCCATTTTTAAAATCATTCTGTCTCTCTTGTTTAGTTAAAACATATTGTGAATCGTCTAATAAGTTAATCTTCTCATACTCGTGAATCTGTAGTAAATTAAATGTCAACTGATTGAAAAAATTAAATAAATCAGAAGGTGAATCTAAAGATAATCTATCAAATTGACTTAAAATTCTTAAATTTTTATTAAATTTATCCAATGTCTTACATTGTAAATTTTGAAATAAGATGGTTTCCACTTTAGCACAACAACCATTATCTGAATCCCCACCACCGAGAAAATCAATACCTTTGATATCATTTTTACTCACAGGTATTATATTAATAGCACTGGATAATGAAACGTTCTTAACTGAATCATCATCAAAATCAATATCAATTAAAAGTATCTTCCCCGACAGCGAAAGTCTCTGAACGATGTTAACTGGTTCCTTAATGGCAGAAGCAGCAGGTGTGCTGGCATTACTCACTATTGCTGTTGTCGTAGATGTAATTGGATTATAATTCAACGTATCGTTAAAAATTTCAAATCCATATAAATTGGCTAATCTTTTTATTCCTTCTATGCTTACTTTCCCTGGTCTTTTCACCAAAATGTCTGAGATCTTGGATAACGGAGCTATCAGCTCTGGATCAATTGTGGGCATATCCGCTTTGTAAATATCTATCTATCAATCTAAGAAAAGAAAGTACATGAAATGTTTAAAGCTTCATCTTCTCTCGTTTATTTATCGAGTATACTATAAGGGCTAACTTAGTTATTCCACTACTTTTCCTTCATGGCAATTAATTAAATTGACTTGCACTCTACTATATACAGATAGATATATAAACACACATACATGATTGATGAGATCTATAACTTAACACCAATGTGAATAGCAGCAACACCAAAAGTTAGATTTTCATAACCTTTACCAGGAACGTAAAAACCAGCTTTTCTAATCATATTAGCAAAAGTCTCTTGTGGTGGGAATTTTCTTATTGATTCGACAAGATATTGATACGAATCTCTATCATTTGCTATCAATTGACCCATTAAAGGTAATAATGAAAATGAATAAGCTTGATATATGTAATCTAAAGCTTGGTTATCAACTTGTGAAAATTCAAGACATGCGAAAATTCCACCTGGCTTTAAAACTCTATAAGCTGTATTTAAACCTGCTTGAATATTGGTAAAATTACGAATACCAAATGCAATTGTATATACATCTTTTGAATTGGATTCAATTTTATCCAATGTTTCACCATTTTGTTCAATGAATGAAATTCTAGGAGAATTAGCATATGGTGTAGAAAGACATCTCTTAGCTCCTTCGGCTAACATATCACCATTAATATCAGCAACAGTCATAGTACTTTCGTTATCTCCATATTTTTCTCTAGCATGATCTAATAATCCAAATGCAATATCACCTGTACCACCGGCAACATCTAAGAAATGTAATGGTTCATTTGAATTTTGTCTCATACCACAATCTAATTTATTGATTAAATGAGATTTCCACAATCTATGAACACCCATAGACATGACATCGTTCATGATATCGTAATTGGAGGCAACTGATGAAAATACATCGTGAACTAAATCTTCCTTTTGATTCTCTGGAACTGTCTTAAAACCAAAATGTGTAGTCTTAGATTGTTGAAGTATAGGTAATGATGAGGAAATAAATCTCTTGGATTGGAAACTCAAAGGTTTCAATCCTTTACTAAGACCTGTTGAAATTGATGTCATCTTAATTGTCTAGTCTTAGTCTTAGTCTTAGTCTATCAGATTGAATTGTCATCAAAATGAACAAAATCAAACTGCTTGCTTTTAATTTTATAAATTCAATTCGTTCAACGAGATGGTCGTGAATCAATTAATATTTGTTTGAAACTTTTTGTTAAAATGTATCAACTGAAGTATATATCAGCGGTTAACTTTATCTTTTATCTTGGATTACAGTAGAGTATACTACCTTGAGCAACAAAGATGAGGTGTTTGAAACGTTTGGTTACTGGTATGGGCACTAGCCTGTTATGGGTCACACTCATGACAACTGCTCAATCAATGTTAATACCGCCAATGATAAATACTGAAAAATACACAAATAGGTTAAACCACATGGTTTCTGATGAGAATTGGTTCCAATATAATAGTTTCCACTCATCAAGTGATTATATGGGTGATATCACAAAAGTAACCGAAGGTGATAATTATGATGATACAAAATCTGGAATTATAATTAATAAACAACTATTAAAATTTGGAAATTTGAAAAAATTAGGTTTGCAAAATACACATGAATTATGGAAACAGCTTGATTTACCAAGTTTCACAAACAATATGAGCACAATCGAATCTATAGAAGTACCTATGAATACTACTGGGTTGTTTTTATTTGAATCAAATAGTTATAATCAATTACCAAAATTAAACGCTGATAATATTTTAAATTTTATTCCATTTGAAATTAAAAATAAATATAAACTAAAAGATTACTCAGTATTAATACCATTATCATATTTACAGAATGTTGACAATATAAATTGGCAAAAGTTGGTCAAGAATGAGCCAAACATTTTAACTTACCACTCAAACTCAACAGTGAATAATCCTATCCTTATCACCTTATTCGAGAAAAATTCAAATGATTATCTACATTTTGATAAGTTTGCATCAAATTGGATAAAGACATTAGGACCTAAAAATTTATTATATTCAAAATTCTGCTCAATTGGTAACTTACAAGATAGTCCATGTATTAACATGGGTAAGAAGAATTCAACAGTTTATGTATCTCCAGCGTTTAGCCAACAAACATTGAAATTGAATTTGGGAGAAGATGACTTACCAATACTAAGGAAAAGAAATTTTGAACCACATAACAATTTTACCATTATTAGTTCCAATATTTCTAAAGAATCTTTCGAACCATATAGCATTCTCGTACCAAACTATCAATCGAAATACGTCAACGATACATCCGAACTGACCGAGTACTTTGAACAACGTCATAAACCAAATACACAGTACAGTTTACACATGATATCTAAACCACCCAGAGTACCATACTATGCTCAAGTAGTTTTCTCGGAGGTAAATGACAAAAGAGGAAAGCGACTCCATAGACGTAAACAGCAATCACACCCGAGCTCTAACAGTTCATGCGAGCCTTTAACCTGGTATTCTCTTTTCCATCGAAGTCTATTTGGTAGACCTAAAAACTTTTGCAGTGTATAATTACGTACAACTACTACTACTACTACATATATTATAATACAAATCAGTTTCTTAACTATGTGGAAATTTTGAGAAACGGAGATATTTTTAAAATCCAGCTTGTGCATATACGATTCTTGGTCCGTACACTCTTCTCACCTTAGATCCGTTTCAACATCAGAGAGGTATAAATACAGCTAATTATCTGTTCTGATTGCCAGTGCATTCCATTCCATTCAATTGGACACTGAAGTTGACTGACAACTTATATACAATGCTCACTTCTGCTTGCTGTAAGAAATTCGTTCGTGAAGGACAGGAACCTACTGGAGAAGTTAAGAAATATGGTACCTATGAGGTATACGTTGCTAAACCAGACACTATTAAATCATGTATAGTTATATTCCCTGATGCCTTTGGTTTGTCTGTTCCAAATATCAAGTGTTTGGCTGATCAAATGGCTAAACAAGGTGGCCATTTGGTCATCATTCCTGATATCATTGAGAATGATCCAATTGTTATGGAGAAGATGAAGTCTGATCCTCAATACTTGTCAACTTGGCTAGTTAAACATCCAATTGAAGGTATGTGGGATATCTCCAAGAAGACTTTTGATGGTGTCCTTGCTGATTTGAAAATTGATCCTAAGACTTTGAAATTTGGTTCATGTGGTTTCTGTTTAGGTTCATTATTTACTGTTCCATTGTTAACTGGTGAAATGAGTCTTGGTGTTGATTTTGCAGCTGGTTGTATCGCACACCCAGCCAAGCAAACTACTTTGGAACAGTATGGTGCTATCAAGAAGCCACTTTTAATCTCAATTGGTGATATGGATACTGCTGTTGGTGTAGATAAAGTATTTGAAATTGTTAACGCTTTAAAGGAAAATGACGTAACTTATGAATTATGTTTATACAGAAAATTAGAGCACGGTTATGCCTGTAGAGGTGACTTATCTGACTCATGGATTGCCTATGGTACTAACAGAACAATCAGTGAACAATTAGCATGGTTCGAAGAGTTCTTCTAATTAATTCTTACTAAATAAGTAAAAACTCCAAAAAAATAAATTCCGAATTTTTTTTTCAAACGTTTAATTTTTTCTCCGACCGCTGTAAGTGTATAAATTATCTCCTTTTGCTGCTATTACAAAAATTAATTTCTTTAACATTCTTTACTTTCATTTGATGGTATAGAATTATAGATCTTTAGATATATATAAATACTCAATTAATCATCACAATGGCTTCACATCCTCCAGGACCTTGTTGTTTATCAACCCACTTTCACGGTATGTCTCACCATCATCACACGATCAATTGATTTTCAGAAACTAACCTATTCTGCTCACTGAATATCAACAGAAGGTAAAATTCTTGGAACTTTCACTGAATTTGAAGGACACAAGACTTATATTACTGGTGAAAAATCAGATAAAATCTTGATTATCTTAACTGATGTTTACGGTTACGATTATAATAATGTTAATTTAATCGCTGATGAATTAGCTTCAAAATTAGGTTACTATGTATTAATTCCAGATATCCTTAACGGTGAAAATGCCATTCATGGACATCCTGATCCAAACTATTTTGGTGAATGGCTATCAAGACACTCCCATGCTGCCACTGAAGCTATTATTGATTCATTCTTAACTAAAGTCAAGGCTGTCCTTAAACCAAGCTTTATTGCCGGTATTGGATACTGTTTTGGTGCTAAATACACTATTCAACAATTATCCAAAGATGGCGCTTTCGATGTTGGCTGTGTTGCTCATCCTTCATTCGTTGACATCAAGGAAGTTGAAGCTGTTACGAAGCCACTTTTCATTTCAGCAGCAGCTACTGATCCAATTTTCCCAAGTGATTTAAGAGTTAAGACTGAAGAAACTTTAGAAAAAATTGGCGCTAGATATCAAATTAACTTCTTTGGTGGTGTCGCACATGGTTTCGCCGTTAGAGGAGATTTATCTGATCCTGTTGTTGGATACGCTAAGGAAAGAACTATTTTAGATCAAGTTAACTGGATTAAATTGTTCGCTAAGAAATAAACATTAAGACTGTTTAGTATTTAAATATAATTATTTATAATAATAAAAATACAGATAATTTATTAAACCTATACAATTGAAATAAATAATTTACAAAGATAAGTTAATTGAAAACGGAACAAAACAGGGGAGATGTAAATGTATAGTATAATAATTTGTAAAAATGCTAGTTTTAGTTTTAATTTTAACTTTTTTTTTGTAATTTGGGGATTTTAGTTAAAGAACTCACAGCATACCTCTACTATCTCTCTTAGCATAACTATATTCTTGGGCACTGTTATTATTATATGAACTCTCATATGGCAATCTAGTAGATGTATAAGCCGATTGATTTTGAATATTAGAAGCACTAGAATAAGAATCTTCAACATCATTTGTTGTAGCAAATGGATTCACCGTTGAAGCTAATGTTCCTGACCTTGAAGTATATTCTGAAGTTTCACGAGCTAAAGGTGATGATTCATAACCTTTAGCCTGTTGTTGAGCATTAGCTGCAGATAGATTATTGTTTAACAATTCTTCACTTGATTTATCTATTAACATTGAGTTACGATCATGGCCTCTCATTGCTGTGGCTCCCAAAGCGGTTAATTCCATTGCTGTCTTGTCTTCATTTGGATCAACTGGTTCAGTAACTGGGATAAAAGAACCACGATCATCTTTTAATGGTTGGTATCTTGTATCTGGATTCTTGTAAATCAAAGCTAAAGTACATGTAACAATAGTGAAGATTAACAAAAATAAGGCAAACACAGCATTCATGATGAAGTAAACAATGGCAGCAATGGATGCAACGGCATCTATAGCATTGAATACATTTGAATAGAATAAGTAGAAAATTGAGTTAATAACATTGATAATAGCAATAATAATATTGAAAGCATTAGTACGTTTATCCATGTAAGGTCTGAAATAAATGGTAGCAACACAATAAATAATTTCAATTGCAAAGATCATAACAGCCACGATTTTACCATGTTCTTGCAATACAGCAATGAGTAAAGCTCTTGAAAATAAATAAAACAAATGAACTGCAACCCAATAATAATAATGAGCTTGATATTGTGAATATAAGAAACCAAATCTGTTTAATACTTTAGCATCTCCATATAATAAATAAGCTGGATTATTGTATTGTGAAACTGACTTAGCACCAATATACATAATTCTAATGGTAGCAAATAACAAAAGGATAACAGTGATAGCCAGTATGAAAATAGCAAAGACAATACAACCAGCTGAATCATTTCTTGTGAATTCCCAAATACATAATAATGTTAATTGTGGGAAAGTAATGTTAAATAAACGATATAAAGAACCTTTAATAATTGATCTCCAATGTTTTCTAAAACCAACATAATTACTTTCTTTAACAACTTTTGTTCTTACTAAGATTTCACAAATTGCTTTAAAGAAACCCAATAGTACTAATAAGACAAATCCAATGAACAAGAAAAAGATAATACCAGTCATGAAAATGTTTGAAATTTCAATGTTTGCTAAATAAGCAACTCTTTGCATACCTCTAAGAACAAGAGTCTTTGAACCAACGTCATTTTCATCAGTAGTATATAAAGAAGAATCATCAAGGACATCAGATAAAGAATCAGTCTCTCTTTTAAACAATTTTCTAACCAATCTTTGAACAGAAATGGAATAAACTGATTTATTACTTAAAACAGCTGTAACATCACCACCTGTTGATTGAATATACCAATAAATCATATCTTGCATGAATTTAGTCTTAATAATACCCATTGACCATTGGAAATTTTGAGCCCAAGAAGCAGCAATTGGTGGAACTTTAGCAACACCCATCATTGAAGTCATTGCTAAAGTTTGAAAGTAAATGAAAAATGATGAGGCATTTGAAGCAATATGAGCAGCAGTGGCAGAATGACCAATGATGGAGACAAAACCGGAGACGATAAGACCAAACCCAGCAATAGCAGCAACAGGCCAAGCAGCATATCTAGTTTGAACAGTTTTATCATTTGATAATATAGCTTTAACACAAGCTAAAGGAGTAGTATGAGATGTATCAGAAGTTTGATAAACAACGACTTTAACATAAGCGTCTAAATCAGGAATAGTATAACCAATACCTGGGATATTGACATCATACTTATCATCAAGTGTGTAAGATTGATCATCTAAATTAAGACGACCAGCAGTAATTGGACAAATGGTAGCAAAACCTAAGTCACATAAATCCATCGAATGCTCATAAATGTTTATACCATAGACAACAGCTGTAATTTCTGCAGAGATTTTACCAGTCAATGTTGAAGTACCATCCATATTAAAGATAATCGTCTTGTTTGACGGATAAAATACAACATTGAAATCAGAAGCAGTAAATTGTGAATTTTCCATACATGTTAATAAAGTATCTGATTTAAGATAACGACAGTTAACTATGGATATTAAAGTAAAGAATAACGTTATTATTCTGAAATACATTTTGAGTAATAGTAACTATGAGAAGTATATCTATAGTATATCAACCAATATGAAGAGTGTTTGTAAAGAAAGATAAATGAAATTTATGTCAATAAATAGTTATTTTTAAATTGATAACGAAAAAAAAATATTAATTTTTCTTGATCTGATCTAAGTGAGACGTAATGCTTAACTAAGGGGGCTGGCTGATTTGTGTAGTATGGGATAGTGTACTATAAGGTGAATAAGTATAGTGAAAATATAGTACTTTATAGATATAGATATATATATATATATATATAGATCTATAGTGGTATAGTAACTAGTATATGATATAGTTGAGATCTATACTGTACAAGATACACTCACTTTAGTATATATACATACAGGGATCAAAATTTCAGTTTCAATTTAAAATGTACTTCTATTTTTGTTGTTAACTTCTGCTAGTTAGTGGCTGTGTCTGTGTCTGTTTGAGGCTAAGCATTTATGAGGCTCAGTAAAGGTAACAATTTGAAAGTGGTGCACAGATGACAAAGTCCATCACGTGACATTATCTTCTTCTCGTATAACTCTCTCTAGATCACATGACCTAACTCCCTCCCAACAAACAATAGAAAAATTCCCCGCGTTTTCCCTTCTATATAAATTGGCTACCATTCAATACCCCTCCCAATTAGAAGCCTTTAACCTTGTTAAAATTCACCAAGATCATATATAACTTAACAAATTTCCTTTTAAACGAGACAATACAAGTGACCTAGTTTCTACTAAGATTGATTACATATATATATCACTTTATATTTCTTGTATATTGATTGTATTAGATAGCTAGCTTTATATCTATCTATCTATTTATTCTAGTGACTGACTAATTACAAAATGACTGAACCAAAACAGCTAGATAATGAACACTTGATGAATGAAACTTCAATTAAGCCCCCACAAGGCTTTTTTGATAGACATCCATCAAAACCACATTTATCTTCATTTGAAGAATATGAATCAATGTATAAAGAATCTATTGAAAATCCTGAAAAGTTTTTTGGTAATATGGCTAAAGAACTGTTATCTTGGTCAAAACCATTTGATATGGCAAGATATCCGCCAAGTCAAGGTTTCGAATCAAATGACGGTGACTCTGCTTCTTGGTTTCTAGGTGGTGAATTAAATGCCTCTTATAACTGTATTGATAGATGGGCTATGAAGAATCCAGACAAGCCAGCTATTATTTACGAAGCTGATGAACCAAACCAAGGTAGAATTATTACCTATGGTCAATTATTAAAAGACATCTGTCGTATTGCTCAAGTTCTGACTAATCTTGGTGTCAAGAAAGGTGATACCGTTGCTGTTTATTTACCAATGATCCCAGAAGCAATTGTAACATTAATGGCTATTGTAAGAATTGGTGCTATCCATTCTGTTGTCTTTGCAGGATTTTCTTCTGGTTCATTAAGAGATCGTATTAATGATGCTAACTCCAAGATTGTTATCACCACTGATGAATCTAAGAGAGGTGGTAAAATTATTGAAACTAAGAAAATTGTTGATGATGCTCTGACTACTTGTCCACAAGTTAAAAATGTTCTTGTGTTTCAAAGAACAGGAAATAAACATATTCCATGGACTGATAAGAGAGATTTATGGTGGCACGAAGAAATCATCAAATATCTACCTTATTCTCCACCAGTTAATCAAAATTCTGAAGATTCTTTATTCTTATTATATACTTCTGGTTCTACTGGTAAGCCTAAAGGTATTCAACATTCAACAGCTGGTTATTTATTAGGTGCTTTGCTAACAACTAGATATGTCTTTGATGTACATGAAGAAGATATCTTATTCACTGCAGGTGATGTAGGTTGGATTACAGGTCATTCATATGTTGTATATGGTCCATTATTAAATGGTGCTACCACTGTCGTATTTGAAGGTACTCCAGCTTATCCTAATTACTCACGTTATTGGGATATAGTTGATAAGTATAAAGTTACTCAATTTTACGTTGCTCCTACAGCGTTAAGACTACTTAAAAGAGCAGGTACTCAGTTTGTAGAAAATCATGATTTATCTTCAATTAGAGTTCTTGGGTCAGTTGGTGAACCTATTGCTGCTGAAGTTTGGGAATGGTATAATGAATATGTAGGCAGAGGTAAAGCTCATATTTGTGATACTTATTGGCAAACCGAAACTGGATCTCATATTATTGCTCCATTAGCTGGTATTTCTCCAACCAAGCCAGGTTCTGCTTCATTCCCATTTTTCGGTATTGATCCAATAATTATTGATCCTGTTAGTGGTGAAGAATTGAAAGGTAATAATGTTGAAGGTGTCCTAGCTATAAGATCTCCTTGGCCATCCATGGCTAGAACTATTTGGGGTGATTATAACAGATTCTTGGATACTTATCTCAGACCTTACAAAAATGTTTACTTCACAGGTGATGGTGCAGCTAGAGATTCTGAAGGTTTTTACTGGATCTTGGGTAGAGTTGATGATGTTGTTAATGTCTCTGGACATCGTCTTAGTACTGCTGAAATTGAAAGTGCCTTGATTGAACATGAACTAGTTGGTGAAAGTGCAGTTGTTGGTTTCCCTGATGAACTTACAGGTTCTGCAGTTGCTGCATTTGTATCATTGAAATCCAAGGATTTTGAAGATGTTAATGAAATCAAGAAAGAGTTAATATTGACTGTTCGTAAAGAAATTGGTCCATTCGCATCACCTAAATTAATCTTGCTAATTGATGATTTACCTAAGACTAGATCGGGTAAGATAATGAGAAGAATCTTGAGAAAAATTTTAGCAGGTGAAGAAGATTCGTTAGGTGATATATCAACTTTGTCTAATCCTAGTGTTGTTGATCATATTATCCAAGTTGTTAAACATGATGTTCGTCATAAATGAAATGATTGATGAATGATTAGTGTAATGTACATTGCATATATCTTATTTATTTATTTATTTATTTATTTATTTATTTATTTATTTATTTAATTATTTAATTGTTTATTTATTTATCTATTTATTTATTTAATTCTTCTTGATTAAAACATTTATATTTATTTATTTGCTAAACATATGTCAGCGCTTAAATTTATTTCATGAAAACTAGGCAGTGTAAAAACATCTTGAAAAATTAAAACACGAAAATTAATTGTAAGTTTGCCATTCATTTATTATTTGCTATTGATTGAAACATTAACTCACTAATATACTTTCATTGAAATCAAGCTAAGAATTGAATACTCTAGGTTCTTGGATAATAATGGATGACAGATCGTACAATGAGTTCTTGACTAGCATAATGAAAAAATGAAAGAAATCAATGACAATAGCAATTTCATGAATGCTAAAAATCGAAATGATGATGAGCATGACCAGGTAAATGAAGGTGATTTTACAGTGAGTACTATACCAGATAACGATGTCAATGGTGGAGTTGAAGTGGATGAGTCAGAAGACTGGGGATCTTTGAGAGATTCACAAATATTAGCTGCTATTGATAAAGGTAAGTCTGGAGTTAACGAACCCAACGACAATAATGCGAATAAGAGAGTCCATGTATTCTCATCAGTGACAGAAAGTGATGAAGCTATACATGTATGCAAGATAAATAAGACCCAACTCTCATCAGATAAATCATCTTCAAAATTTGATTGGGGTTCAATGAACGATGATGAATTAATTGAATTCATTAACCATTTAAGTCAAAATAAATGTGAGACTGCAAATAATGTTGAGCCGGTTGAGCAGGATCACCAATCAGAACCAGAGATAGCACCAGATCCAGAGTCAGAGGAGGGAGAAGGTGAAGAAAGTGGAACCGAACTTGAATTTGGTGATTATACAACTTACTTCCATGCTAAGAAAGCTAAACAACAAGAAGCTGACGAAGAATATGTGAAATTCATTAACGAAAACACAGACAACAAATCATACCCACAAATTTTCAAAGGACTCACAATATACGTGAATGGTAAGACAAATCCAGATATATCAACATTACACAAGATGATTATCCTACACGGTGGTAGATTTATACATTTCTTAGGGGCAAAGGGTAATGCTACACATATAATAGCAGAGATGTTAACACCTCGTAAGAAAATTGAATTCAAGAATTATAAGGTTGTTAAACCTGAATGGATTGTTGAATGTGTTAAAGTTGGGAAATTGTTGCCTTGGAGCGAATATATGTTGATTAATAATGATTATGGACAGACTAAATTGAATTTCAAGATTGAAGAAAAAGAGGAACTAGAAGAAGAGGATGAAGATGTTGATCCAGAAGAAGAAATTTCACAAATTCATAATACGCAGGATTCGTTAATCGAAGAAGATGAAATTCATCAAAAGGAAGTAGATAAATCAAAGACAATGGATGCTAAAGATCCAAATTTCTTAGAATACTTCTTTGCTAATTCAAGGCTACATCATTTAAGTACTTGGAAATCAGAGTTAAGAGCGCAAGCTTTAAAACAGGCTCTTGAGAAGCTATCACAAGGTCAGAAGAAAGTCAAGACTTCAACAAAGAAAGTCATCGTGCATGTTGATTTTGATTGCTTCTTTGCTAGTGTTTCTGCATTACTACATCAACCACCAATAGATATAAACACACATGCCGTGTGTGTGACACATGGCGGGATGAGTTCTGATGTATCGTCATGTAATTACATTGCTAGGGCTAAAGGTGTGAGAAATGGAATGTGGATGAGATCAGCATTGAAGTTATGTCCTGAGTTGATCAAGCTTGATTATAAGTTTGATGATTACGAAAGAGTGTCTAAAGAGTTTTATAAGATTTTGTTAGAGTATGATATCGATTCCATACTACCCGTTTCCATTGATGAAGCTTTAATTGATGTAAGTGAGATATGCACTGAAAGGGATGTAATGGACTTAATCAAAGAAATAAAAGATGAAGTGTACAAGAGAACCAAATGTTCAGTTAGTTGTGGCTCAGGAACAAATGTGCTGTTAGCTAAATTATCATTGAGAAAGGCAAAACCAAACAATATTTATTCAGTCGTTGATTTTAACAATGATGAAATATTGGAGTTTTTGAGCACTGTTAAATTTGATGATTTACCAGGTATTGGATCAGCTATTAATTCGAAACTATTAGCTTATCTGCAAGGGTTGGGTAAGACTGATAATAGCATTACTCTGAGAGATGTTTACAATATTTCTCAAGACCAACTGATCACACTATTCGGAATGAAAACTGGTACAACAATATATGAATATGCAAGAGGTGTAGATCATACGAATATAGATATCTTAGCCAATCCTGATGAATTTGCAAGAAAAAGTGTATCGGTTGATGTTAATTGGGGTATAAGATTTGATAACAACATACAGGTCGAGACATTCATTTCACAAATCGCCAAAGAGTTACATACCAGATTAATCAAATTAGAACTTGTTGGTTCTCAAATAACTTTGAAATTAGCTAAGAGACACCCTACAGCACCTGTTGTCCCACCTAAATTTTTGGGGATGGGATACTGTGAATTTATGACTAAGACATCAAGACTCGGTATTAACACTAGAGAGATTGGGTTACTCACTAGTGAATTGAAAAGTCTTTGGAGAATTATGGGTGTTCCACCAAAGGAGTTAAGGGGTGTCGCTGTTACAATGAGTAGGCTAGTAGATGATAAGAAGAATATCAAAGAAGATACTAATCAGATGAAGTTACCTTTTACTAAGATGATGAAGCCTTTTGGAGATAGTAATTCTGAGATACCCGCCGCCACATCACCTATTAAAAGAAAGCCAGAAGTTGCTCCTAACAAGAATAATATTTTACAAACATTGAACAAAGCGTCAGTGAGAAAACCAGTTAGTTTGAGTACATCACAAGTTGACTGGGAAGTAGTGAAAGAACTACCGATTGAAATCCAAAATGAAATCAAGCAACAATTACAATTGAGATCAATACCAATCATACGACATTCACCTAAGAGGCCGACACCTAAGTCATCACCTAGACGTAGATTATCTCCAAGGAAGACATCACCTCAGAAAAATACACTTGCTCCTATTGTGTCAGTTACTCCATCAGAAGGTGAGATCGATTTATCAGAATTAGGTGATATCCCAAATGAACTAAGAGATGAGATCCTGAAAGATTTAGAAAGATTGGAATTTAAACCAATAACACCTAAGAAATCCTCTGATAAGACATCAGTTAAAATCTCAAAAGATACAAAATTTAGTTCCATAGTACCCAAGTTTCAAGAATGTTCAGATATACCAATGCTAATTGAGAAACTAAAAGATTGGGTAGATTTCACAATCATTGAACAAGGTCCTAATTTACTTGACGTTGAATTATTCATTAATTATATGGATAAATTAAGCAAGGTTGATTTCACTATTGCCTTGAGTTTAATTGATTCAATTGAACTATCCATATTACTAAAGGAGAATTGTGATTCTAATGGTGTTATTGAATGGAAGAATATTTTACAAAGACTTAAGAACTGTATCAACATTAACAAAGACAGTTTATTCTACAATTTCTAAAGTATAGTTAACGTAAATATGATTTTTTTATTTTTGATTATTATAATATATAGATTGATATATTTAATAATAAATTAGCGCTTTATTATATTTGAAAAAAGGAGAACAATTAAGCAACTAAAACACGCATAGTATTGGAGTGACCAATACCTTTAGTCCAACCTTGAACAGTAACGATATTATCACCTCTGTTTAAGATTCCTAATTTAGCTGCTTCATTGATACCAAATTGCAATCTCTTCTCAACATCTTCTTGCCAATTTTCAACTCTTTCTTCGGTATAAATAAATGGATAAACACCACGGTATAAATGAGAGTATCTAGCTGAGTTGTCATTTCTAGTAACCATGATAACTGGACAATTTGGTCTATATTTAGAACATAATCTAGCAGTGGTACCTGAAGTAGATAAGACAATGATAGCCTTAGCATCATTTTCATACACGGCTGAATTAGCAGCAATGGCAATTGTTTCATTAGTATCAACTGGTTTTGGAGTTAAATCTCTAATTTCGTTGAAACTAGTTAAATATGGTAAAGCCTTTTCAGCAATAAGACAAGTATGATGCATCATAGCAACGGCTTCAATTGGATAGTTACCTTTAGCGGTTTCACCTGATAACATAACACAATCAGCACCATCTAAGATAGCATTACCAACATCTGAAACTTCAGCTCTGGTTGGTCTTGGGTTATAAGTCATTGATTCTAACATTTGAGTAGCACAAATAACTGGTTTACCAGCTAAGTTACACTTAGCAATTAATTGTTTTTGAACAACAAAGACTTGTGGAGCTGGAATTTCAATACCTAAATCACCTCTAGCAACCATAACACCATCGGTTTCTTTCAAGATTTCATCAAAATTGTTAACACCTTGTTGATTTTCAATTTTAACAATAATTTGAATGTCTTTACCATCTTCACCAAGAACTTTTCTAATTTCACGAACATCATCGGCAGATCTAATGAAAGAAGCAAAGATCATTTGAACTTTATTTTTAACACCAAATCTTAAATCAGCTTTATCCTTTTCAGATAATGCTGGTAAATCAACATCAGTATTTGGTAAGTTAACACCTTTATGAGAACAGATTTTACCAGCATTAATAGATTTAACTTTTAAAGTTAATTTATCAACAACTTCAATAACTTCAAATGATAATACACCATCATCAACGTAGATAATTTTGCCTGGAGCGATAACTGAAGTAATATTTTTATAATCAATATACATAATTTTATCATCACAAGCTGTGGCGTATTTATCATCAGTGGTAAATATCATTTCATGATCAGCATCAATTGGGTAATCAATGTTATCGACAGTAGTACCGGTTCTGATTTCTGGACCTTTAGTATCTAAAGCAATGGCAACTGGACGACCTGGATACATTTCTTCGGATTTTCTAGTATTATCAATGACAGATTGATGATATTCGTAAGAACCATGAGAGAAATTCATTCTAACGATGTTAAGACCAGCTTTTCTTAATTTAGTTAACATTTCTGGAGAATTAGTTTTTGGACCAATAGTACCAATAATGGAAGAACGACGATAACTCTTATCAGGAGTTGAAGAAACGTCTAAAGAGGTTAACCATCCAAGTTTAGATTGAGTAGTCATTGTGTGTATAATATATAGTAAGGTTATTAGTTTATATCTAGATAATTATAAATGTCTATAATTCAATTGGAGCTAAGAAGAAGGGAATCAATTGATTTATAAATGAAATATATTTAATTTGTATCAGAACATAAAAATTAAATGACATGTTGCTTCTTATTGTAAAGGACATCATTTTTTATCAGCTTATTGACACGGAAGGCGGTGGACAGAGATCCGTCTGTGTACTCCGGTGATGAGGAGATAGCACAGAGCAGAGTGTTGTAGAGTACTATGTTAATGGGTAGAGCAGTAGTCGTAAAAGGTATAGATCCATCTAGTACACAGTCCTAACTCTGTACAAATATCTGGTAATCTGATAAACTTAGATACTTCAACTACTCTTCAACAGTTAGCCGATGCTCACTTACTTACTACCCGGCCTTCTTTCTCGGAGTCTCTGAATTTTCCGTCATGTAAATTTTTTGCAGAAACGAAAAAAACGGCCAATCTTGGGACTTTGTATGGTGTACGGTTTATTGAGAGGTCGATCGACCCAATGCAGTTGCCTCATGGACGAACGACGCTTACAGCGCTGCCATTTACCATGCTGCTCACTATCGCTTGTTCTGTCTGTCTTCTCTCTGGAAATAACCAGCTTCACATTTAGTACATACATCTATCTCATTGCAAATATTCGTCAATTGGAAGTTGATCACCCTAGCTGTTAATCATCCCCACAATTGGCACGGTATCGCGGAAGAAGGTACACGGTCTCCCTTACTGCCCAATGTTTATACTTTCTATCTCGAGACCCTATAACTGTAAATCAATTGGTTCAACTTCATCGCATTTCTTTCTCACCTAATACTCGTGAGACCCTAGCTTAGATTTACTTTCAAAAACCCAATATTTATCACTAGCGTCATAATGTCGTAATTAATTCATTAGTTATCTCCTATCTACTATCAATACCGTGTTAGTGTAAAGATAATCTATCCTTCCTATCATCTCGCTTCTCTTACTATTGCACTTCATATATACATCCATCGCTAATAGAATCCAATATTAACTGTCAAAATCTCTTAACTATGGTAGTGCTCTGCCCAACTTGAAAAAATCGTTGCCGTTTGGGAGAGAAAAAAAAGAAACGGGGTTCTGCATTATATGCGATGAGCTCAAGTTCAACTTTAAATTTTCTATTGGATTTATAGTGCCTTTTGAACGAACTATATTGGTTGAATGTACTTCTTTCATAGACTAGATTAGGTAATGTGGGGATGGTGAGTTAAGTGGATGACCTACAAGTCAGTTATAGCAACTAGGCTACACCAATCATTGGGTATATCGGTAAATAAAATTATGTATGTGTGCCTGAGTATGCCTCGAGGAAAGCGAGAAAAAAAAATGGGATGAGATTTTCAGTTATTGCTCCAATGGATAGGAAGTTCTAATCCACTTACAACTCACACAAGATAAGCTCAGGGTTAGGGCTAGTTATACCCACTTATGTAATATCAATATATATATATATATATAGTATGTAATTGATAAAGCCTGATTATTTAAGTAAAACGGCGGTAATCTTGCTATCAATCCAATAGCTTGAAAATCATAGTAAATAATCAATTATCCTATAGATTTCTTTGTGGAACGATTAAAAAGGGAACTGGAACCTTGTGTATATGACAATAGATGATAATCAAGAAGTTAGGCAAGACAAAGAACTGTGTATTGTTCTTCAATAAATATGACCTAAGAATTATATATTTATTTCTTGTGCATGCGGATGGCGGTAAACTACTTGCGCAAGATGGAATTTTTCACCCATATTTTTATTTACTGATAATATTGTATTCTGTATTATGACAATTTAAATATTCAATTGTGTTCAGCAAAATAAGTTATCCGTCGGTACATGGATATCTAATATCTGATAAATTTGTATATATACTTCTTATATCCCCTCTAATCACTTTCCCCATCTACCCTTATCAGTTTAGCTAATTTTTTTCTCTTTTTCCTTCTTACTTCTTCCAACAGCAAACTGATATAAAATATTAGAAATGTTTCCCGTTCCAAGTGTTTCTGAGAAATCAATAAAATCAAGTAAATCAACTTTTACCACTGAGGAAACAAATTCACAAACCTCAAATGGCGAAGTGGGTGGTGTTCAAAGAGGTTTAAAATCAAGACATGTTCAACTTATTGCTCTTGGTGGTGCCATTGGTACAGGTCTTTTCGTTGGTTCTGGTTCTGCGTTAGCTACTTGTGGTCCTGCTTCCATTTTCATCGCTTATATGATAATGTGTGTCTTAGTTTGGTTAGTTATGAATCAACTTGGTGAAATGGCTACTTTTATTCCAGCTCCGGGTAAATCTACAGTTTATGCTTTATGTGAAAGATATACAGGTAACAGATCTCTTTCATTTGCTGCTGGTATTAACATTTACTATGCTCAAATGATCACTGCTGCTGCTGAAATTACTGCTGCTTCCTTTGTTATTCAATATTGGTCTGATTTAAATGTTGCTATTTGGATTTCAATCTTTTGGGTTGCAATTGTCCTTTTGAATTTCTTGGCTGTTAGATTCTTTGGTGAAACTGAATTCTGGATTGCATCTATCAAAGTCTTATGTATCATTGGCTTAATCATTGTTGGTATCGTTATTTTCTTTGGTGGTGCTCCAAAATCAAACGGTGTCTTAGGTTTCCATTACTGGAAACACCCAGGTGCTTTCACCGAACATTTAACTGGTGGTGCAACAGGTAGATTCTTAGCCTTTTGGACCGCTATCATCAAATCTGCTTTTGCTTTTATCTTATCTCCAGAATTAATCACTTGTTGTGCCGCTGAAGCTCAAGCCCCAAGAAGAAACTTACCTAAAGCCACTGATAGATTCATTTACAGATTGTTAGCATTCTACGCTATGGGTTCTTTGATCATTGGTGTTATCGTTGCTTCTAATGACGATAGATTGATGTCTGCTATTGATGCTGGTAAATCAGGTGCTGCTGCTTCTCCATTTGTTATTGGTATTCAAAATGCAGGTATCAAAGTCCTTAACCATATTGTCAATGCTTGTATCTTAACATCTGCTTTTTCATCAGGTAACAGTTTCTTCTTCAGTGCTTCAAGAACTTTACATTCTATGGCTTTAAACAATGAAGTTCCAGCATTCTTTGGTATTTGTAATAAATGGGGTGTTCCATATTACTCTGTCGGTATTTCTGCTTTAATCGCTTTAATTTCATATTTAAATGTTAGTTCTTCTGCTTCTGATGTTTTCACTTGGTTATCCAACATTGCTACCATTTCAGGTTTCTTCTCATGGATTGTCTCTTCAATAACATACTTAAGATACAGAAAGGCTTTGGATTACCACGGATTAAACGATAGAGTCACTTACAGACCAAGATTCCAAATCGCTGGTGCTTACATCTCCATTTTCATGTTCTCATTATTATCACTTACTAATGGTTACGCTGTTTTCTTTAACTGGAACACTTCTGATTTCTTTGCCGCTTATATTACATTACCAGTTTTCCTTTTCTTATACGTTGCTCATATGTTATGGTTTAGAAATTTCAAGCTGTTTGCTCCACCTGAAGAAATTGATTGTCTTACTGGTTTAGCTGAAGCTGAAAAGGAAGAAGCTGAATTCGTTCCTGATGTTCCAAAGAATTTCTTACAAAGAATTTGGTTCTGGCTTTGTTAGATCAATTTCAATACTGTCTGTATGTATTATATATTAAAGATTCCATTTTTATATTTATTTATTGATTAAATTAAATTTAAATTATATTTGCTTTTTATAACTCGAAATAGAGACATTATATTATATCGAATAGCTAGCATTAAGTTACTACATAATTGAATAACAAATGGGATAAAAAAAAGGGGTAAAACTCAAGTATAGACATCATTATGTTTAGTTAACAAACAAAATAAACAATAAGTTATTCATTTCATTTATCTACCTTTAAGAATCTTTGAAAATTCTTCAATATCAATTTGACCATCAGAATCAGTGTCGGCAGCTTGTAACATTTGTTGAGCTTCAACTTCTGTTAATTTTTCACCAATTGTAGTTAAAACACGTAATAATTCAGCTTGTGAGATTTTACCATCTCCATCACTATCAAAAACTTTGAAAGCTTCCAAAATTTCAGCTTCGACATCTTGTTCTTCAATTTGTCTGGCCATCATAGTTAAAAATTCAGAAAATTCAATCATAGAATCACCATTGGTATCAATTTCATTTACTAAATCTTGTAATTCTTGGTTAGTTGGACTTTGACCTAAAGCTCTCATTACTGTTCCTAATTCAGTAGCTGAAATTTTTCCATCTCCATCTCTGTCAAAGATACTAAAAGCTTCTTTGAATTCACTGATTTGTTCTTGTGTCAACTTTTTTTCAGACTATATTGTTATGTTAGTTAGTATTTGAGTTCATATCCATGATGTTACTTGTGATTTGCCCGGATGATCATGGAAAAAGTGGATCTATAAGTAGGCACGAGATGTAGTAAACGTGGTGGGAGCTCCTTTCTCTGATCGATCCCAAACATATGACTGGGGTCATTTCTCTCCTAGAATAGTATATCTAGTTCCAGCCAGTATATCAACGCGTTATCGAGTTGCTTTCATTTGAGAAAATTGGCCCACCTGAAATACGTGTCCATTAACTAGTGTACTCTCTTATCCACAATCTATCCGTTTGAAATCAGTAACATATATTATCTGAGAATGCATACCATTTCCTTTATCTCTCAATTCTTTACTTTTAGTTCAAAACCAGTTGATATACCTTTTCAAAAATCGGTGTGATCTGGTTCCGTTTTATATATCTGAGAATTTTGTTGATACTTTGTTTTCATTTGGGCTGAGGAAAACTTGGATCGTGGATTAATTAGCGCACACCTATTTTTCTAGTATTATAGTAAGAGAAGACCAGGCTGTGTGGATTCAGTTTACATCTTACGAGATTGCTATATTTAGTGAAATATTGTTTATTACTATATAGTAGTGTATACATAGCCATGATAAGTCAATAGGTCATGTTTTACTATAGTGTATTATATCTATTAAAGTTTCTGAGAGTGCTATTTTCATTGTTTGTTCGATTGATCTCAGTGGGAAATCAGTTTGATCGTCATATTGCTCAAACATTCGAAGCTTATGATATGCACTTCTGAGGAAATCAATTTTCTCATATTGATGATTTTTAGCGACGAGTGATGGATTGGAATGGAGCAAATGCTCATAGTAATTACTTAAGAAACTAGCAGTATTTGCAATCATGTTTGCATATGATTTTTTAGCTTCCTTTTGTGCTGCTTTGGTATCATTGATAAGTTCATCTTTCTCCTCAATAGTCTTTAAAAGTTCATTTCTTAGCTTTGCTTCATCCATGCTTTTTTTATGCATTTCCAAGGTACATGCTTCGGCACGTTGTAACAGTACTTTCACTTCAGACCTACCCCTTTTCACCGCATTGTTCAGTTGTGAGATGTGATCTTCAAGATGGTGTTTCTCTTGGTTTGCTATACCGAGTTTCCTCTTCTCTTCAGCAAGCTCATTATTTGTAACATTTAGTCCTTTGGTCACATTTTTGTTGACTTCTCTTAGCTCTTCAAATTGTTCTCCAACAGATTCAAATGCCTTCCTGGTGATCGCAAGTTCTGCCTCGTATGTTTCTGCTTTTCTCTTCATCAAGTGATTATTAAGTCTAAGTGTATGAAGTTCCGCTTGCATATTATTTTGATCAACCTTAGCTTGTTGAAGTTGATCCTTTAAATTAGATATTGTTTTCAAATGGTCGTTTGTGACTGAGTCTACATAGTGACTTTGCTCAGTTGGTTCTAGAGGGAGATTTTCCTCAGCTAGCATTTGTTCATTATTCTTCTCTGTGTTATTCCAATTGATTGGTGTCTGTTGCTCTTCATAACCATTTTCACTGTCCTTCTCCCCAAGTCTTCTCAAAAATTTAGCACGTGCCTTCCTATTAAAAGGTGAGCTAAAGACGTCAACATTACTAGATACACTTGATCCATCGTATTCTTCTAATGTAGAGTTCTGCATTGGAAGTATGTCCAACAGAATATCTGCTACTGGTTGATGCTCACTGTAAATTGAACTCGATTCACGTATTGAATCATAATGCACACTATCTTCATATTCCTGAAACGCTTGCAATGTGTCATTCGTTTTGACAATATCACTTTCCTCTTCTGAAGTTACATCAACTAAGCTTCCTTTATCATCCTCAACAAATAAGTCCATAATGGGTTTAACACTTGGAAACTTATCTGGATTGAGAGAGAATCTAACAGACTTCTGACCATTGTTTTTGTTTTGTTTTAATGATATAGTACTTTCAACAATCTCATGGAATGATACATTTTCATCATTTTGAAAAGGATCTATTGAATCTGAGTAATAAGTCTCTGATATTGTTGCAAAACTAGCATTTGAATCTGCATTGGAGACTTTTTTCATATACATCTTTGATATTGCAACTATATTAGGAGTGGTTTGCTTTGGTAAGTGTTTTGTATTATGAATATTTACTTAAGCGCCGAACTAAAATTTATTTTGTAGTTCAAGTAATATTTTTGTAAAAAATAGAGAAGTAAAATGGTTCAAGATCTGACCAAGCCAGCGCTTAATTTTATTTGGACGCATTACCAGAAAGTGGCATTTTAGCTCATTAAATATATTAAACTTAGCACATCATTGCTACTCGATTGTCTTTGAAAACGCTGATTGTAGGAACTTCCATCTCCATAAGACTTTTGTTCACAGCTCTCGGGTATTTCTAAAAAAAAAATTAGACCGGGAAAATCATTACATACAAAAAAATAAAATAGAATTTCGATTTGAAATAAATAGGATGCGTTGGTCTGATTTCTTCAAAATTTCAGCATACCTCATAGGTTCACATATCCAACAAAACAGAATGGCATGGATTGAGTATAAAGGATTCGAGCCATATGTGTTTTATACACCAAAATGGGTCAAAATACTGATTTTCATTTGGATACTCTCACCAGTGATATTCTATGGAATACTTCCAGCAATCAGTAACATATCACGAAAGAGAAACAGAAGATTAAGAATTGATAGTACATATGGCTCAGAAGTAGTAGCCATTGTTTTAGGTGACTTGGGCCATTCTCCAAGAATGCTCAATCATGCAAGAAGTTTCATGGATGCAGGATATTTTGTCAATTTATGTGGATATCTTGAAAGTGATTTACCTGGATTTATCTATGATAGAGAAGATGATGATGTTGAAATTAATGAGATTAAAGTTATTAAAAATAATTATGGATTACCTTATGTGATATTTGGATTACTCAAAATTTTCATGCAATCTGTGAACTTGATCTGTATATTGGATGAACTTGTCACAGATAATACAAAGTATATCATTATACAAAATCCACCATCATTACCACTTTTATTTATTATTTCATTATTGAAAAAAACAATCTTCCCTCATGTTCAATTGATAGTGGATTGGCATAACTTAAATTACACGGTACTAAACATGAAATTCAAAAATGAAAGACACCCAATTATTCAATTTGTCAAAGCTTACGAGAGAATTTTATCAAAGAGATTCGCCGACTTCAATATTACAGTTACCAAACAGATGAAACAATTCCTAATTGATGAATTTGAATTATCTTCAGATAGGATAATAGTGCTATATGACAGGCCATCAGAAGCTTTCGCTCCATTGAAGTCCATTTCAGAGAAGAAGAAAGTCATTGAATCAAATCCAATAGTCTTCGAGGGTATCGATTTCAACGTGAAAACTGATAAGATACTGGTTACTTCTACCTCATTCACTGAGGATGAAGATTTTACAGTTTTAGTAGAAAGTCTTATTTATCTTGATGATAACTTCCCTTCGAATGCGGAAAATTCCAAATTAATCATGATCGTTACAGGAAAGGGTCCATTAAAACATGCATTTGACAAACTTGTGAATAGGCACACATGGAAAAACGTATTCATTAGATCAGTTTGGCTTCCAATCGAAGAGTACCCAAAAATTCTGAAGATTGCTGATCTTGGTATCTCATTACATTATTCTACATCAGGATTAGACTTACCAATGAAAATTATAGATCTTTTTGGAGCTGGTGTTCCTGTCATTTCTTTGAATTTCAAATCAATTGTAGAGCAAGTTAACGATGGTGTTAATGGTGTCATCATGCAGAACAACAGCGATGCAAAAGAGATGGCAAGTTATATCAGCGAATTGTTATTTTCTGCAAAGAGTGAAAAGTACAAAACGCTGAAAGCCGGAGCTGTGAAGGAAGGTAAATTAAGATGGGATGCCGAATGGAACAACAAAGTTGGGACATTATTCAAGTATAATACATATCACGATTAATTTATAAACACAAAGCATTTGTATACGTTATATTTTATATAAGATATTTACATTACAAAGGGAACATTTGTCTCCTTATCTTATCTAGGTAATCGTAATCATTTCTATCAGGCATATTACTTTTTATGTCATTCTCAAAGAAGTATATCTGGTCGATATACGAATCACCAAATTCACTCAAGTCAGGAAGCATATCCCAAGACATGCACTCTTCATCCCCTAACGCTAATGCAGTACAAAGTGTCCATAGCTTACCTGTTTCCAAATTATTATAACCACCTCCACCTAGTAACAAAGCTTGTATATTTTTGGATTGACACTCCTTCAGTACTTTATCAACAGCCAAACTGTAACCCTTGATTGATAAATTCCATTCGTTATAGTCAGAATCTGAGCACAGTCCATCTCCTCCACATTGAATTACAACAGCATCTGGTTCATATTCTTCAATTTTTGGAAGCAACAAATTTTCAATGATCCACATCATCGACCTGTCAGACAAACCTCTCAACATTGGTACATTCACATCGTAATTTTTGCCTCGACCTAAACCATCGAGAACTTTACCACCACTACTAGGAAAAAACCCATCACCAAACCTATGAATAGAGAATGTCATAACTTTGTCTGTAAATTTAAACGCTGAAGAAACACCATCACCGTGATGAAGGTCAAAATCGATGTACATTATTTTATTGAATTTTGGTCTTAGAGTAAGTATCCCAATAACAATATCATTCACATAACAAAACCCAGAAGCTTTGCTTTTGTGGCAATGATGCCTTCCTCCTGTCCATGATATTGCTACGCTTGGTTCTGTTTGTTGCATCAACCACTTACACGCTGAGATAGTGGTACCAGCGGTTAATTGAACATATTCTTTTAGAAAAGGGAAAATCGGACAATCATACGCCAATGAGTATTCCTTAACTAATTCAGGATGGCCATTTCTAGATTCTGAATCTGAGTCACTTCCATCGTAGACATCTCTAAACATTTCTGGGTCAACCTCCTTGAGTTTTTTAAGAATATTATCTTCAGCTGGTGCTATTTCATTAACATTATCTGACCAAATTCTATCACGCAAAAGAAATTCTGAGTAGCCACGGTCATGATATATTGAAAGATCACGCTCAGTAGCTGGTTTATAAGATATTATGGATAAATTGGAAAATGTTGAAGTGTTATTCAACTCAAAACCTGATATCAATTTTTGTAGGATGGAAGAACGACTACGATTTGATGGTAGAAGATCAATTATAAGTGAATCACGCTTGCTCAAGAACACCAGTCCAACATGAGGTTTGTATGCACTCTTCGTATCATCCATGTAATGTTACACTTTACTAACTGAGTGCAGGTATGACAATCGATATGTTTACCTCTCTTCTATAGCTTCTCATGAACTATAAAATCAAAAAATATATTTTTTACTCCATGCACTAATCAAACTTTTGAATCTAAATTATTTATTAAGTATAACTATATGCGCTAGTAAAAATCATATAAAGTCAGATCCTTAGTTTAAAGCATCTCTAGCCCACGTTGGTAAAACAAAGGCAGCTTCATGAATTTCTTTGTTGTAGTATTTACATAATTTCTTTTCAGTTTCAGCATCCCATGTTCTTAATGGTTTCTTAACATTAGCAGAAGCATCTTTAGAACAAACCATGAAACCAATTTGACCAGATGGGTAAGTTGGGATAGTAACGTAACCGTATTCAGCAACTGGGAAAACTTCGGAACAAGCTTTCTTTAAGTCCTTAATGATACCCATGTGTAACCAGATGTTTTCAGCTTGAGTAGAAATAACACCTTTTTCAGTTAAAGCATCGTTTAATAATTGGAAGTATGGTTTTTGGAATAAAGTTTCAGCTGGACCTTCTGGATCAGAGGAATCAGTGATGATGACGTCAAAAGTGTTTTTGTAATCGTTTAAGAATTTGAAACCATCACCAATGTGAACCTTAACTTTTGGGTGGTCAAAACCAGCAGACATTTCCTTTAAGTATAATTTGGAAACTCTTGGAACGGCTTCATCGATATCACATAAGACAGCTTCTTCAACACAATCATGTTTGACAATTTCTCTTAAGACACCACCGTCACCACCACCAATGACAAGAACCTTCTTTGGGTTTGGGTGAGAGTTAATGGCTAAATGAGCAATCATTTCTTGGTAAGAGAATTCATCTCTTTCGGTAGCTTGGATAACGTTATCTAAGACTAAAACGTTACCGTAGTCAGTAGATTCGAAGACTAAAACATCTTGGTATAAAGATTTTTCAACGTGTAAGATTTTCTTAACTCTAAGAGCCATGGCTTGACCTGGCCACATAGTGTTGGAGATTTCAGTGAACCATCCGTCTGAAAAATGAAAATGATGAGTTAGTAAACTACAGTGGAGAGAAAGAGTTTCTAAAGGAGGAAAGCATACCTTTGATGAGTGGGTGTGTTAATTCAGTAGACATTGTGTTGTGTTTGTTATTACTTATACGCTAAGCTACAATTATAAAATCAAGAGAAAGAAAGCTCATCTAAAATAATTTATTGGAAATCCTCTCCAAAATCAAAAAAAAAAAAAAAAAAACGTTTTCTTGATATCAGCAAAAATGAAAAATTTTCTGCTCACATATCCACGTACCTTCCCTTTTAGTAAGTGAAAGCGCCTTCAATATCATACGAGTCTATTTATCATCATTACGAAGGTTTCTATATGTTCTAACTTGAAGGAATGAAGTTCACAAGTTACTACAGAGGAGATGAGATGATCTATAGCATATAAATGCTTGAACCCTGAGTTATGTATATTTAAATAGCTTATTTAGCATCTCTTAGTTAAGAGAGCCGCGGTGTGAAATCAGTCATAAAGAGGGGTTCACGTGACTTCATGATTTAGACGCTGTTATAGACGATACTTAAGCAATTTGTCTTAGGGTCTATATCATGGATTGCTTCAAAGGTATGAGTAGCATGCAGGAAACTGAAATCGGACAAAGCTTTGATAGTTAAAGATCAGGTATCTACACAAAAACAAGAGAACGAGAACTGTATCATACTAAAACGTATATAAATATAAAATCTAGGAGAATAATTTCATAGATTGAGAGATTTGAATACCTTGAGCAATGTTTTGAACCCTAGCATCAAGTTTATAACCTTGATCAGCAAGTTTCTTCAATTCTTCGGCGAAGTTTTTGATTGGGACAGTAAATGTTTCAATAAATTCATTTTCTTCTAATTCTGGAACTGGGTTAATATTGCGTTCATCAGTCATATCAATATTCACAATGACAATAACAGTGTTGGTATTAGTGAAGCCTGGATCGTTGAATATTAATGGTGAAATAGATTGAACAGTTCCAATGTACCCGGTTTCTTCTTTCAATTCTCTTAAAGCACATGTTTCAAAACTTTCATTTGGGTCAATCAAACCAGCTGGCATTTCAATACATATCCCTTCCACTGGCGGTCTAAATTGCTTTTGCAATACAACATGAGGACCTTCTGGTTTTTCAATGATGGCAATGATACCAACACCATCACATTTGGAGTTTGCTTGTCTTGTAGTTCTTGAAGCCATTTCCCATTCACGATCTAGAATTCAATGAATTGTTAGTATGTATCTACCAAACTGTAGTAAAGTGGCTGTTACTTACCTTTACCATCTGGTCCGACGTAATTTATTTTATCCATCTTAATCCATCTAGCTTCCCCATTCTCCATTGGTCTCATTTTGGTGACCTTGGCATCTTCTAACTTGTGAGTAACCATTGTGTTGTGTAGTAATCTATAGCTATGTAACCTGTATCTGACTTTTAAGCCTCTGGAGACTATTCTAGTTCTTAGCATTAATTTATCACTGCATCCAGTTAAGAATAACAAATGCTCATATGCGATTATTATGGGAAATGACAAAAGTGACTATTACTCAGGCTTCCTGATCTTACGTAATCAGTGAATATTTCTCTTCTTCGTGAGTATACTTTTTGAAACTGTTGAAGGATCATATACTACTCTAGTGGTATAATTTATCTGTTGTTCTAAGTAGATAGAACAGTTGAAAAACAGAATCCCACATAGAACACTGTCACATTACGGTATGACCAATACAGATCCAAACGAATTGAAACAAAGAATTCAAGAAGAACTCATAGCATCAGGGAAATATCAAGAGATCTACAATTCACTTCGAATTCAGCTGGTTAACTCAGGATGGTATGAGAAATTCCAAAACTTAACTAATGATACTGTTGCAAAGCAATCAGCTGCCAATGATGGCACTGGATCTGAACTTAACTTCGGAAAATTATTGGCTCAGTTGGAAGGTAAAGCTGTGGATATGGTTCCAGAGGAAGTTAAAATTGAAACACTCAAAATGATTAAAGAATTTCTGGATAATGTTGTTGAATGAGTGATTTATCATCAGCAATCATTAATAATGAAAGATTACTTCTCTTTCCTTAGTCGCTTGAAATAGGTTTCAAATTAGGTACAACTCTCGCATACAAAATATCATAACTACTACAATTACTCATTACATAGGATCAGTCTATATTCACTTATTTATAAAATATACTTTGCATATATCTCATTCATAGCATGGATAATTTGTCCATGTCTGTCAACAAGAGTTCTCCATAGTTTGTTGGTGTTGATAGCCCGTCCAGGCAGTAGATTATATTCAAACGTAAAATTTAGCTTCAAGATGTATTACTTCAGCGCTGGAACTAAGAATTCGATTTCACATACTGCTGTCCTTTTCCACTGCACACTGTTCATACGAGCTCATTAGACAGCCTGTACCGTACATAATATATAATTAAGTAAATCAGTACTTCAACAATAACTAAAAATCTGAATCACCGAAACTCAAGAAAATGATGAGGTAAAAAAATTGAGCCACGCAGTTAGTCATAATAAAAAAAGCACAACACACAATTTTTCTCCATATTCATTATCATGTACTGCTTGTACCGCATATATGTTATTTTAGAGACCGATCAACTATAATTATGACTTCTGTACCACCTACATTAGAGACTACTCCTTATTTCAATGACCATAAGATCAAAATCGGTGTATCCTCATCACCAATAATACAACCATCTGCCTTAACACCTCAAAATTTGAAACTTGTATCTATAAAGATATCATTTTATAAGAACTTAATGATGAATTTGATGGATAATATGATTACTGTTAAACAATCCAACTTACTTGGTGTTATTGTATATTTCAACGATAGTCTGAAAAAGATGAATAAAAATTTAGAGTATTTCAAGTATGTCTCAGCAAACGAAAATTCAAGTTCAATATCACAACAGGCTTTCAAGAAGATTGTACAGCTTGACTTCACAAAATTTATGAAAAAGTTCAATGAATTAATTAATGAAAAGATAATACCTTTCTTAAGTGATTTATCATTACATCTTGACTTCTTAAAACTTGATAATTTTTCAAGTGTTATCAACGCTCTGGTTAACTCCTCGGATTTACCCTCAACTTCGAATAAGAAGAAAGAACAAAGTGAACAACTGACTCGCTTCATTCAACTTAATTCACAAATTCTTGTGAACTCTAACAGTTTCAAAATTTACAAAGACATTCTAAACAAATCACCAGCATCTTCTACAGATGAACTGGACCCTGCTATTTCCGATAAGATAAAAGAGTCAGTGAATAAATACACTGAATCTGCGTTCAAAAATAGTATATTACCAACAACAACAGACAAAGAAGAAGATGAAGATATGGATAAAATAGAAGACGATGAAATAGTTAAGGGAAATGATCCAGAATTAGATTTATCCATTGCACATTCATATAATTTTACAAAATTCAATACTCTTAGATTTCTTGAATTAAAGCTTGATGAAAGAAAGATGTTCCAATAGTTTATTGGTATATCTACTTGTTTGGTGAACTCGGTGCTTTGTTATTCACTTTTTATTTATTATCTAGTTCGTTTATATATACATTACTCAAAAATGTAAATCTTACTGCTATTGTTTTATAGTCTCGATTTTTATTAAGTATTTAAAGGAGAGGATTAAATCAAAAAGAGAATAATTCCACACAATATATATATATAGAATAAAATCAAGTCAATAAAGTAAAAATATAGTATTTTAAAAAGAGTAACTTATGAAAACTTTAATACTTTTGTCAGAAACAAACGATTTGATTTGATGATAATAAAATAAACCATTAAGTATAAGCAAGTATATTTACATTTAAGCAATGAGAATTATATTATAATTCATGAGCAGTTTATTCTCATTTAGTGGACTGTAATGTAAAATACCAGACATGCACAAAATCTCTTCTGAAAACTTTCCTTGTAAGCAAATGATTGACTTGAATTATAAGAAAAATTTGCTGAGTATTCTGATAATAAATAAATTGAATAACTGACTCAGTCATCCTACTTCTATAACATATGGATAATAAATTATCCTTAACGTCACTGTTACTTAACAATGATCATATGCATCGTATATCTTTTGTGAGCTATCTTTTGCTCTATTTAGTAAATCTCAATTAATTAACTATCAGCTCTTAACTGATTGATCTCTTTGATCATTAGGTAAAACCCATTTTTCCCAACCAACTTTCAATCTCATTTGTTCACCAACAACTTCAACAGATGGTATTTGTTGACAAGCTTGAGTAATCATGGCAATATCGCCATCGCTTAATTGTTTAACTCTTGAAAAATTTCCAATAAAAGAAATTGAAACAAACCCATCACCATTCATATATTTTCTAAGATATAAATCTTTAACTAAATTATCAACTGAGAAATAGTACTCAATTTGTCTTGTTAATCTAGTTAATCTATCATCAAAACCATACATTGGTACAAATTGTGGTTGAACAGGTGATAAGGATGCAGAACTTGAAGGACCTGAAATTGATCCATTAGTTGGTAAAACACCATGAGAAGCCTGTGGAGGTGGAACATACATTGGATACATTGGAGCACCAGTTGGAGGCATTGGCTGACCATAGTAATACATTCCTGGATCCATATAACCGCCTTGAGGTTGAAAAGGTGGTGGGGATTGTGGCAATGATACTGGAGCGTATCCTTGTTGTGGAGAAGGAATTTGGTTTTGTAAATTAACTTCATTATCAACTATTGGTGAACCATTAGATGCTGGTGAAACGCTTTGACCGTTAGCACCAGTATTATTACTTCTTCTTCTATTAATTTTATTTGGAGCCATTGGTGGTGGGATATATTGATATGGATTATACTGTTGATAATATGGCATATAACCAAATTGTGGACCGCCAACTGGTGGTATTGGGAAGTTGGGTATACTAGAGCGTGAGAACGATCCTCTATTATTATATCTGTAACCATTTGGATTATTACCAATACCATTACGCATTCTGTTTCCCTTTGTATTATTATTACGCACACGGCTACCATTTTGATTATTTGCGCTGTTTGAGGAACCTGATTCAGCAGATGTCTTTGAACTATCATCACTTAAAGAAACTTCTTGTGTAGCATCAGTGATTTCTTGAACAGCAACATCGACAGAAGTTCCATTTGTACTTTCATCAGCATCTTCAGAGATAGTGGATGAAGGAACTTCGGAAGGAATTTGTTCTTGAACATCAGTTTGATCAGATAAAATCTCAGAATTTGCGGCGCTTTGTGGTGGTAATTTAACAGATTTGGTGGTAGTAGAGGTTGAATCAGTTTCATTTGTGGTCTTTTTAGTACCATTACTGTTGTTGTTGTTATTTTTCTTTTTCATATTGGACCCACTGTTATTATTATTAGATATAGTAGTTTGAGCACTAGCAGTTCCAGTATTTGACTTTTTATCTTTTTGATTGTTATTGTTAGAATTATTGTTGTTTTTACCTTTCTTCTTATTATTCATACTGTTAGAACCATTATTTTTTGGTTTGGAACTAGTTGAAGGAGCGACAGAGATATTGGCATCGATACGAACCCATTTTTCCTTTCCTGTTTGTTTTGCCTTTGTTATATTTTCCTTGGCTTCTTTGCCACTGACAACTATTGGGCTAGCAACTAAGATTGGAGATGGTTGGGTGCCATTGGAAGAATTTGAATCCACTTTATCAGAGGAAATAAGAGGATGTGGTTGACCCCATGGGTTAACTGGTGGAGGTGGAGCAGGAAGTAAAGTTGATAATTTTGGAGTATTAAAATTAGACGTTGGAGTAGACATTGTGGATGATAAAGAGTAACTGGAACGTATTTGACTTTGGTGTATACTTTTTGCCTTTTATATTAATGAATTTGACTCTTTTGTAACGAAAATGATTTTTTTATTTGTGTATTTTTGATTAATTTTTTTTGTTGTTTTTATAATAAGTTGATAAGATTTGTAACAAAGGAGAATATATATATGAGTACAGGTGGTTCTAAAATATGTTGATAATACTAATGAATAAGTTTATATGTGAACTAACGTAACTTAGAGGCAGTAGATATACTGTGAAAGTTAAGCGCCGATGTAGTTGTTGAAATATAAATGAAATGTTTTAAGCAACTGATGAAATATATTTCAAAACTGACAAGGTCAAATGATAATGCGAAATCAGAAAATTAAAACGGAGAAGAACAATAAAATGTTAATTATATCAGTTTGATGCAGATCTATTGATGATACAATCAAAGACTCACTTGTGATTAGATGACTTGTGATGATGAAAGTAGTAATATCAAGTGATCAATATGAAAAGAACTAGTTATTAAACGCAAAATAGTGTTGAAGATAAATTGGAATACTTTCCTTGTTCCCACTTCACTTTAACTTCTGGCTTTTTTTTCACTAATTGATCTTCCTAATTGGGCAGTTAGGTTTCAGAAAACTTTATATTGTGCAGCTAGAATATATATTTGAAAGATTTATTTAGTATATATAAAAATCTCACATTATAACAGGTTTTTACCAAGGCGTGTGCGAAATAGGAAAGAAAGAGAGACTAAACGCGTAGTATGCCTAAATATCAGTTCTTAAGATGGCATCTCATCGGTTCAAAATAGTGGTTATTAGAGTTGTGAACTGAGAGAACAGTAGTATAGTGGTACCACGGATGTCTGAGGTCAAGGTGGTCAGGATTCCCCAGAGTCTGGAGATAGAAGTGAGGACAAACGAGCTAGACAGTACTCGTAAATCAACAATTAGACTATCTCCATTATGTTACTTGACTAATAAATATACATTTCTTGAACAGATTGAGTTGAAAAATGTTAACGAGTTGGTAATTCCTAAGAGCAGCGGGAAAACAATATATGACTGTGATAAGTTAGATTGTTTCAATGGATATTATGTTAACATTTTTACATCAAATGGTAAAAAATTAGGTGTTCTTCTACCGACACAGATTGAACTAGTATGGACATTGATTTACTTGAAAGAATCAGTAAAGCTGAGTCAGTTGCCAATAGTGGAGGAGCTGAAAGGTAGAGTGATAAATCCATATTCAGAGAAGATAATAACAAATAAACAAGAGTTTATGAGCAAAGTTTCACTAGATAAAGTTAATATAGTACCAGAAACTCAGAACTCTTTAACAAGCTTTTCAATGGCCCCACCAAGCACAGACACCATAACATTAACCCCTAAGAACAACAACACTAAGACAACCACCTCACTCTTGAAAGATGTTGACCCCTTAGAATTCTTCACGAATAGATACTTCAAGACATTGTATAGTAGTGCTGTTCCATTGCAAGTTTTTAGTAAGACTGCTATACCTAGAGTTCATTTACTTGCACATTCAAATTTGATATTAGTGAAAGAGACATTGACCAAATTTTTGATTAAGAGTATAGGGGATTTTGACAATAGATATAATGATCCTACTGGTGCTTTCATTAATGATACTAAGTACTTGTTTGATCCAAGTGAATTAGAGTTCAGAAAGGACTGTGTTTTCAGTTTAAATGATAATGAAAATCATGATAAACTGAATGAGTTGATAAGCAAGTTGAAGATAAGAGAAGCTAGGTTACAGGTACTGATATGTCTTGAGTTATTAACCATATTGAATGACGATTCTAGTCTTGAAGATGAAAAGAAATCTCCAGAAAGGAAAACACCATTTTCACAAAGGCCAAAACTAGTAGGCAGGAAAAAGAGATTAATCCCAACTTTGATTGGAACAGCTATCCCAGCAAATTTAACATTCACCACCGATCTGAGATCAAATGGTAAAGATTCTCAGCAAGATTTCAAGACAGATTTTAAACTTTCAAAGAGAACAATTGAAGCATTATTGAATTCATTTTTTGATAAATTATGTGTTTGGGATGCAATAAATGGTATTTCTGCAAAACATGAAGATTCTTCATTCAATTTCTTAATGATTTCTGTCATTCCGTTTTTTCAAAAATCACAACATAAGACGATGAAAGCATTAGTTAATAAAGCTAGAGGTCCATCAATGTCATCATCATCTGCTGCTTCAACATCTAAAGACAAACGTAAGAGAAAGGTAAGTAACGGTGTGTCAGCAGATTCATCAGTTAAGGGAAGTGTAACGCATTCTAGATCGCCATCCCCAAAGCCAATATCACTTACACAATCATCAAATTCTACGTCTATCTTGTCACAACCTGATATCACACAGGATGCATTAATGACAAGATCTAACTCAATACATTATAAGCTCAAGAGATCAACGTCAAATTTAACTTCAAAGCAAGATATGTCAAAGAAGACATTTGATATGATTTCCAATACATCTTTTACAAATCTCAATTCACAGTCACAAGGGGGTCCATCATTAGAAGAATCAATGAAACTAGATTTTGAAAATTCTTCAATATTTAAAAGAAAGAGGAAATTGACTGCTAGATCTACTAAATCCAAAAATGTAGTTTCCTCAAATTCAACTAAGCCGTCAAAACCACAAGATACACAGATTGAAGCTACACCTTTGGTTAAGAGGCACCAATCACAAACTCAACAACGTCTTGTGATCCAATCACCTCCACAGTTCATAAACAGTCCAGTTAAACTAAGGAAAAAGCAAGAAGGATTATTAGTTGAATCATCGCCATTTAAGCAAAAGTTATTATCTCCTGTGAACTTACGTAGATTAAACCAATCTAATAAGACTGAACTTATAAATTCATCACCAATAAGGTTGGAAACTTCATTATTCAGTATAAACAATCACGAAGGACCAAACATTCCTGATTCACCATTAACGAATTCTTCAAATCACGAAAGGCAGTTGAGAGTGGGAATTAAGAAGGGAGGAGAACCACAGGAAATTGATGATATAAATATACTAGAGCTATTATCATCACCAAGAAGAGGGTCTAATTCAAATCCTACCCAAAATATAAACTCATCACCATTACAATTAAAGATTACACAATCAGCAAGGAAAATGAATGGTGGGATAAATGATAATGCCAACGGAAAACCAGGAGATCCAATTCTACCACAATCATCACCATTTTATGAACATCATGATCAAATGTACTTACCACCAACAGAAAAAATTAATCGTAAACTTCAATTTAATTAATTTATTAGCATTATATATATAATATTTTACGAATGAATAGACATATCGCATATAATAATAATAATTTACTATTTTACATTAATTTATGGTACTATATATATATATATAATTGGATTAAATTTCACCAAAGAAAATACCATTATATATAGCAACTGCATTTTCCTTTTTCAAAATTTCTTCACAGAACAATTCACCAACTCTACCTTTTAACTTCTCTTTCATATCATCAGTGAATTCATTATCATCAACATCCATTGCACCTTCTTCCAACTTTCTCTTCTTAGAGCTTGGTGTTATTAGTTCTCCATCTTTAGCTAATTCATCAAAACATTCCATTACATTACTAACTAGCATTTTATAATTATCACTATCTTTCTCAAAATTAGCTAATACTACATTTGTCCAATTTTTCAAATTCCCAACTAAGATTATTCTCAATACTTCATTTTTCAAACATTTCATACCTTTTATAGCACCAAATTGTGAGCCTATTGATGTCTTTGTAGTGTTTGATAAGAATGCTCTTAATAATGTTCTTGTTATTCTTGGTTTGAGAGTAGTATATGATGAACCATAATTATTTATAATTTTTTCTAAAAGTGAGCAACTTAATTCTCTTATTTTAAAATGTTGTTGATAATCATCTGCTGATCCAATCCTTTTAGCTAATAATAATGTAAGGATACATGGCATCAGGGCATGAATATATGGGTCCAAGAATATTGACTTATTCGATAATAATGAGTAAATAGCCATAAGCATCGTAGTTAATAAATTAATATTTTTCAAATTATGTGTTATAGTCTCAGCTATAAATTGAATAAAATAAGGTACCAATTGATGTAAACCTGGATCTGACTTAATAGATTCTAAAGTGGCAGCTTTCAAATGATCATCTGCAGAATCATCTAATAGTGCTTCTGTAACTTTTTCAAAATATAATTGTAATTCCTTGGATAACATATGTTTAACTAATGGTTTAACATTCAAATCTTTTTTATTTTGTACTGTCTTGGCAGTTGTTGAGGTGGTATTTTGTTCCACTATTTGACTTACTGAATCTTCGTTATTAAGACTTAACATGTTATCCATTGAACCTCTTTGTATTGGGGGTAATTGTTTAATTTCGTTAGGGTTAGGATTCTGTGGTATGGTAGGTTGAACACCTTCAATAGCTAACCAATGAGCTGTAAAGGAGGTAAATCTTGGTACTTTAGGTAATGGTTGATTGATCAATTTCTCAAAATCTACGATGTCATCATCAATGTAATATAAAGTTTGACCAGGACCTACTAAAGCTTCTTTAAAGATTAATGGTCTTGAAACGTCATATCCGTATAAAGGTTCTAAATTTAAAATTTTCAAAGCACGATCAATATCTTGAACAGATAATGTCTTACGTTTACCATGTCTCATGAATTTCAAAGCTTGTTCTAAGATTTCATGAATACGATATTCAACATCCATTGCTAAATTTTTAGAAACTTCTTCATTCAATTGGTTTGATATTCCCAGAGATTCAGCGGAATCTTTAACTGTGTCATGAGGTGACCATAGTGTGTGAGACATTGGGATTTTGGAGGCCTGGCTAGCAGGACCTGCACTAGCGCCATTAGAACTACTACTCACTGGAGGCATATTCGATGTATGCGATGGAAAATACAGGAGATGGTAGAATAGATATGACTAGATGTTGGTATGGGTTTATTTTGAAGATGGTTGATATTTCGTTGGCACTTATAGAGAATGGCAGATAATCAATGAAAAAAGAGCAGTCGATCGACTTCATAGAGAACCATCAGTACACCACGAAAAACAGTCTCGTTTTTTCCAGTTGTCACTTTTAATAGTGATTAATTATTTCTGAAGAGTTAATTTATTCTTCCAGAGTATTAGTTAGAGTATGCTTTACGATATGTTCTATCTAAGTGTCTATCTATCTATATATCTATCTACTACTACTAATTATCCACTATCTAGTAATCTCGTTTTAACTGTGATACAACTCTTCCCCACTACCAGTCTACTCTTCTCTCCCTATCTCTCCCCAATAATCTAATCCTATCTCATTCACCCCACGTGCTGTCAGTGAACGAAAACACTGCCTTGATTCTTCTTAATATAATTATATTTGGTAAATTTACAGTTGGATAAATTAACTGTAAATTGGCATACTTGAATTAAGGTAACTTCACTTGTTCACGTGGGTATATCTGTTACTTGAGTCACAAGACTACATAATACTTATAAAAGGTAGTTAACTTAACTTATAGTTGAAACGTGTTTATTTAACAGAGATTGACATAATATATATATGTCATAATATAAAAATTACATCACAAACTAATTAATTGTTTGGGATACTCTGTCAATCACCTCAAACGTGGGCTTATCATTACACAGTTTATCTCTCTATCATCACTAGACTATAATATAACGTTATATTCTAATATCTTCTGATCATAATATCATTTCGTTTAATTTAAAACATATCTTTATTTACCCACGGGGCATATATTCATATTCATATTTCTCTATATATATCATCTTACACTCCCCTTATCATTTCATATCATATTATCTTATCTTACATTATATTATACTATACTCTATTCTATAATGGCTAACTCACCAAAGAAAAATAATTCGAATAATAGTATATCAAATATGTTACCACCACCACCAATTTTTAAACCAACTTTTGTCCAAATGCAAAAAAATGGTATATCATTACCAAATTCACAACAAACATCACCTAGAATATCAATATCAAATAATTCATCAATAAATAATAATTCAAATAACGGGAATTATTTAACTTGTTCGTTTTTGTCAAATGAAGAATATAATAATGCTTCTTTAATACAACATTCACCATCTATATCTCCAATGACACATTATAATGATCCACCACTACCTCCCAAATTATCAAATTCACCAATTATGAATTCACCGAATTCAGTTTCCGGTACAAGAAAGAGAAGAAAATCATCAACGATAACTAATAAGGAAGATATAGAACGTAAGAAAAAGGAACTCAAGACACAACATTCAATTATTGAAAAGAAGAGAAGAATCAAGATGAATAGAGAATTTGAAGCATTGAAGTTTCTTGTTCCAGCATGTAGATTGAATATCCTTAATGGCCTAAATGAATCGCAGACAAATTTTGAGAATTCAAATATGATGCATAAATTAACAATTTTACAGTCAACAGTTGAATATATTAAATACCTTCATTTAGTCATAAAGTTACTAAAATTACAGATGTTAACTCCAAAGAAAACACGTAAGTTTTTTCATAATTGGTTAAAAGATAATGATGAATTGAAATTTTCAGATTTTGATTTAGATTTACAAAATTATAGAAATATTGATAAGGAATTTAAATTTGAAGAATTATTCTTGAAGATTTGGAAAAATGATGGAAGGATGGTTCAAGATGACTTAGATCCTGTAAGTAAAGAAATTCAAACTTTAATTGAACAGATTGTGGGCAACGAAAGTGATGATGAGGAAGAAGAAGAGAAGGACGATGGCTATGATGACGAAGACGAGGAAGAGGAAGAGGAAGAAGAAGAAGAAGTAGAATTAAAACCTAGAATAACGTCTAAAAAACAATTACCAAGCCCCTTAATAACTCCAGATATTTTCCCATCCGCATTATCCTCATCTACTCAAAAATCAAGACAACTATTCAAACATCACTCATTATCTTCATTATCAAGTTATCAAATATCGCCAAACCCATCAATTTCACCATTAAATTCATCAATCTTACAATCAACAACACCCACTTCATCAACAACATCTTTCTCTTCTTCTTCGTCGTCATCTATCAAAAAAGAAGAATATAGCTCATTAAGAACAAATACTTCCCCTTTTCAATCATTTAAGACAACTTCGAATACAAGACAACAATTTAATCCTAGATCACAATTCCAAAATTTGCATTTACCACCACCAGCCAATCCTGCTCCTCCTCCTCATATGTCCTCTAACTCTATATCTCCAACAAGTTCAAGCTCTAATGGATTTGAATTGCCATTGCCCGCTATATGTGATGATAATCAACAGTTCGGGAATAATAGGAAAGTGGATAATGTGTCACCATCACAAGATCAACAACAACAACCATCATCAACACCAATGGAAGAACGTTCATCATCAGCTACACCAGAATCAGAAAATAGTAGTGGTAGTAGCACTAGCAACAATACAGATACAAAAAATTCAGTTGATATAAGTGATGCTTCAAAAGTACTTATGTTATTAAAAGGACATAGAACCAGTATTGAAAGTCTACTCAATTGATTAATTAACTTATCTATTTATTTATTTGTTTATTTATATATATATATATGTATATAGATCCCTGTATTAATAGTTCACTTGTGCTGTATATCCATCATAACACATAACATACCAGTTGCAAATTAAAGTAGTTGTGTAATCTCGTAATAGTTAATTAAGTATTACCAAAATATAATTTGTCTTATTAACCCATAACCAAAATTGACAGACTTCTGCTACTTAAATAAAAGTAAGCGTTTAATTTAGTTTAATTTAATTTGATATTAGTTGTTGAGAGTGGTTAAGAGTTATACATTTATATTACGATAATACATCTCATAATACATCATGTCTATCACTGAGATGCCAGAACTATGTATGTACCATAACCTAATTCGATCATATAAGATCAACTCTCGGTTGTATCCCAATGATTCTCAGTTCTCCTTATTCTTCAATACTAACATAACATAACTTAATTGAATAGTATCTCATGAAGAGATGAAAGAAAATAAGATACCATTACCATACAGAGATAGATGTGCTAAATTACTTGTACCTTTGAATAAATGCCGTAAAGAAGGTTGGTACATGCCTTGGAATTGTGTTGAAGAAAGACATGATTATGAACATTGTCAATATATGGATTTCAAGAGAAGAGTTAAAGAATTAGAAGCTATAAAAGCTGCAAGAGGTTGATTGATTCATTTATTTATTATCTATACATGTTCATCTCTCTGCTTTATTGGAATCGATTTGGCTGATTCGATGTGCTATTTATTATTTATTAGTTGATTTAACAACTAGTATTAAATGATTCATTTAATACATTATTTATTTATTTACTTACATATTTATTTATTTGTTATTTATTGATTGTTATACAATCCTATCAATAGACTACTATCTATCCATACTACCATCCTCTGATCTACTAACGTGTATACTACTTATATGTCTAACTAGTAATTTACTCTACTCTACTCTACTCAAATAGTAATCGATTACATAATCTCCACCCACCAAATAAATAATCCGAAATCACACAACATGAAAAACGGGAAAAAAGGATAGAGAATTTTAAATTAACATAACTAATAACTTAATAATCAACATAAAACAACCACCTTTTAGAAGGATATATATATAGTTATTATAACAGATCAATACGGAATATATCTTAGTGTTCCTTATTCACTCAAATTACCATCAATTTCAACAGGTTTGAAACATCTTTAAATACTAAGATTAACATTAAAAAGTCAACGGAAAATTTTTTACTAGAAGATTCAATATAAACAATATTTCGGATAAACTAATCATTAAACGTTGCTTCTAATTTTTTTCCACCAAAATGTTTGGAGCTAAGTTCTTTGATAAAAGGGGTAAGGATAACTTCACAACCCCTATTGAATTCACTGAGAAGGCTAGGAAAGATATTAATGAACATTTAAAAAATTTTGATTTAAATCAAAAGAATTTAAAATATGGAAGTTCTCCGTTACGTAGTCATTCAATAACTGCTAGTGAACAACAACAGCAACAACAACAACGTCACCCTCTATCCAATATACATCAAAATCAACATATTCAAGATTCCGATGATGCTATAAGTATAAACAGTGATAAATCCGAAAAATCAATAAATTCAACATCAAGTTCAAGTTCAAAGAAAAAATTATTCAGATTTTTATCTAAATCAAAATCAAATAATAGTCAATCACAGCTATCCGGATCTTTGTCTATGGAAAGAATAAGGACAAATGATAGTGCTACCACTGGAATAAGTTCTTTATTTTCAACTCCGTTAACTAATATTTATACAAATTCAACAACAATAACAACCCCAACACTTCTGGCACAACAACATGAACAACAGCATCAACAGCAAACTATAAACGACGGATTCATAACTTTACAAGATGCACTTCCGAAAGATTTCTCAGATATGTATTCTCCAGATCTTATCACTGAAAGATTTTCAAACGGTAGACCAACTTTTACTAAACGTGATTTAAACAATTGGGAATTAAATGATATAAGATCTTTACTCATACAATCTGAAATGAACCCTAGTTGGAATAACAAAGTTCCTGATATAGTACCGGTGACGACATCATCAGTAAATGGATTGGCTAATGGCTTGAAGTTTAAGATAACGATATTACCTTTAAATTCAACAGATGAACAAATTATAGAAACATTAGTAAATTCAGATATTTATAAAGAAGGTAAATTTGATATCGAGTTCAGATTGAAAACAGCAAAATACATTGTTGAATCAGCAAGATTGAGACATGCTAATATCTTAATTGAAAATTATAAGTTCCCTACAAATTATTTCCAAAATGATGGGAATTTAATACCGAATAGTACGTATATCAATGAAAATGGTGTCGAACTACCAATTGATTATAGATACAATAACTATTTGAAATATGAATGGAGGAATATAATCGAAAATTATTTATTGAATCTGGCTGTGGAAAATCAATGTCGTTATGAATTTAAGAAAAATTGTAATTTAATGAAAAGACAAAAATTGAAAATTTTAAACGATTTAAATCATAAATCTTCATCAACTTTATTGGCTCAGGCTATATTAAACAATACTATGCATGTCTCTTCAAATGATCAACAATTAGTCAAGATTACCGATGACGAAAAAAGGAAAATTTGGTGTGATGTTCAAAAAAATGTTTATCAAAGATTGAATTTAGATTGGATTCCTGATTCAGTTAATGTTTAACATGGTTTATGTATTGAGTTCTTTTAGTGATAGAAAGTTTCTCTTTACTGCTTATTTATTTAACTTATTTATTTATTTATTCATATATTTACTATATATACAATTAGTAATATATTTTCGGAGTTTTTATACAAATCTACTGACTTACTTACTTTCATTAATTATTTTCATAAATGTTTTAGATTCACCAATTATTAAATATATTTCTAACAGCTGTAATAATTCATCTTTTCTCTGTTCGTTATCCCCAGTCTTGGATTCTTGGATAATTTGTTTAAGGTAACTATTTAATAAACTTTCATGCTCAAATTTCAAACCAGTTATTCTTCTATTTAATCCATTTAACATTTCAAAATTATCAAGATTAATATCTTCATAATCAATTAAATCAGCGTTATCTTTCAATAACTTGTTTAATTTCGATATTATCTTATGTATAGATAGGTATAATGTTGTCAATTCTTTAATATTTTCAAAATTAATGATATCAATTGAAATTATACCTTCACAATATCCAATTTGTTCATTTAATGTTAATATATAATCAATTAATTTTTTCAATAATGATAATTGTTTGTTGTATCTCATTACATTCTTAATATATTTATCGTTATTGGTTAATTTCATATTAGAGAAATTCAACTCTCTAATGTAATTGTTCAAGTCAATTTTAATATTTGATATTAGTTCATCTGATCCACTTATTGATTTGCCTAAGTTAATAAAATCTGAAAATTCATTATTGACTAAATTAATCAACTCATTATCAATTTCATTGAGCAGTTTACTCAATGAATCCGCTAGTTCATCCAATGACCAATATTTGTAATTTTTATACAAAAATTCGGAAGGATTGAATTCATCAGGATTTGAATCTTTATACGTCTTCAGTAAATTATGTTGGAAAGTTTCACGAGTTAAAGATTGCAAGAACTCAAATTCATCATCGTCAACATCGTCTAAGTCTATACCATGATCATCACCATCGTCGTCGTGTGCTAATGCCAAGGTTGTGTTTTCATCCTCTTTGCTGAAAGAATAGTTATCACTTTGATCTTCATCTTCAGATACTGATCCATGACCGTTTAGTTTATGTTCGATCTCTGGGTCTATGTCTGTGATATTCAAATTTTGCATTCGAAGTATATCTTCTTGATCGCCTCTTAACTCTGTCTGCATTGTCTATATACACTTGTAATATATTTATATATATTATAATCAATAGAAGTAGATCACGTACGTATCTCAAAGAAATTGATCTAAATTTATTTTCATTTTCTCGCTTTTTTAAGTTAATCCAGTTCAAGATTTATTCGCATGGGAGGTTAACTGCTATATTTTACGGTGGGTACTCTATTTGATTGTATATGAGTGGGTCATGTCAGGAATACAGAGACTGCCGCCGGAGGTACTGACACAGCTGGACTTGAGTCAGTTTGATCTAGTGAACTTGGTACAAGTTAACCACCACTTTCATGATTTACTACTGCATAAATTGTATAGCAGTATAACTTTTGATTCTAATTATTCACATTTTGACGAAGAGTTTAAAGCACAACAGACAAGTTACGTGAAGACTAGGTTACACATCATCAACTTGTTCAAGAGCTTGTCGTCTAATTCCAAGTATGCTTCTTTAGTTCGTGAAATCAAAGTTGTTAATTTACCTGAGGAAGTGATTGAGTTCAACTCTTTAATGATGAAAATACTACCGAAACTGACGAACTTACATATTTACAATAACAAGATTGCTTCCACAGATCTGAAGATTCTGAGCAATGTAGAGAACTTTGGACCTGAATTGACTGAATTACAACTAAAGCTAAACGTATTCAGTAGATTTAATATTAGCTGTGAACATAAGCGAAACTTCCCCAGATTGAAAACATTAGCACTAGATCAATTTGCAAATAGCGATCAATTGGAGTCTATTCTTCGATTCTTGGATCCTTCTGGATTGATTAGTATTGGATTATCTAAACAGAAGAAAAACATTCCTGGTGTAAACGATTTAGTCAGTTCGGTTAATTACAACAGAAAATTTGATTTATCAACTCTTGCTAAGATATCCCCATATTGTACAGACTTACAGAAATTGCGATTAGAAAATATAACAGTAACACCAAATGATCATACGTACTTATCTTTCCCACTATCACAGCTAACTTATCTGGAACTAAGCAACATTACTGAAATTTCAAACGGTACAGAATCTTTACTGTTATATATGACTAAATTATTGTCATTGAAGGTTTTAAAACTAGATATTCGACAGGGTGTTATTGATTATGTTCATGAATTCTTAAACATGTTGCAATCTCCAGATTTGCAAGAAATAGATCTAATTATACAATATAACGATTTGAAAGATATATCTTTGGAGGAAACTATAATCAAATACATTCATGCATTAAGTCGATTCAGTGATAATTTGATAAAGCTATCAATTGAAATAAAGAATGAAAAGAACAATTTCACAGATAACTCGGATATAATCAATGAAACTTGTTTTGATAAAATGCTGGATGTCTTACATTGCAAGAATTTAAAATCGTTAAGAATAAATACTTCTGCTGGTTTAGTGATTAAGAACAAACATAGGTTCTTAACTGTTAACTTTCCTAGCCTGGATAAACTCTGGATATTTGGCGTCAAGTCGGTAGAACTACATTGGGGGTTGGGGAATGCATACCCTGGTATATTTGATGCTTGGTTACGAATACAACATATCCCAGAAAATCTGATATCTGATCTTGAAGGAAGCAATTTGAAGTATATTAAAATAGACAAATGCTTATTTGAGATTAAATGGCTTCCAGATTCACAACATGAGATTATTCCACGTAATGTCATTGATGACTGGTTCGACTCAGTGACTCGTGTGATCTTCTAATACTCACAAATACTTGTAGATTTAAGCAACTTACATAGTTAATTTTAGTTGAAATTCCAATTTTGAACACCTCGCTCGAAATTTTGGAATTTCTATTTATTTATTTTAAATTAATTTATTTATTTATTTTGGATTACAAGGTGGATCTCTCACTCGTGTTATTCATAGAGTAATGATATAAACGAAACAAGGTATAGCGTCGCTCAAAATGGGGAAAGCAGCATCTAAGTTATCGAGAGATGACATAAATGATTTGAAAAAAGCCACATACTTTCAAGGTAGAGAACTACAGCAATGGTATAAAGGTTTCAAAAGAGATTGTCCATCAGGACAATTAACAAAAGATGAATTTATCAAAATACACAAACAGTTCTTCCCCTTTGGTGACCCTGTTGAGTTCAGTGGGTATGCTTTTGAAGCATTTGATAGAGAGAATCTAGGATACATAAATTTCAAGGAATTCATAATAAGTTTGAGTATAACATCAAGAGGTACATTAGAAGAAAAGCTTAAATGGGCGTTTACCATATATGATAGAGATAAAGATGGTGTTGTATCATATCAAGATATGTTAGCTGTAGTGAAAGCCATATATAAGATGATTGGATCAATGGTTGAATTAAATGAAGATGAAAAGACTCCAGAATTGAGAGTTGAAAAAATATTTAAACATATGGATAAAAATGAAGATAATTTAATTACATTAGAAGAATTTACAAATGGAAATAAATTGGATCGTGGTATAATTGAAGCCTTAGATATATATGGTGATTTGGTTTGATTTTAGGTAGTTTTAGCAATTTTGTAATAGTCATAGCATAATAAAATTTTAATATTGATAGATATATTTATGAATTTACATATTAGTTTTAAAATCTCTCAGCAGTCCAAACGGCGGCTCTACAGGTTAACTTGATAGTTTCTGTTAATAACCAGTAAGGTCTTGCTTCGTGCGAATCGTGTTGAACAGCGGTATCAAGATGTTCTAGTTCTTCGTCTCTAAACACTTTAATTGTATTTTTCAAATCTTCAATTTCTTTAGAATCTGATTTAACATCACTATCAATTTTCTCTATATCGTTGTAATGATTGGCAAGAGTTCTCAGTTGTTGATTGTAATGAGCACCAATGACAGTTTCCACTGCTTCTGTGCAGGCCATTGCACCTTCTTTACCCAATAATCCAGTTCCTATTCCCATCCCTATAGCTCCTATTTTCCATAATGGTGTTATAATTGAAGGTCTTACTCGTCTAGTGCTTTGTAAATGATTGAATGTATTGTGATGGTGTATCTCTTGTTCCCACATATGCTTCACCACTTTCTTCAAATGTGGTTTGGTATGTGATAAAACTAAATACTGACCAGCGTAAATTAAGTCCGCACCTAATTCTCCAGCTTGATCAACTCTGATAACTCTGTCTAAGTAAGCTCTCTGAGCTTCACTGAGAGATTTGTGTGTAGGGCCAGATACCTTGGTGCTAGTCGATTGTAGACGTTTAAATATCACTGACATTGCTGTGTGTTCAGTGTCTGTTGTTCTAGTTGAACGCAATCACCATTGAAGACATTCATCAGCTAAAAAAAGTCAAACCACTCGAGATTTTACCAATGAGAGAGAGAGCTATTATGGAAGCGAGAAGGTGTATTGGTGTAGTATACTGATGCTGTTTGGGCTGACTCAAAGAGTAGTTATCTAATGAAGGAGGCACTTAGACTCTACCTTGCTCAAGGAGCCTATCGCTTAGTAGTATAGTATGTCAGTTTTACTCCCTACAAAACAACAGCTTCTTTCTAAATTAAAATAATCTAAAACCATTCAAAGTAATTACATTTTCGTTAAAAGTTTAGCGAGTTTATGAGCGTAGCAATCGGTGTCTTGCGAGCTTATAACTCGAGTACTTAGGAGCTACAATCTTCCATTGACTATGGATATCCTTGCACTTGCTTGGTCTTCACTGTCAACTCGATATACTAATGACAATTGAACACATTCAATTAGCTGCCCATCACCAGGTTATCGCAATTTTAAAAACTGTCAAAATAAATTGGGAAAAAAAGATAAAATTAAATTTCCAGTATCTGAGATAAGATAAATAGTTTGCTTTCGTTATTTTTTTACAATCAGAACAGAAGAGATATACTGTCTGTTCCATAAACATGCTACGGCTAATACTGATAAGGATATGGATACTGGCTGTCTTGTTCACTCAAGTTATTGCTACGGATGAACCCATACATATTGAAAAGCAGCAATTTAAGTTACTGAAGACCCTGGCGGAGTTAGTAGACATAACATATTGCATATCATCAACAACATCCATTGAACCACCCTTCAAATGTCCCAAGGGATGCAAAGACTTTCCAGGTATGCATGTAGTGCATCAGTGGTCAACAAAGATTGCCAACCCAGAAGATGGAACACCTAAGATTGTGATAACAGGCTATATCTCCATAGACCACAGCGCTAAATCTTGGGTAATTGGATTGAGAGGTACAAGGTCTTTAAGTGATGCTTTATTTAATCTAGGTATAGCACAGGTTAAATATACAAATAGAGGGATTAATCTACCCGTTTGTGATGACTGTTACATACATTCTGGTTTCAATAATATGTTTCAAAATACAATCTCACAGATTCAAGTTGTTATTGAATTATTAATGAGAGACTACCCAGATTATAAGATTTATGTAATTGGACATTCCCTAGGGGGAGCCATCTCAAATTTAATCAGTATGTGGATACTGGATAACTATACTTTACATAAGGATACAAAACTTTACTGTGCAACATTTGGTCAACCGAAGATAGGAAACAAAAACTTTGCCCATTTTGTAAATGATGCATTCAATACTACATCTCTTACACCTTCACAATACTATGGGAAAGAACTGCAAAGCCAAAAAGCGGTAATTTTCCGTGTTACAAATGTTGGCGATACTGTACCTCAGGTTCCTTACTCATTTCCTGAAGGTCAAATAGAATATACCCATACAAAGGGAGAATTATGCATTACTAAACTAAGCACCAACATATCTCCTGAAGATGTTGTTATTTGTCAAGATAGAGAAGACGAGAGTTGTGGGAAAGTTCAAATGTGGGTAACGGATGCTCATTTAATCTATTTTGAATTAATGGGAACTTGTATAATTAGTATTTCAGAAAATTTTCATTAATATATATTTAATATTTACATGCATGCATTAAGTTATCTTCTTCTTCTAGTAAAACGAGGAACCATATCATCGTCATCATTAATAGTACCAGCTGATGCAATTATGCTTGGTTCACCTGTGGACTGTAGTCTAGTTGCACTACGTTTAAACACGGGTTGATCATCAGTGAAGTCTTCATTAGTAAAGCTATCATTCTCTTCTTCAGGTACGAAAAGTGGTGAATCTCTAGGAGAATCTCTGCTCGTAGTCTTTCTTTTGGATGTCCTCGGCTCAGCTAATGGTTTCCTCTTCCTGGTAATCGATAGCCCGTGGAACTCTTCATCAAGCTCAGGGATCGGTTTATTCTCCACCATAGCAGCTTCCATTACTTCATCTCTTTTTCCTTTAGTTCCAGAAATCTCTTCATCATGAATATTGTAAGATATAAGCTTGATACCTCTTCTTGTAGATCTCGTAGTATTGTTGGCTCCACCTGGAGTCTTATTTGATACAAACTTCTTAAAATTCATGCAATTTTGCCATTTTGATGATTCTTCTGAGTTACTATTGAAAGTAGATGTGGATCTAGGTTGAATTTCAATACTTTCAATCTTGATCTTATCACGTATCTCCTTATGGTTTGTACCATCATTCATTAATTCCTCCATTACTTCAATTTCACGTCTAGTTTCCCCATTTTTGAATTCCTTTGCTTTTATGAAGACGTTGACCAAGTTACTTTGAGCACTATTACCTATTTTCTTTTCATCTTTGATGATACGTTTCTTATCTTCCAGTATACTAGGCTGGTGTTTTGATGCTGAAATCTTAGTATCAAGGTTAGACTTGATTATCTCGAGATCAGCACCTGATACATAATGAGTGGCATTATTAGATTTGTTCTGTGTCAACATCGTTTCATTGTCCACTGTACTCGTCTCCACTTGTATATTAGTAGCTACTGGAGCCGCTTCCTCTTCTTCAGGTATAGGTTCTTCCATACTAGGTAACAGTAAATCATCATGGTTGGATTTCAGTCGTTTTCTTCTTCTTTGTGAAACATTTTCTTCAAGAGCAGGGTCCACTTCTTTCTTGACTATGCTTAGACTATCACTTTTTTCGTCACCAGATAGATTATCAAGACCAAAAATCATATCAAAAGTATCAACTGGCTTGGAATCTGTGACTCTTTGCCTACTTCTTCCTGTTCGTCTTTTTATTTTTTGTTCTGGCTGTTCCTCTGTGAAATCCAAGACTTCCAGCGTTCTTTTTGGCTTATGAAATAAAAGACGTGTATCTAAATCTCTCACTATATTAAGGAGAGAATGGTTATCTATCAAATTGATATTGTTTTCCTTCGCAAACTGAAATACTGAATCCGAGCTGATTTTGGAATTTTTGATACCTTCGAAATGGATCAATGAATAGCTGCTTTTTTCAACCTTATCCAGTATCTCCTGTTTCTGATCAAATGATTTATATTTCACAGACTTAGCCCCACAGCGCTGTAGTAATGGTGATAAAATTTTGTATAGTTTCTCGTCAACAACTAAAAATTTCGCATCTTGAAGAATCTTTTGTCTTTTAGTTGAAGGCAAATATGCTTTATTGTCAACAAATTCAGATTCATTTGGCCAATTGTCAAAACTCAACTCAAGTTCTTTTATCATAACCTCTAAATTATCTAAGAATTCACTATTGACAATATGACACCCCAGCATTATAGAGTAAACAAGTTTACTATCTGCATAATTATCTTTATAAATAATATAATGAGTAGTCTTGGTATTAAAATCACTCCCACAACAGTAATTGAAGTCCAACCCTGCATCTGCCAATATATCAAGTACAATTCCTGTATTCTTGTCTTTTGGATGGTAAGTAACTGTGAATGGTTTCCATATGATTTCAAACTGGATAACAGATGTAGATTGAGGATTGTTCAACTTCCCCACTTTAAACACGATTTTGGTAATCTCTGAACTATACTTCAAATTTGTAACAGCCTGACCATTACTTGTCCTGAACATTTCGTCGTTGATTTGAACAGGTGCTTTCCCATGGATATCAATAATCAATTTCGATTCATAGATCGCGTCTTTTGGATTTCCTTTGAGAATCTTGAAAGTCAAATGATGTTTGGAAATGAACTGTTCTTCAAACATGAAATCACAATTTAGTCTTCCCAGTGTGTACTTCTTCTGTGGGTTAAGATAATAAGATTTAATCTCTTGAAAACAAGTTGTTAGTATTGTTAGACCACAGGGCATCGCATCGCACCATGAAGAATTTCTTCAAAGAGTTTGTTTAATCCGCAACTCACCATTTCCCTTTTTCATTCGAAGAATCCACATATTCTTATATCAACACTGATCCTGACCAGCAGGATTGACTAATAGACTCAAACAATGCTCAATAAGATTAGGACATAGAACCAAAACCTATCTGAAAAGTACTCGCCTTCAAAAATATTCAAAACATATTTTTTTTTCCTGAATATATTTGATAAGCTCACTCTGATATTTTACCTGTTAGAAGCTAGTATTCAATTCGAAGCACAGTGTAAAAGATAAACTAAAAACTACAAAGATAGACTCTCAAGCAGAAGTGACTATTAAGGTAGTATAAAAGAGCTGGTTTCTTATTTATAATATATTTATTTAAGCTACTTTAATTTAGTTATATACTTTAATCAAAAAAACTTCACGGTCCATATGATAGTGCTTTTCATAAGTTATTCATATGATTCTAGTCAATTGTAGTAAGGAGACACTGTTTCTTCAGCCCATTCCCAGAACTTGTTAGCATAAGAATCTGGGGAATCGTTCAATTCAGCGAGAATATCGCTTCTAGGAGCAGATGGTATTCCAAAGGCTTCAATATAAGAACCATTGTATTTCTCAGAAGCTAACTTTGGATTTAAAGCGCAGTATAATAGAGTATAGGCACCGTAAACTGGTGGCCAGAAAATAAAGGCTTTGAAGATTCTCTTGGGCATTGGGTCCATGTATCTAGATATCTCAGAGTCTAAGATACCTGGATGACAGGAAACTGAGATGACATTTGACTTTCCAAAAGGATGTAAAGCTGACCACTTATAAGCTTGATAAACGTTCATTGCCTTGGATTGAGCATATGCTTCATTTTTCTCATATGAGTTTTCGGAATTAATGTTATCAAAATCAATTCCTTTTGGAGGGCCCATTACATGAGCAGTAGATGAAGTCCAAACAATTCTAGGAGTTACTGGATCACCAGATATATGCTCTTCACCAGCCTTCAAGATGAATTTTCCCAAGTATTTAGTCAAAAGCTGTTGGCCAAGTACGTTTGTAGCTAGTTGTAATTCATAATTCTGAGCAGAGAGTAATCTTTCTGGTGGACTCATCAAACCAGCGTTATTGAAAAGTAAATCAATTTTACCATCTGGTAATGCTCTAGCCAATGATTCATACGTTTTCTTAATAGTGGACAAATCACTCAAATCTAAGTGGAAAACAGTGATTGAACCAGGTTTAACATCCTCTGTCTCAAATTCGTTCTTGACAGCTTCACCTTTGGTCATATTACGACAAAGTATGAAAACAGTTGCATGTTGCTTAACTAAAAACTTAACAGTTTCTTTACCTATACCACTGTTACCACCTGTGACAACAGCAACTTTACCTGTCAAATCTGGATAGTCTGAAGGTAAATAAGTTGGTTTATCTGGCCAAAATAGATCCTTGAGCATTCTTTTAGCTTTTTCCCATCCACTCATTGCAAGATGTATAGTATTAATCTGTATATATTGTCCGCCTAAAACAAATATTATAAGTTGTAAAGAGTATTTCACAAAGGCTAAGGGTAAGTATATATATTCATATAGTTGACCAAAAAACACATAACTTGATATTGACAATTGATGAAAATGTTAGTACCAATTCTGCTGACTAAAAGTCCTCTCATATCTCCTAAGTCTTGCGATATATCAGCCTATTTGATACACTTCATAAATTTATCGAAAAGATGTTACATTATAACTTGATTTATAATCAGAATAAAAAGTGCATTTATAAATAATAATAATAAAAAAAAAAAGCTATATGATTATTTAATGAGACTCCATCTAGTAGCTTAGTAATTGGAAGCACACAATATTAATTTATAAACGTCTGAGATAGTACACTAATGAAAACAGCCACGGAGTAAAATTCATACTAAAAGTATCTAAAAGGTCAATAAACTCATTCAAGTCAGTTATAATAAGGAGCAATTGCTTCTTCGGCCCATTTCCAAAATCTTTTAGCTACAGAATTTGGAGAGTCATTACATTCTTTAGCTATATCACTTCTCATGTGACTTGGATGACCAAAAGCTTCGACATATGAACCATTATACTTTTCATCGGCTAACAATGGATTTAAAGCAGCGTATAGTTCGGTATAAGCACCGTATTCAACGGGATACAAGAGGAATCTAATTGATAGTCTTTCAAAGAGACTCATATACTTGACTAATTCAGTTTTCAAATTACCTGGATGACAAGAAACTGAAATAACGTTTGTTTCACTGAAAGGATGCTGAGCGGACCATTCGTAAGCTTGCAAGACGTTCATGGCTTTTGATTGACCATACGCAGGGAACTTAACGTAAGATTTTTCAAAATTGATGTTATCAAAATCAACACCACCTGGAGCAGACCTATTGTGGCCAACAGATGAAACCCAAACGATTCTAGGATTAACAGGGTCACCTTTAACGTACTCTTTACCTGCTTTCAAGATAAATTTTTCAATGTACTTTGTGAATAATTGATGACCAAGGACGTTTGTAGCTAATTGCAATTCATAACCTTGTGGAGATAAAATTCTCTCTGGTGGCATCATAATACCAGCATTATTGATTAACAAATCAATTTTACCATTAGGTAATAACTTTTCAATGGTTTCATAAGTAGATTTAATAGTGGATAAATCACTCAAATCTAATTGAACAACGGTGATTGAACCAGGTTTGACATCTTCAGTTTCATATTCTTTTTTAACAGCTTCACCTTTAGCTATCGAACGACACATTAAGAACACAGTAGCATGTTTTTCAACTAAGAGTTTGACTACTGCTTTACCCACACCAGCGTTACCGCCTGTGACGACGGCGACTTTACCTGTAAGATCAGGATAATGTTCAGGTAAATAAGTAGCTTTATACGGCCAAAAAGTAGCTCTAGTAAATGATTTTATTATCTCACAATAGCTCATCTTGTAATCTCTGTTGATTCTTCTTGATTGTTAGTTCTAGTTATGCATATTAATTTATCAGAGAATATGGGTGGAAAGCAATCTACTTATATATCATTTTGAGAAATTATCATAAATCCACTTATCCCCATATTAAACCCGTAAAACCCTTCTATACGAACTTAGATATATACAATATATTATATTTTACGTGTGATAATCGGAAGACATTATTTAAGAGGCTATGCTAGCTATCTATACATACATAATAACGTAATCTATTTGCCATGCTCAGATAATATATCTACATAGGATAATATACTTTATATTACTAATTGTTCTTTGTGCAAAAAAATCGTAAAAACAAAAATTCCGAGTTTTTTAAAAAATTTATAATTTAATATATATGAATGACAACATTAAATGTTCAAAAATATATATATGATGCTCTATAAATATACATAATTTCTATCTATTTCTTATTTCCACTTAACCATAATTGTTTCAATCCTGTAAAATTTGTAACTTTGAATAAAAATTTTTAACATTTTCACTAACTCTTATTCTTTCTTTTGAAAAATTAACAATTTCAAGACAATCAGCACTAGTTGCTCTTGATAAGGCAACGTAAACTTGACCAATTTCGAAAATCTTGGTAAGGTCAACTTTTACTCTGGATAATGTTTGTCCCTGTGATTTATGAATGGATAATGCCCATGATAATAACAGTGGGAATTGTGTTCTTATTGCCAAATTATTTGAATCATGTATGAAAGGTTCTCTTTCCACTAGTTTAACTAAATATTTTTCATATGAATTAACAGTAAATTTAACAATTGGTGATAAATCTGATGATTTTACTTTCAAATTTTGTGCCATTAATTTTAATTTTTCAATAAATTCAACTTTTCTTGTATTTGAATTAAATCTTAATTCATTTGAAATATATTTTGAATATTTTTCAGATAATTCAGGTGATGGTGATTGATTTGATATATATTCAGTAATTAATTCAAATAATAAATCTTCCTTAATTAATTCATATTCTTTGAAAAAAATCATAAATTCACTGTATAATTGATGATTTAAGAATCCAACAACTTTACCAATTGTACCATTAACAATTAAATCATCTTGATTTTTCAACATCATTACTTGTGCACCTATTTTTAAATCTAATCTTTTAACAGCCATTAACGAGTCCAACATTGATGGATTTACATTTTGAGGTACATCGTCGATTGATTGGAATGAATATAATTGACCTTTTAAGTTATTTAATCTTGATATATTAGCTCTTGAAACTTCTTCTCTTGTAGGATATAATTCAGTTGGCATAATACCATCTTCATAGATTAATTTTCTTTCCAATTTTTTAAATTCATATATTATTTCATCATTTATCTTACCTATTCTAATTGAATTTAACATTTTAATCAATCTTTGATCTCCCTTTTGTCTGAAAACTTGAGTTAATAGAATAGTTTCATCAATGACTTCTTTCCAACTAGGACTATTAAAACAAAAGTTTAACTTATCATCAGATGACCCCTGTGTCTTAGTAACTGGTGGTAATTGGAAAAAATCACCAGTAAGGACAACTTGTATACCACCAAAAGGTCTATCACTTGATCTAATTATCTTAGCAACTTCGTTTAATTTTGTAAATAATGCAGAATCAATCATAGACACTTCATCAATGATCAAGATCTTAGTCTTTCTCCATCTTTCAACAACTTGTGGTCTTTTCTTTATCATAGAGACTAATGCAGTGGTAGGTTGAGTACCTAATCCAACACCAGCAAATCTATTTATTGTCATACCTTCGATATTAGTAGCTGCTAAACCAGTTGATGCAGTGACAGCTACACAGCTCTGACCATACCTAGCCACTAGTTTAACGATCAATGCTTTCAAGAGTACAGATTTACCGGTACCTGCAGAACCAGTATAGAATAAATTTTTCTTTTTATTTAATACTAAATCAATAACTTTCATTTGTTCAGAAGATAACATTGTACCTGGTCCAATTGATATAGTAAGATCTTTTGAACTAGAAGATGACTGGGATGACTGTTGTTTCAATCTTGGGTTGACACTTTTTTGTTTCATCGATACATTAGCCCATGGTGCTTGTCTTCTTGATTTATTCATCAATAAAGATGCAGGAGAAACAGTATTTTTTGGTTTATTATTAATATTTGATAATTTAACAGATGTTTCAGAGATATAGTTTTTGTTTAAAGTGATAAAACTCTTGTTCTTTTCAATATTCCCCATATTTTTGAAATTTTTAGGTTTATTCTCCAATTCATCACTTTCATCATCTATGACAATAGGTTGATTAAATTTATCATTATCGTCGTTAATAGAGCTTAACCTTGATCGTTTTTCAGGTTGACTACTCAACGATGAGAAGAACTTAGAGCTATTTGTGAAAGAATCTTGTTGCTGTGTTGATTTAGTATTTATTTCTGATACTGTTCTTTTCAAACTTGGTTTAGGTACATTTTGATTAAAGAATGAAGTTAATGTTGATTGTTTATTTGAAGAGGATTTTTTCTTATCCAATGCAGAAAACGGACTGTTGTTCCTTATCATGATATACAGTACAATTGATATATATATATCTATCTATCCATCAAATAATAACAAGTGCTTTAGTAATTCACGTAAACAAGACTTTTAAAACGCGATAGCTAAAAAAAATCGATTAATATCAAAAAACTATCCACAACATTAATAACTGTTGTTGTTATTACCAAAAAAAGAGACGATCGACGTATCCATTATTACAGAAGAGACGATCGACCCAACATACATCTTTACTTACTTATATATTGTATAGTATTAGCTAACTGTTTGTATAGTGTTCGCTGGATACTGTATAAATCCTTAAAATGTACAACCACTTAATTAACAATCTATAAATCTATAGTAATTGATGAATTTAGTCTAGATTTATAAATTAAGTTATAGCCAATAACTAGTTGGTTATTAGTAAACTAAATAAATTATGAATGTATAATATTAATATATATAGTCATATATATTAGTATAATTGAAATTGAATGAACTTAATTAACTATACTATATCTTTATTTTATGATTATATACTTAGTACGCTATATGAGTTATATAGAAGTGTGCTTATAATCAATAGTAATTAAGAAAAAGTAAAGTAAAGTATATATATATAAGCGCTGTACTTTGATAAATTAATTGAAATTTATGTAATTAATATTTAGTGTTATTCATCAACTAGTGTATGTATAGTATAATACATATGATTAATATGAATAAGAACAGTAGTTTTCATATATATTACTACAATTATATATATATATATATATATTTATGATAAATGCATGTAATGAATATGATTTTAATGCTTAATCTATAGAATATGAGATATAGTGGTAGAGAGAGTATATTAATTAAGTTTATAGTAATATAATATAATACAACGTTTATGTATATAGATAGATTATGTAGTATACTCATAGTATAGTATAAGGTGTCTAGATGTATTATACTACTACTAATTAAGATATTAAATGTACCGACGGTGTTTCTGTATAGTAATATATTATTATAGTAATAGTAATATAGTATTATAATAATAATAAATGATCATGCAATTTAATAAATTTCTTTTTTAAATATTTTGGTGGCGAGAGAAATATTATTTTATTTTGATCTATACATAATTATAATATATACATATTAATTTAATATTAATGGATGTGAAAGGATGCTTCACCTTTAAATTATTTCATATTAATTTCATCTTGTTCTTGTTCTTGTTCTTGTTTCATATTACTCTTCTTCTTCTTCTTCTTCTTTACTCTTTATTTATCTTACTCTATTCTACTCTATTCTACTCTACTCTATCCTATTCTACACTACACTACACAGCTACTCGATTCATACTCTAGTCATACTCCACTATATCACTTGACTATTGATCATCTTCTCCAGAAAAAGAAAAAACGCTGAAAAAAAAAAGAAACTACAAGAGAAAGAAAAAATTTATATATCACATTAACGCCATTTTTTACATTTTTCATATTACTCGTTAACTACTACTCATATCATACTATCACTATCTCCATACTATACTATACTATAGGACATTATGAACTCACAAATAAATAATAACGATAATAAAGAAATTGAACATCATCAATTTAGAAATGTTTTCAATTCAGTTCCTACAAAAGCACAAGTTAAAGCACAAGTTCAAGCTGCTATACAACAACAACAATCAAATATACAAAGAAGACCTTCTGTAGTAGATGTTGCCACTGCTACCGCTGCTATGGCTAATACTACTCCTAGTACTAAGCCTCCAACTAATAATACCAATTCTAATACTACTACTGAGACTCCTAGTACTCCTACTACTGAGGTTACAAAAGTTTCTAATTCAAATGATATTATGGATATTGATATAGATACCGATATCGATTCTATAAATTCACAAATTAACGAAGATGAAGATTTGAATTTGAGCGAAGATACAGAATCTACAAATTCTATAATTTTAGATTCAACAACAGTTACTTCATCAACAAATAATCAAATATTATCTCCTAAAATTATGTCACCAACAAATAGTATCAATATTAATTCAAATATTCCTAAAATTAATACTACATCCACATTAAGAAGATCTAGAATGTTAAACTCATCTTGTTCATCTTCTTCATCAATAAAGAAATCAAAACGTATTTCAAAATCAAAGAAACAACATTTTTCAAATAATTCAATTACAAATACAAATAAATTACCTTTTTATAGAAGATTTAGATCAAGATCTTTACCAAACATTTTCATTCCTTCTATCACAACTACATCTAATAATAACGTTCAATTAAATTCACATTCAAAACATAATCATCATCATCATCATCACCGTCATCATAATCATAATCACAATCAAACTGTTATTAATGAACTAGATACTCAAATTACATTACCACCAGTTAATTTACAATCATTACATGAAATTGATTTACATGAAATTTTGAAAAATCCACAATTAAGACATGACATTCTTTTTGATCCACAATTACAATTTAGACCTAATTTAGATGGTGAAAGAGGTAAACGTAAAAATACTATTGCTGATAAATATTGGAATGAAGTTAAATTAGAAATTCAACAATATTTAATCTCTGAAACAGTTAATATTAAATTATTACCTGTTATGTTTCAAACTTTAAAAGATATTTTATTGAGTTTATTACCAACAAAGGATAAATCACAAGTTGAAGAAATTATGGATATTAATTTATTAATTCAACAATTAAATTCAAAATGTTTTAACTTTGTTTCTTTTAGTAATTGGATTTCATCAATTTTTAAAATGCATTGTGCACCAATGAGAGATTCTTGGGTTGATGAAATGGATCAAATTTTTGAAAAAGCTGCTAGTAGTTCATCAATTAACGTTGAATTATTATTAGAAGGTTTAAGAATGTTATTTTCTGTATTAGAAGCAATGAAATTAGATGTTGCAAATCATCAAATCCGTATCTTAAGACCAGCATTATGTAATACTGCTGTTTCTTTTGAAAAAGAATATTTTCATGGTGTTATATCAAGAGGTAAAGTTAATATTAATAATTCATTAAATTGGTTTAACAAAAATTTTAAGAAATTAAATTATAATCAAGATAATTTGAAAATTGAAAAAGATATGAAAAATTGTATTACTTATTCAATTTTAAATTTATTATCTTGTCAATCAATGTTTTTTGAATTTCCAACAACTTTATCATTTGATCATTCACGTCTAGTTGTTTTAAGAGCTGATATTCGTCAATTAGTATGTTTACAAATTTGTAATATCTTATACAAACAATTAATTCAAACTTCAAATACTTTATCAAGACAAGAAAAATTAGAATTAATGTCATTGAAAAATCAACAAGATCTTAAAAATGAAATTTTAAGTATTATAATTGATGAAAATGGTAATTCAAAATGGACACGTAATTTAAACAATATTTCAATTCAAATTATTAAAAAAATTACAGGTCATTTAGATTCAAATAAGATTGAATTTTCATTTAATTGGTTATTAAAACAAACACAACCAAGTTCTAAGATATATTCATTATTAGAAGATAAAATTTTTAAGAATTTACAAGAATTAATAGTTAACTCAAATACTAATACAGTCACTCCAACTGGAATAATTGAAGATGATGGAAAATCATCATCATCATCAACAACAACAACAACAACTACTATCACTCCAATAAATAATGCCGCTACTACTAATGAACCAAAAGAAGTTACTGATGATGAATTAAAAATTCTTGTTAATAAATTAGAAACTTTGATTAATTTCCATTGGTCTGTATTTGGTGATATTTATTGTGATTTTATCAAATCATCAATTTAATTTTAACCTAACCTAATCTCATCTCATCTCATCATATTAAAATATACCAAAAGTTAAAAATTTCATATAGGTCATTCTATACTCATGTGCTAGTCATTTCACTATCACTCAATTACATTATTTATTTTCTTCTTATTACTGCTGCTACTTACTTACTTACTTACTTACTGCTTAGGGTTTACTTTTACTTTTACTACATTTTTTTTTCTTTTATTTATTTATTCGGTACTCTCATCATTACATTCATCACATTCGGAATCACATATACATATAATCACAAACGGCTCATAATTCGATACCATATTACATTTTCTTGGGACTCATTTATTCATATTCATAATCATAATCATTTACATCATCATCATCATAATTTTTAATCTTTTTTGGAATTTTTTTTTTTTAAATTATTTATACATAACTACAGTATTATGTATAGCTTAATATAGATAGATATAGACTTTGGTTATTATATATTTATAGTTAGTTTATTTAATTTAATAAATATATTAATTTACATTTTATAAAAAATTAGTTGTTATAAAAAATAGAATGAAAAGAATATTCATCACAAGCTGTAGTTCAAACTAACTAACAGTGGGTGGGTGAGTGTTTCAGAAATGTTACGCGTAAGGTAATTAATTAACATTCAGAGGAGCGATAGTTGATCTACGCTATGATCAGCAAATACTAATTATAATTAATTAACACGAAGCTTATACACAACACATCAATCACAAGCTAGTAATTAATTAATTAATAATTAATTAATGTATATTACACTGTTTGTCAATCACCTAGCTGTTACGTTACTCACGCGTATGGAAAAAAAACAAGTCACCCATACAATTAGTCCATATTAGGAAACTCGTTTTACCGAGTGATTAGTTTAATTCGCCACAAATGCTGATAATTTACATGAGATACTTCAGTTCAGTTTAAGTAAGTTAACATTTCAATGATGATCGGATCGATCTGTATGGGTGGGTACTAGATACATACTATGATCGATATTGTAGTATCACATACGACGTAGATATAAGTGATAGATATATCGTATAGCTGAAGACATTTTATGCAAATATAGTCATCTCTACATGTGCTCACACTATAACTAAACCAATTGCAGATCGATCTAAAGTGGCAAATAATCGGTATTTTCAATAAACGAAAGACACGAAACATAAACATATGACCGATAATTATATTAATATAATGATCTCCACGTAATAAAATGTCAGTGAATGTATATTTACAGTGTACATGGTTTTTATAACGTTTTACCAAGATTTGAATTAAATGCAATGTAAATCCCTTTTTTTTTTCTTTGACTAGATGTATTTACCAACGGTATAAAAATTACCAATTTGGATATATTTCATTTGAATGAATCTATAAAAAGACATTTTTGTGGAGATCATCAAAATATAGTCGGATAACTGAAATATGGAAAATGAAACATAGCCGACTGTACTAGTAACATAACACGTATATAGTTTATGTAATTAGCTGATCTTCTGAGGATCAATATATTTTACACAGGAACTTATTTTATTAAATATGAAATTTGAATCGGAGTCTTAATTACTGTATTAAGTATAGATATTCAATCACCGGTACTAACTAACTACTCATACTAATTTAAATTAACTAATTAATTAATAAATTAATTATGGCTCCAATGGGCCTTGGTAATTTTACTATTAACTATGTGAATGTAACTAAGCCTATATTTAGTGATACCATACAATTAATTACATGTAACACAGTAGACCATAAGATATATAACTTATAAGACATTCTATGAAAACAAAAGCTGTGCTAAATAATGTTCTTTTTTTTTTAGTATACAAAGAATAATTTTCTCATATTAGTTGAAAAATTAATTTAGTTTGTTTCATGTTTTTCAAATTGAAAATATTTCCTAATTTGGATTAATTAATTAAAAGAGCAAAAAAAAATAATCAGAGAGTCGATCGTCTAATGTCCAACAGTACACCAGTTAATAATTACACCTCACACCTAAAATTCTGATTATTGAGACTTTTGCTAGCTTCCCCTTTCAGGGGAACGAACTTAGACGCCACGGGGAAGTACACTAATTAGGAAATTGTAAAATGAGATAAGATCTATCCATTGGAATATTTTCAACTTTAGTTGATTGAACGCGCAGTGAAACCGGGGAAAGTAGTAAGGTAGATTGCAACTCAACGTTCGTAGAGATTAAATAAAAAAGTAATTGATCGCTTCTAATTTATATCTCTTCATTTACTATAATTGTCATGAATTTTCATCTTAGTTGAATAAATTTACCTAGCTGATATGCCATCCTGGGAAGCTATTGCTAAAAAGAAGCAAGACTCATTGATTGCTGCTATACCAAAAGAATGGATCTTAGAAATTGTTCCTTCAGCTGCCGAAGAACCAAATGCGAAACTATACATGGACAAGATCTTGCCAGCTGATGAAGTAGCTATCACCAGTACCACCATCGTTGATTTGGTTGATAAGATGGCTAAAGGTGAATTAACAGCTACTGAAGTCACTAATGCTTTCTGTCATAGAACTGCAGTTGCTCATCAGTTATGTAACTGTTGTAGTGAGATCTTCTTTGATAGAGCTTTTAAACGTGCTAAAGAATTAGATGAATATTACGCAAATAATGATAAAACTGTTGGTCCTCTTCATGGTATTCCAATCTCTTTTAAAGATCAAGTCAATTTAGAAGGTATTAGCTCTGCCATTGGTTATGTCAGCGAAGCTTTCACTCCAAAGACTAAAGATGAAGAATCCCTATTAGCTCAAATATTGTTTGATAATGGTGCCGTCTTCTACACTAAAACTACTACTCCAACTGCAATGATGGTTTATGAAACTGTTTCCAATTTACTCGGCTTGACCACCAATTCTTTCAACAGAAATTTGAGCCCAGGTGGCTCTTCAGGTGGTGAAGGCTGCTTAGTCTACGCTGGTGGTGCTCCAATTGGATTTGGTACCGATTTAGGTGGTTCGATCAGAATACCCGCTGCATTCCATGGTTTATACGGTATTCGTTCCTCCACTGGTAGAGTCACATATCAAAACGTTACCAATTCAATGAGTTACCAACCGTTAGTTCCGTCAGTTATAAGTCCTATTTGTCCATCATTATCCGATTTGAAATATGTTATGAAAATTATCTTTAATGCCGAAGCTTGGAAATTAGATTGTAAATGTCCACCATTACCTTACAGAGAAGTTGAACCACTGGAAAAATTAACATTTGCAATTATAAAGAGAAGTAAAACTGCTTTGCCTCATCCAAATATCATGCGTGCCGAAGAGGAAGTTATTGAAGCTTTGCAAAGACAAGGCCATGAAGTTATAGATTGGAATTGTGATTTGAGTATTGATGAAGTATCGTCATTATGTACTGAAATTTATGGTGCTGATGGGTATGCTGAAATATTGAGTTATTGTGAAAAATCAGGTGAACCATTACCATCGCCAATTCTTTTCAATTTTGGTTTCAAATTACCACCCGAAATTACAATTACTAAGCATTGGGATCAACATAAATTGCAGACTAAGTACAAGAACGTCTTTGATAAATATTGGAATAAAATTACCCCAACTTTAACTAAGAGTGGTAAACCAATAGATGGTGTTATTAACCCTGTTTTCCCAACTTGTTCTTTTAAATCTGGTGAAATAGGTACTTACAAAATTGAATATTCAGCATGGAATAACCTAATAGATTACCCAGCAATTACATTTCCTGTAACTTATACCGATTCCAAGATTGATAAAATTGACTCAGATTATAAACCAGCTAATAATTTTGACCAATATGTTTATGATACGTATGATTCTGAATTATTCGATAAACAACCTGTTTGTTTACAAGTCACAGCTTTCAGAAATGAAGATGAAAGGGCAATTTATTTAGCTGAAAGAATTATGGAAGCTCTTAAATAATTGATAATATTTAGATATATATATATGTTAAGAAACTATTTTTGTAAATCTTATTAAATTTTGGATTTTAAGAATTGAATACGGTAATATTATTTAATTAGCAAATTATATAAAGAATAAATTATATAGAGAGTTAAATACTTGATTTAAACTTTTTGTACATTAGAAACTTCAATTTGCTCAACTTCAGAATCACTAGCAGTACTTTCAGCGTGAAGTTTAGCAGCAGCTTCCTCACCATCACCAAAGATATCAGCAACTTTTTCTAATGGAACACCTTTAGTTTCGACAAAGAAAAACCAAATTAATGGAATGAAAACAATATTCCATGAAGCATTAAGCAAATAGAAATTACCTTTCATATTATTCATACCAATTGGTAACATAAATGTAGTAAATAAACCAATACCAAAATCTAAACCTTGGAACATAGTGACACCAGCAGCTCTTGTTCTTTGTGGATAAATTTCAGAAGTATACATACATAATAATGGAGTAAAACAATAAGAATAAAACCCACTAAATAAGAACATCATACCAATAGCAGCATATTGACCATGAATATTATCTCCACCACCATAAATTTTAACCAATGCACCTAAGATATAAAATGAAATAATTTGACCAGTCATAGCAATCAATGCTTGTGGAATTCTTCCAATTCTATCAAAAGTATAACAACCAATCACACAACAGAAAAGACAGAAAGCATTACGAATAATAGCAACTTTTAATTGAGTAGTAACTGAAGTAACACCAGCTTGTTCCAATAATGTTGTGATATAATAAGTAGCAACACCAGAACCAGAAATTTCACCAGCAGCTGCAACGGTAAAGTTACAAATGGCACGTCTAAGATTAGCCTTTGAAGACACTAATTCTTTCCAAACATTACCAGTTTTGTAAATGATTTCTTCAGCTTCAATAGCTTCTTTAACTTCTTCAACTTTAGCTCTTGCTTTTTCATAATCACCATCGTAAACGATAGCAAAAATTTCAGCAGCTTCATCTTCTTTACCTTTGGTAATTAACCATCTTGGAGATTCTGGAACGAACATTAAAGAGATGATACAAACAAAAGCTGGTAAGTATTGAACAAGCATCGGAGCTCTCCAAGCCCAATTAGTATTAAGAGTTCTAGTACCGTAAGTAACACCAGATGAAATTAAAGCACCAACATAGAAACAACTGTGGAAAGCACCCATAGTCATACCTCTAATGTTTTCTGGAACAATTTCAGCAACTAATGGAGGTGCAGCACTATTGATAGTACAGTTACCAGCACCAGCGATTAATCTTCCAACAACAAATTGAGCAAAAGCTGCAGAACCACCTTTGTTAATACCACAAGTAGATTGAATGGTGACACCAACTATCATAACAATAGTACCAAATAAAATACTCATACGACGACCAAGTCTATCAATAATATCACGCAAGAAAGGTAAGATGATAAAAGCACCAATGAACATAGTAGCATTGTTTAAACTGGTATTACTTGAAGTAATATTGAAATAATCAGTATAAATTTGTAAACCAACAACGGTACCCATGAGTGAGATCTCCATACCAGAACTGGTTGGATTAGCAATAGCTGTTAACCATGCACCAGCAATAATACCGGCTTTGGTCTTTGGTTGAAAGAATCCTAGTGCACCCATTACTTGTGAAAGTATAGTAACTATGATTATGGGGATGAAAAGCTTGAATGAGTTTCTCTTTGCTGATGAAGTGTATTGGAAAGTTGAAGATATCCTGATTTATTTATATATTTGATCTACTAACGTACACAAAGAGATATATTACGTGCTTGCTTATCTTATCGACTCCGGGAAAGAATGATGTAGATTACGTTGTCAGCTTTTACTCATTACTGTGCAACTAATGCTAAATAAGATTCATAATTCAACAAAATAGATAACCATTCGGGGAAGACTATTTAAGCTGATAGTATGTAACATTGCCCGTTCTGTATTTAATTTTCGAGGACATTTTATAAAAATATTAAAATAAAATTTCTTATCAAGTATTTTCCTGATTTTAGAGGTACTAAACTCGCCGGTGCATTTGGCTAACGTTTAGGATCGATCAACTTTCAATTTTCAGAGCTATAGCTAGTACCAGTTAAATCATCTAGATTGAGCCTTGATGTCTTCATAATGTCTCTTCTCTGAGTATACAAGATCAGAACTCCCATTTAGATTTACAAGACAAGTAATCAATTGACTATGGGTGTTCCTTTCAAAGTTGACGACTGGAGAAAGAAGGCCAGCGAAAGACGTGCATTACTAGTCATTCCTGATGAATGGAAGCTAGACGAAATTTATTTAGAGGATATAAATACACAATCAACTCAAAGTGTTCTTGATGTCCCAGCAAAATGTGGCATTCTCTCTGAAAGAGAATTAGAAATCACTGAAACTCTAGCTTCTGTTTTAGTTGAACAGTTGGCTTCAAAAAAACTCTCCAGTTATGATGTTACCTTAGCTTTCTGTAAGAGGGCTGCAATTGCTCATCAATTAACCAATTGCTTAACAGAATTCTTCCCAGAAGAAGCTTTAGAACTCGCCAAGTCATTGGATGCTAAATTAAAGGAAACTGGTAAGCCAGTTGGAAGATTACATGGTTTACCAACATCTTTCAAAGAGATATTTAACTTAGCTGGTAAAGAAACCACTTTTGGCTTCGTATCCTGGGTAGGTAACTACAAAGAAGAAGATGGCCTAGTTGCTAAGGCATTAAAAAGTGCTGGTTGTGTTCCTTTCTGCAAGACAAACATTGCACAAGGTTGTTTAATCGTCGAAGGCTTGAACAATTTATTTGGTACATGTATGAACCCAAGTAACCTTTCCCTAACTACTGCGGGTAGTAGTGCTGGTGAAGGTGCTTTAGTCAAAATGAAAGGCTCTCCATTAGGTATTGGTACTGATGGTGGTGGAAGTATCAGACTTCCAGCGCACTCTAATGGTGTTTATGGTTTTATGCCATCCACCAACAGAGTCACTACTAATGGCATTGGTGAAGGTAAAGGTGGTCTAACTTGGGTTCAAGGTCAAATTGGTCCTTTAGTGAACGACGTTGATATTATTCCAATTTGGTACAAGAGTATGCTTGATTATAAGTTATCTGATTATGATTCATTTTGTTATCCTATTCCATATAATGATGCTACATTACCTGAAAAAGTTACATTTGGTGTGATTTATCAAGATAATGTAGTTGAAACAACTCCAGGTATGTTGAGAGTATTGAGAGAAGTTGTTGCTAAACTAAAAGCTGCTGGTCATACTATCATTGAAATTGATCCTGGTAATTTACATAGAGAAATCACTGAAGTTGTGTTCCAAATGTATGTTGAGGACGGAAGTGGTGGATACCAAGCTTCTATTGCTGCTAGTGGTGAGCCATACATAGACAGATGCTGTGGCTCAAAGACAAAGAGAGCATATACTCTAGAAGAAGTTCATAATCTCGGCGCTAAAGCTAGAAAATTACAAGATGAATATTTAAAGATTTTTACTGAAAGACAGCTAGATGTCTTATTAACACCAACTTCTCCAAATCCTGCAGCTCCTCATGGTAAGTATTCTACAAACTCATTATCTGCTGTCTATAACTGTTTAGGTTATGCTGCTGGTGTTGTTCCCGTTGGCGTCACCGATGAAAAATTAGATGCTCCCACTGAAGAATATCTTAGCGCTGAACCATTTGAAGACTTAAGCATTACTGATGTTTTCCCATATGATTACTATGATAAATTTGTCAGAAAAGAGTTATATACTGACGTGAATACTTTCAAAAATGCTCCATTAACTGTTCAAGTAGTTGGTACTAAATGCAAAGATGAGGTTGTTATCGAAGCAATGAAATTAATTAGCAAATTACTCTAATCTTATTCAAGGGAATATAATTAATTTTATTATCTTTGAATAAAATATATACAGATTATATACTATTAGTGAATAAATGAAAATCATTCTTTTTGAGCCAATCAATAAAAAAATCATCTTCAGCAACGAATTTATTCAAATCACCTCTTGTATTCAATGAGAAGTTAGCACTGAGTGGACTATTGTTATCAGAAAGTGGAGATGTCTTTGAAAGAAATGCCATGTTATTGTGTCTCTGAGCTATATCACTCGTATCAGAACTTCTTCTAGAATGCTTTGATCTCATAACATGTTCAATTCTGGAAAGTAAGTTGTCAAATCTCAGTAAAGCTAATTTAGTGACTATGGATAACTTTGAGATTGATGTTAAACAACTCTTGTAGTCATATACTACTTGTTTCCATGCTAATTCATCTTCTTCTTTATCCGTTGCTACATAAAAAGCAAGAATGCATGCGCCAGTAACGGAAAAGTTTAATCTTGAACAACTCCACCAGTGAGATAAAAAATTGGAAATACCAAGAGTGGACAGATGTTTGGTGAAATCACTGATAACAGCGTAAGCCTGCTTACCTATTGAATCAAATGATCTCTTTGGATCAGCATAAAGAATAAACCTGTAGCAACACATAAGCAAAGTTGTTTTGGCTAAACGTAAGGATAGCCGTGTTGATTGTAATACAACTGAAGGTTCATCTTTTGGAAAGTACATTATGTCAACTGACTCAATTCTGTTTATAATTTGTAATCCAATAGCCATCACTTCATCAGGGAGTCGTTTAGACTTCATGACACTTTTAACTGAGTAGAATGAATCAAGCATGTGCGTTAATACCTTAGTCAAATGTACCATTGCAATATACATTTGTACTCCTTCCTTTTCAATACCTGACTGAGTGGATTCAGTTGTTATGTCATCGTCATCTTGAAAATCTTCTTCTGTTATATGGCCAACACTAAAATCTTCTTCATGAATATGACTAGGTCTTGACAACCCAAGACTCTCCCATTTATCTTGCACGTAAGTTTCCCACCACAATCTTCTTCTCAATCTCTTTTCCCATAAAGGAATATCCCAGGTTGATGGATCAAGGTGCATACCCAGTTGTTGACAAATTGCAACTAATGATGAAGTAAAGACCCATCCATGAGGATTATTAGCATCTCTGATGATAAGCGGATAGAATTGCAAGTATAACAAGAATGCTTGAACCGTTTGTAATGTTGCACTTCCAAACTCTAAAGGTAGGGATCTGATGGCAAAGTCTCTTAATGGATAACATGAATGAAATAAAATCTCTTCTTCGTCTGATTCAAATGGTTTATCTATCTTCAGATTATTAAATGACTTAACATAGACACAAGCTAATAATGTTGCAGATGTTCTCTGTTTTCTAAATAATTTACGGTTCAAAATGGGTATTGAAGGATTGATCTCATTAAAAAATATATCCAGTAGCTCTTCTTGATATGGACTAACGACTTGATTTATCTTATCAGCTGAATATCTATCAGGAACAGGATCCAAATACTCGGTCGGACACAAGGAGAAATAAATGGGATGATCATCACCCTTCCCAGGATTCTTATAGTTTGGCGTATCAACATTTTCATGATTTACCATTTTCAGGAGCCATGGGTCACAGTCACCGCTGAAACCAACGAAAACACTTGTTTTACCATTATGTCTTTCTAAAGCGTTATCATAATCTCTTGCCGTAGTTTCAGATAATATAGATCTTGGAAGAAGCTCTTTTGGTAAACATGACTGGACTTCTAATCTCATAGTACGATAATTGTTGGATTGGGAACCTGATGGTGTCTTAGGGGATATGGAATCATCTTTCTTACTGTCTCCACTATTACTTTCTTTCATTTGGAGACTATCAATGTTAACAGCCTGAGTATCTTGTTCGGCGGTATTAGTGGCAGCTTTAGGTTTTCTAGTCCTCTTCAGAGGTGGCATATCGTATGTGCATGTGGCTCCCTTGAACAGACAACTTGAACAGTTGACCATTCCAGGATTTTTAACACATCCAATCTTTCTTTTTCGACAATCATCACAGGGTCTCATCACCCTACTTCTATACTTTCTTCCTTGAGGCACTGGATTCTTGGGAAATGTGTTTGTCATTTTGGTATACTCTAGCATATCGAATAGTATTTGTGGAGTATATTAGAGGGTACACTGAACTTATGTGAGACAAATTAGTGGTAGAAGCAGAAAAAAACAGCTGAAATAAAATTGACGTAGATGCAAGCAGAATATTGTGGACTCTTCTTCAAGTCTGTGCACCCGTAAGAAAATATGATAACTACTAGGAATAAGACTCTATGAAGCAACTATAGCTATAGAATATGGAGCTATATGGATTTTCCCTCAGAATTTTGGTTTGATCGGACTGTTCAAGTTTTGCGAAATCCGACAACATGTTGTCCTTATCGTTCAGCAGAAACCTCTCTCGAAACAGGATTTTTTAATTCGCGATGAGATCTCTTATCTCGCCCACGGCCAAGTTACTGTTTGAGGTAGACCGTAAGAAACGGTCAAGTTGGTCAGTAGTTGCGCTTACCTTGGGCAAGCAGCTAAGTGATTCTCTCCAGGAACAAAGACTACGGGCCTGATATTAGGTCTTTGATCAGTATATCTGCCTTCAAGGCATAGTGTCTACAAAAATCGCCAGTTTTTTTATGCGAATTTTTTAAATTATACATAAGTATAAATACCATTCATTACCTGTTTTTATTGAACATAGACGTTTCATGTGAAAACTTGAAGATATTGAATTATAAGGTAGTAACAAAATGTCATCCAAGACTGAAATTGCAACTGAGAACGTTTCCGTCTTACGTTTAAGACCATCAGTCATCCCTCAAGATTTGGTCGGAGAAAGATATGACGGTTTGAAAGCCAGATGTATTAAACCAGAACATCGTGAAGCTGTCAGAGCTTCCTGGAAAAGACTGCTCAAGGAGATGGATAGTGAATTGGACAAAATCAGTGGATCTGACTATATTCCTGAAGTTGACTTTGAGAAGATAATTGAAAATGATTTAACTATTCCAAAGGAAGCTTTAGAACTTTTAAAGAGTCGAGGATGTTTGATCATTCGTAATGTTGTCAGCCAAGAGCAAGCATTAGAATGGAAGTCAAGAATTGATGAGTACATCAAGAACCATGATGGTATCATTGGCTATCCTTACGATGGTCCAAGTAATTGGTATGTTCACTGGTCTCAATCACAAGTTGAAGCAAGATCACACCCACGAATGGTTCAATTGATGAAAGCAGTTGGTAACGTTTACTCTTCAGTTGATCCAGATACTCCATTAGATATGCAATCCCAAGTTGTTTATCCTGATAGATTCAGAATCAGATCTCCGGGTAAAGCTGTTACTTTGAACTTACACTTAGATTCAAGTTCCATCGAACGTTGGGAAGATGATGGATATAGAGATGTTTACAGGGAAATCTTTGAAGGTAGATGGGAAGACTGGGACCCTTATCTTATCGATAGACGTCCATCTGCTAAACAAGATTTATACTCTGGTCTTACTGCCAATGGCTCCACTTGTAGTGTTTTCAGAGCTTTCCAAGGTTGGTTATCAATGAGTCACTCTAAATGTGGTGAAGGTACTGTTAGATTCTTACCAAACATGAAACATGCCATTCCCTATATGCTTTTAAGACCATTCTTCTGGGATGATGAATGTGATGAAATTGATGTTGAATCTAACAAGTTCCCAGGTGCTACCCCAGGTTCAGGCCAATTCTTAGGTCATGACACAGACTTATTCCCACACTTGAAACATGATAAGAGTGTTGTTGGTATTCCCTACGTTCATCCTGGAGATTACGTCTTATGGCATGCTGATTTGTTACACGAAGTTGACAAGCAGCACATTGGCGACAAAGATTCTTCTGTCATGTTTATTGCTCACACTCCATTATGCGAATACAACATTGAAACGTTAAAAGATACTAAAGAATCTTTTGTTGTTGGTAAGAAACCAAGAGACTTCGCTTATGAACTTAGTCATGGTCCTGATGAAAGTACTTACAGTGACCGTGGAATGATTTCAAATGTTCTTTCCATTGATGGTAAGAGATCTTTAGGTTTAGAAAAGTTCGATACTGAAGAAGAAGGCATCACTCCAGGCCAAAAAAAGATTAGAGAAATGGCCAACTCTATTTTATTCCCAGAAAATTTAGTATAAGAATATATAACTCGTTACTGTTATTTAAATAAACCAACTGTATAAAAATAGAAAAAAGTTCATAAAATATAGTATTATATTAAATCGTTTGATACCGTATAAATTAAATAAATATATCTTCCCATACTATGTTCTTTCGCACAGCATTGGAAAACCCTTCGTTATACTTAACCCAAATTCTGTATTCATTTTTATTGTCATCTCTTCCAGTTGATATGTCAGCTGGAAATGGTTCGCTGACTTTGGTTATATTATTAATTTCTTCATATTTACTCTTAAAGTAGTCAACACTTGAGCTGAATACTTTCTTCTTTCTGTCTTGTACTTCCTCTTGCTTACGCTTACGTTCCAAATGCAAACTACTGATCTTAGTTTCTTCAGCCTTTGCTTGTCTTATTGACTTCCATTGATCATAAAGAATAGGTATTACTTGCATCTGTTTGACAGTCTTTTCTAAGAAAACAGTTAGGTCAGGTGAGAATATTGGCTGTGGGTTATGGAACGTGTCTCTGACAATGTCAAAATCTAGATGGTAAAATTCCACTAATTCAAGAGCATGATCTAGTTTCACTTTTTCAGTTGTAGTTGGATTGTTACGGTTCTTAATTTGAGGTAATAAGATTCTACTGACAAATGGGATCTCACTTGTAGCCAAGTCTTTGTGGAAGTTTGTATATATGAACTTTGTCTGATCTGAAATAATATGTGATTTGAATCTTCTTATAATATCCCAAACAGACTTTCTAGTTTCAAAGAAATCATTCATTGATTTGAAAGGCACTTTTTTATCAAACTTAATTTCATTAAACAAATGATAGAATTGAAGGGGAATAGCTGACTCATAAGCTGATAATTCATTACCAATTTCAGTGAATCTACTACAGACTAAATCATTGAAGAACAGCCAGTCACTTACTTCGTCTGGTTTATTCAAATTATTCAAGTCCATCATATCAAGATATGAGTTGAAACATCCATTTGTTATTTTATCAATGTTGGAAGAGTTATTCAAAGTGTGTGATAGCTTATTAAATTGTTCGGATTTTGATACGTCTGAAGACCTTATAAAGATTTCGTTTAGTATAGTAAACCAACTGAGTTGTGTATCTTTCGCCGAGTTCTCATTGAAGGAAGTACCATTGAATTGTAAAAAGTTCAAACAATTTCTAAGATCACTATCAGTAGTAGCTATTAATGCATCGAGAAATGAATCAGATACTTGTAAGTTTTCAGCTTGACAAATTTTCTTCAACTTTGTTTTCAGTAGATTATGTGTTGACTTTCTGAAGGAAACCAACTCACACTTAGGCTTCAACTTTTCCAATGATGACGAGTAGATATCATTGCAAATAGCAATGATAGGTCTCATTAATAATTTTCCAGATTTTGGGTTGTTTTTCTTGTTTCCTTCTTGATTTACTAATCTATTTGTGGCTACTCTATCTTCGTATATGAGGTCTAGCAACAATTTGATGAAACCTGATTCAGTTGCACCATCAACTTCATCAACAACCAAACACATAGGCTTACCACTGAAAGTAATACTTGTTAGAGAGTTTCTTACTTTATCTTTAACAGAAATACCCGATCTTTCATCACTTGCATTGATTTCCATAACTTCGTAGTTCAGCTGTTTGGCTATAACATGAGCAATTGAAGTTTTACCTACACCAGGAGGACCGTGAATGAGCATGACTCTATTATGAGGTCTGTTAAAGGGGTCATCTGTTTTTCTCTCTACTTCCTTCTTGTATACCGCTTCATTCCATTGATTTAACCAAGATAAAATGTATCTGTTTGTTCCTTCATTTCCGATTAAATCAAGAAATGAGTTTGGCCTCCATTTTTCAGCCCACAGACTATGTGCTGATGATGACTTCTTGGAGAACACTGTTTCCAATGGTTTGTTCAATCTTTCTTGTTCTTCGATCTTTCTTTCTATTTCCAATTTTGAATGCAAGTAGTCAAGATTCACCAATCCTAAATGCTGATTTTTAGCTTCCTCATGGGATTTGGACGTATTTTGTTTTGGCTGTAAGTAAATTCGTTTGCCTGAGGAGAGAGTGACTTCCTTGGAGTAAGTACCAGATGGCTCTTGAGAGAGCAGTAAATTGTGACTTGAACCTTCACCTGGATCTCCTTTAGCAAAGCCTAGAGGATTAAAACTGTCCACACTGTAGCTGTCTAGTAAATCCATCTCCAATAATACTCTCAGTACTCCTTCTGTGCGTCGTAAGATACCACTAGCTGTACTAACTCTACTTAGATCTTTAATCAATCCTCTGATGTTTGTAACAACGCGTTAAGCTGCGCGTTCTTGAGATGAAAAAATTACCAGCCTCAAATATTGAGCTACTTGCTAATGGTGTGGCTACGTATTTTTTTTCTAAAGTTACCCTGAAGAGATCTCCATCAGTGACGTCTGTCTGTGCCTCTCTGTTTACCTTCTCTTAAAATTTAGAAAGTTGAAAAGCAAATGGATTGATTGTAGTGAAGAGAAGTACTCTTGTTTGAGTTTTTCTTTTGTTCATATTGCGATATCGTTTGTCAACATCACAGGTACATTTGTATTGATAGTATAGTTTATCCTATCATCATTTATCTCTTGATTCATATTAATTGACTGTCAAAGAAGAACACGTATATTACCGAAGCAAGAATGGTTACCGACGAAGAAATTATTGCTACTTTACCAAAAGTGGTTGCTCCTCCAGCATTGAACCAAACTGGTTATCCAGGATACTTGACACCTGATGAAACTTCCAAGATGCAACAGTTGAAAGCCCTACTTGAAGCTGAAGGTTTCACCAAAAGATTAGATGAATCTACATTGTTAAGATTCTTACGTGCTAGAAAATTTGATGTCATGAAAGCAAAAGAAATGTTTATCAATTGTGAAAATTGGAGGAAGACAAAGAATGTTGATACTATTTTAGAAGACTTCCACTATGATGAAAAACCATTGGTTGCTAAATTATACCCACAATATTACCACAAAACCGATAAAGATGGAAGACCAGTTTATATTGAAGAATTAGGAAGTGTTAATATTACTGAAATGTACAAACTTACTACGCAAGAACGTATGTTAAATAATTTGATCTGGGAATATGAATCTTTCGTCAAATATAGATTGCCAGCCTGTTCAAGAAAGGCTGGTTTCTTAGTAGAAACTTCATGTACCATTTTAGATCTAAAAGGTATATCGATCTCTGCGGCATCTCAAGTATTATCATATGTTAGAGAAGCTTCTAACATTGGTCAAAATTATTATCCAGAAAGAATGGGTAAATTTTACCTTATTAACGCTCCATTCGGTTTTAGCGCTGCCTTTAGACTTTTCAAACCATTCTTAGATCCAGTCACTGTTTCTAAAATCTTCATTTTAGGAAGTTCTTATAAGACTGAATTACTCAAACAAATCCCTGCTGAAAACTTGCCTGTCAAGTTTGGTGGTTCAAGTGAAGTAAGTGAAGCTGAAGGCGGTTTGTACTTATCTGATATCGGTCCATGGAGAGAAAAGGAATACATTGGCCCAGAAGGTGAAGCTCCTCGTGTCTTTGCTGTTAACGAATCTGCTTAAGCGGCAGAGCAATCGTTCTTTATCCCTCTACACTTTTAATTTTGTTTACAACTCATTCAAATCAAATATAATTTTCAATCTAATAAATATAATATATAAATTACTTTTATAATAAAATTTGCCCAGTTCTGTTGTTTATCAAAGTAGCAATCTGTTCGTATTTATATATACATGCGTACTTTGTCCTCACATTCACATCGATTTCCCATAAAGTGTAGGTTTAAGATAAAAATCTTAATAATCGACCGTGCACCAAGTCTTAAATGGATGCGCACCAAATTAAATATTAGTGAAAATTCCATCATTTTTTAGATCTAGCTGAAAAGGGGAATTAATCGTTGAACACAAGGCGGGTCCGTACAAGAATATTCACAGCTCTAACTAGCAATTCACGAATTCATATCTAGTCATCTTCACCATTGAATATATTTCAACTGGTTTTTCAAAGTACATTAGTGTGATATTTGAAGTTAATCATTAATCTATATCATAAAATGTCACTACAAGGAATAAGGAACCTCATCGAGAAGAATAAGGGATCTTTCTACAATGAGTCGATGAATTGGTCATATACGTACACTGAATCTTCTGACTGGGCAAGAAGTCCATTAGAAATTACTCCAAATGGTGAATTAATCTCAAGTCAGTCATTAGTGCTCATAGATCATCTACAGTCGTGTTCAATTCAGCTCCACAGTAATTTTATCATACAAGTCACGACACTAAACAGCAAAACTATATACGTTAAGGCAGATACCGTCGACTTATTTGATGAGCTATTGGCTTCTCTTGTCGTGTGGATGAGATTGAAGAGTGTTGGATTGTTAAATAAATGGGGTTATAACAAATCAATTGTGGAGGAAGGTAAAGTTAACGAACTTTTGATTTGTAGATTGAAAGTATATGGTCCTATACCTTCACATATTAAGAGAACTAAAGTTTTTACAGTGCCAGAAAATCCAATTTATCCAGAGCAAAATGCCCAAGAAGGCTGGTTCACTTGTATGGGATACTTGAAACCTGATGGTATATTAGATTTATTAAGTGAGAATGATGGTACAATTATATTTTCAGTTAACATTACGACACTTTTCAACTTTGAAATTATGGAAGTTGATACTTCAATGTTCCAAAACCCAAATATATTGTATTTAGGTTACCTGAATGATATCAGAAAATCATATACTCTGTCTAATGAAACATCGATTGTGTCCTCTACGCCATTTGTTACAACTCCTAAAAAAGATGGTACCTCTGATAGAATATTATTAGATTTCGATCTCAGAATTGATTTTGAAGATTGGATTATTACAATGAAGTCATTTGCTAAGAGAGAATTTATTGGAAACGTGAACTTATCGCAGAAATTGAGAATACACAAGAAGTGTAGAGTTGAAATAGTGGAAGCTAAATTAACTGATGCTAGTTTCAAGAAACACGAATTCTTATACTGTGAATTGTTAATGTGGAATGCTCCATGGTGTAGATCAGCAATTGTCAACAATTATGGGAATAATCCATTTTGGAAAGAAATTTGGGATGTTGAATTACCTACTGCAACAAATTACTTCAAGATTGAGATAAAATCAGCACAAACAAAAGATTTATTTTCATTAAAAGATCCAGTGATAGGAACCGTTTTTGTTACCCCAGATATGCTACTTGGTCAAAGTAAAAATGCCACTGTATATGGCTCAGTGTCTGGTGAAGATATGGGTACTATCTCTATCAATCTACAGCAAACAGAACATCATATTCTTTCATATCATTCATATAAGATTCTTGAAAGAATGCTATTGAATTGTCCAATTGAAGAAGTACTGCAATTTATCGAACCATTGGTAACGCCAGCTAATCTAGAGGAAATGTCGGGTATGATTTTAGATATTTATCAATCATTAGGTAAGGAACATGATATGTTTTCCTCATTGATGAAATTAGAGTTAGAGCCAATAGACTCTCAAACTGTGAACAACAGAATAAACAGAAGCTCAACTTCAAAGAATGGTTTGAATACAATATTCAGAGGAAATTCTATATTATCGAAATCACTCGAGAAGTATGCTTTAAGAGTAGGTCAAGAATACTTGGAAAAAGTTTTGTCTGATTTTATCAATCAAATTGCTGATAATCAATTGAATTGTGAAATTGACCCAAAGCTTATCGAATTTGAAGAGGGTGCAGATAGAGAAGCTGTATTGGCTGCAAGAAGACGTAACTTAAAATACTATGTTGAATCGTTGTGGAACAAAATTTTCACAACATCAAATGACTTACCCCAATCATTGAAAGAAGAATGGAGTAAATTAAGAAAGCAAGTAGAAATGTCAGTTGAACCAACAGATGAAGAAACTCCATTAAATGCATTGACTGCATTCGTATTCTTGAGATTTCTATGTCCTGCCATTTTGAATCCTAAGCTATTTCACTTGACAAAGGACCATCAAAGTGGTCAAGTCGCTAGAACTTTAACATTGGTAGCCAAAATTCTTCTTACATTAGCAAATCGAAGTCAATTCCAAAAGCATAAAGAACCATATCTTATTCCAATGAATGAATTTCTCGATGAACAAAGAGAGAATGTTTTGATTTATTTTGATAGAATAACTAATCGTAAGATGGATTTCAATGAAAAAGTATTAGAGATGAGCGATACTGTTGATAGACCTTCACTTAATATACCAGACCTTGTCATCAATGAATTGCCATGTATGCCATATCTTATTGACAAGTATCTTAGATTAGTTGAATTAATAAGACTTTTGGACAAACATAATGATCATAAAGTCAAAGTTGATAATAATAGAAACATTACAATTGTTAATGAAGATACTCTGAAATTAGGTTTGGAATTTGAGGTATTGGGTTTTGAAGATACTGATTTTGGATCTGAAGATTTCTTGAAAAACCTTCTCAAATCTTCAGCTTCTCCAAATACTGAAGATGGATTGAGTGTAGTTGATGATGCAGAGATGATGGACCTCTTCAAAACAGAGATTAATCTGAAGGAATTAATGGATCAATCATCGGTCATTTTGAAAAAGACCAAAAAGATTGAAAAAACACTTAGAAAAGCAGAGATACCCACAATTTTCAGTCATGAAACCTGGAATATGTTCCTAGATGATTTAACACAAAATCTTGTCGTTGATAACAAACTCAGACTTTTATATCTCAATGATAAAACTGACATCAAGAATTACTCAAGTGCCGATGATACTTTGAAATATATTCATAGATCAACCTCGTTCCCGCTCCCACCTAATGGATCTTTGAAGAAGAAGACAAGTACGTACTCTTTGAATGGGACAAAAGAGAAGAAGAAGAACCCATTCAAGAAGATGTTCGGACGCTCCTAAAACCCTTAGGTTTACAATTAACAGTATATAAGTAGCTAACATTTATAAGTTGTACGTTTAATGAAGTCTCAAATAGATATACCCTAAAAGGTAATGTTTGCACGTAACTTAATTGGCAGATTTCAATTTCTCAAATTTTGTTCACAGAAAGAGAAAGTTAGACTTGCAAAAAAACACGAAGTTGTTTATTTAGTAGAGGTCAGTCTGTAACGATAGGAATTCAATATATTGATAACTATCGATACTGGTTGAGTACTTTCTGCGTGATATACATACTCATACTCTTTCTTTCCATACAAATACGATTGCTTAATAGAGATGTATACGCCAAATCCAGTTGGAAGACGTAAGTATCTACCATCCTTTAACTACTATGATAGATTAGTAGATCTAAATTTCAAGATTCAACTACTAACTTACAAATTACTGTAGCGCCCAAGAATGGTTACGGTTCCAGATTTGTAGGATATGATGGTAAGAGAACAGGACCTTACTATGCCAATGGAGTCAGTCCTGCTGAACAATTGAATAATGATGATGCTTTGAGACCTTTACCAGTGGATCCAATGTCTATTAAAGATCAAGAAGAAAAATTCATATCAAATAACAAATATTTAAAGAATGAACATCAAATCAGTTACATTAATATTCCTGGTCTCAATCATGCTGGACCTGGCTTGAGCGAAAGATTGCAATTAGCATTTGAATCAAATATTGATAGTGAAATAAAATGGGCTTTGAAAGAATTAAGAAGACTCAGTTGTACTACTCCAGAACATTTGAACTTGAAAACTATAGATTTTTTAATTGCACCACTGACTACTTATCTTAACTGTACTTATTATTCACCACCTGAATTAGCAAATATCCCTGGTCAACCAGTCAATGACGATTTACAAAAATCATTAGACGCTGCATTAATTTTAAGAAATATGACTCAAGATCCAGACAATGCTTCAGTTGTTTCATTGAACTATACTATAAAACAAATATTGTTTGCTATGTTGAATAACCCATTGCTAAATAATATTTCTCATGAATTATATGACTGTGCAAAGGAATTACTCAGATATACCGTTGATATAGTCGAGGCCATCTCCTCATATATATCACCAGCTCCAAAAGACGATCCTTTATTCTTGAAACTCGTTAACATCGTTAGAGAAAACGGTGATCGTTCAATGATTAGTACCATTTTAAGATCTCTCAGTAGATTAATGGTCAGATCAACTTCTGATAAACCTTTTGCCGCTGATAACTTAAGTGATGATTTCTTAGATCAAATTACCTCTTACTTAACATTTGCATCTCCAAATGCTGATAATGACCAATCCAATGATGAATTAATATTAGCGTCTGTTGATCTTCTATATCAATATTGTCTTCCAGGAAGAGTTGATAAATTATTAAGCTCATATGACAGATCAATTTTATTGAAGAGATATTTACCTTTGTTACTAGTTTATAAGTTAAATTGGAAGACAGAATTTGACTCAGAGCTTCCATGCTTAAGTTTAATAACAAGAGTAAAGCCACCTGCTCCAGTGAAAGCCCCAGTGTTCCCAGAAGAGATGTTACACCAATTAAACAATTTGAACGAACCTGATAGAGCTACAGCATGGATGAGAAGTTCATACAGTGCTGTTGAAGAAGGAGAAGTTACACAGATATCATTATGGAGATCCTATGAGGCTCAATTTAACAAATTCGAGGGTAAAAGATTATTACCTGCCGTTGATTTCATCAAAAATGTAAGCAATGCATTTCCTAATAGTGCTGCTATGGTTCTCAATCTTGATGATGGAAGTCGTAAATTTATTATCAAAGGTATAGAACCTAGATTCAATCCTGTTTCAATTCAAATTGGCCGTGTGGAGGCTTTGAGTAAAGCTCCAATGAAGAGATCAGATGACTTTGCTAATGCATCTAAAGTTTCAAAGAGATCTGTGCAAAAGCCGATCAACATTTTTGATTATAGTAGTAATGATTTCATAGAACCACAAGAAATCAATACTGCTTCAGCTGTATTAATTAACGCATTGATTGGTGACTCTGCAGGTGAGAAATTGTTTAGTGGTTCAAGAGAAGAGTTAATAAGCGTGCTGATGAAGGTCCCCAAGTTGTTACCACATATTTATAGCTCTCTAGAAATCTTAGATTATTAAATGTCTGATAGAACCCATATCTATATATTTTCTGTATTTTATTTACCATGTGTAATATTTTTGTATCAAAAAAATTTAAACATTTAATAGCACTAATCCTATATATATTTATGTACCATCTAAGCAGATTGAGCTTTCTGTTGTTTGAGTAATCTTTGTTGTTCAGTAAGCTTTTGTTTCAAGATAACATCAACTCTTTCCATTACTTGTAATTTTTCACTTATAAGAGAGTTTAATTTGTCGGCATCTTCTGCTAACTTCTTGATTCTAGCATCAAAAAACTCCTTGGCTTCAGCTGCATCCTTTTCAACAAAATAACCTGTTCCTATATCAACTAGAAACTTTTCTTTGTTCTTGATCTTACCTGGAACATAAAGAGATGACGAAAGAGGTACGAGCAGTTCTTGATCTGGTTTGGATGTATTCACAGTTTTAACATTCGATAAACATTCATGATATTTGGCCGTTGCGGCTCTAAGGGCTTGTAAGGAGGAGCTTAAGTGTTCAGCTTCTTGTTTCAATTGATTCTTGAACTCAAATATTTGTTCCGGTTGGAGCTTCGTTAGATCGACTAAAATCTCATTTGTTAGTATTTATTTATTGAGGAAAGATTGTGACACTCTTGAAATTTCACGTGTGAATAATGGACACATACCTTTGGTTGACATTAAGTGTAATATGAATGATAAAGTTATTTGACTTGAAAGCCATGACACTGATAAGTAGATTTTATGTTCTCCAAATCTTCTGGCGTTGAATTGATGAAAATAATGTGCAAGACCAAACATATACGGTGTACTGTAGCAACCTCAATAAGAAGATAGATCTTGAAGCACCAGGACAATTCTAAGTTGATGAGATATCCCTCACCTTCTTTTTCTGCATGCATGATCAGCCGATAGCTCTAGCCATGTCAGAAGGGAACAACGGCAACACTAAAGATGGAGATGCACCACCCGCCATGGATTCGAGTTCTTTTCAGAGTATTCTAGCAAATGTCAAACGTTTAAGAGAAGAGCAAAGTGGCAAGGATATAGCAAGTAGTAAACCGTCTACACCATCCAGAGCTGTTGATAATGCCAACAATAGTCAGCCTACCAATATTGCATCTGTGCAACCAGCTCAGGGAAGTAGTACTACACAAAATGTGCGGCCACAACCATCTGAATCTTCCTTTTCTGCATCAAGACAACCACCACCTGTGGGGAATCAAACTGAGAGAAAGGAGCGTATTATAAGTAACAGGTTTGGTCCAGCATCTACTACAGCGCTTAGGCATACACAGTTGAAAAAAACAATGTTCAAGGCTATCCAAGTCAGCAAGTCACAAAATGGCAATCCATTATTACAGTCCGTGAAACAAATCGCTTATGAATTCAATCCTAAGATCAAAGATGTTGATTATCTTATCAACTCGCATTGTTTTGTCATATTCCTTTCTCTGAAGTACCACAAACTTCATCCAGAGTATATCTATAATAAACTGAAGAAGGTAAGTTCCAATAACAGTTCTATGATGAAAGTTTTGTTACTTTTAATAGATATAGATAATCCAAATGATCCAGTGAGAGAGATCAATAAGATTTGTTTGCTCAATGACTTGAACTTGATAGTAGCATGGTCATTTGAAGAATGTGGGAACTATATCACCTACCTGAAACAATGTGAACTGAATATTGGAAAATCGGTTATAAGAGGTGCAGCAAAAGAAGATGTTGATTCAGACGCTAAATATTATAGAAAAGTAGTTGATGTTTTGACTTCGGTGAAATCAATAAATAAGACAGACTCCATAAACTTGATATCAACTTTTAATAATCTACAGACTTTAGTTCAAGAGAGTGATGAGGCGAAATTGCAAGAAGTGCCCGGTATGGGTCAAGTTAAAATCGAACAATTACTAAAAGTTATTAATGATCCATTTATATACAATAAAGAATACTAAATATCAAAGAAACTATTTACATTTTTGATTTTTATCATTTTCTTTTGTCTTTTAACGCTATTTCTATTCAATGTCGTTACGTTTCTAGTATCATCTTTTTGTAGTTGCGAAGGGTTTGGGCCTGTCCGTATGTATTTCTTTGCTCTTGCATTCTTAACTTCCGAAGTCTTGCTATCTCTCTGGCTCCAAGCATTTTCAAGATCAGTATTCAAGTAATCATTGAAAGTAGTTGAATTTGAGCCACTAATGTTTCTTTCAGGTAGAACAAGATCAACTATTTGGTAATCTAGGGTAATTTTATAATCATCTATCATCGGTATTTCATCATAAAGAAGTCCACTTACTATGAGATGTTTGTACTTTAATGTATCAGTAGACATTGATAGTACCGCCTCGTTATTCAACATTGACCATTGCGGATAATTCTTGAGTGGAACATCTAAGTTTGATTCTAAGTATTTCAAAGATCCTTTATTTAAATTAAGCGCCGGTGACAAATCAGTTATGCCTGTGTAGTTTGTCAAGAGAAACTTCAAATTGGTCCATTTCCCAGCATTGATAGCAATTGTCCAAGATTTCAATGTAGAATCAGTAACTGTTGCAATGTGTGACACATTGAGCATGTTTAAATTAGAGACTTGTGTAAGTGTTATCAAGATTTCATTGGGAATATTGGTACAACCAGATAAATTCAAATTTACAATATTTTGAAATTTGAATGTTTTCAACTCATATATCAACGTGCTATAAGATAAATTTTGGAAGAATGTCTCCACCCTATGTTTCTTGTTTACTAAAATACTCGTAAGACTTGTTGATCTGGAGTAATTACCTGAAAATGATGCAGAGTTACCACCGATCTGTAGTTTTGGAACATGATGACAATTGAAGTCATTGAACTTGTAGAACTTCTCAGCAAACAGCTTGAAAATTTTTGGTGAGTCCATTTGGTACAGTAAAATATACTTCCATACTCTGCTCCATATTGTAGACCATTGGGAATCTTCGATGTGAGAACTAGTCAATGATTCAGCAGCTCTTGCAACCTTAGATGCTGCAGTATCTTTTAAAGAGCGAACTATTCTTTTGTCTCGTGAAGTCAAATAGGTAGAGCTTCGCACAGTATCTATGTCAGGATGACTATATGGTGTAACAACAGAGTGGTTGTATAGCTTGGTGTAATGTGAATCATTATCAGAAATTCTTTTTTCATTTAAAGAAGTACCAGTATTTGTCTTAGCTTCTTCGTTCTCTGCCTTCTTTTTCAATTTCAGTTCTCTTCTCTCTCTTCTTCTTTTCTTGAAATAGTTCTTCCTTCTAAAGAGCGCCTGTGCGCTGTTGCCTCCCCAGTCGTCTCTCCCAGACATAGTTCTGCTTACTGTTCTCCTCTAGACTCATCCACCCTCCACTCTAGCATCTCTCTTCTCTTGATATGAGATGCGACGCGAAAAGTCCCACTCAGATCAATTATTTCCCACTTTGGAAGGGCGTCTCGTCTTTTTCTAATTTGAAGACGAGATTTTTTCAAGGTGATGAAAAATTGAATTTTCCTATTGGTAGTGAAAACAAGAAAACAATATTGAACACTGATAGAAATTATATCATTCGATTCTATTTTATCAGGGACTTTATAGATATTTGGTTTGCTAGACACTACAGTGGCAGTTACAGAGAAAGAAATAAGGATGTCTTTTGCTCTTCCTAAGAATTTGGCGTCCATTGTAGTCGCTAAGACTCATCAGACATGGGCCAAAACATTTTTTTGTAAACCTCAGTACTATTTTCAACCATCAAATATTGATGAAATAATAGAATTAGTTGACACAGCAAGATTGAATAAAAGAACTTTGATGGCTGTTGGATCTGGACATTCACCATCCGATATGACCATGACTAATGACTGGCTAGTTAACTTAGATAACTTCAATAAAATTGTTGAAGAGAAACCAGACCCATCGGGTAAGTTTACAGACTTGACTGTTGAAGCTGGTGTTAGAATTTACCAATTGAATGAATATTTAGCCAAGAAAGGTTTAGCTATTCAAAATCTTGGGTCTATTTCTGATCAGTCTATAGCTGGTATTATCTCCACTGGTACTCATGGTTCTTCTCCATATCATGGTCTTGTATCACAACAAGTCGTTGATATTACTATTGTCAATGGATTCGGTAAATTAGTTAAATGTTCTCCAACTGAAAACCAAAACTTATTCAGAGCTGCAATGTTATCGTTAGGAAAAATTGGTTTAATAGTCTATGTTACAATTCGTACTGTTCCAAGATATCAAATCAAGTCAAGACAAGAAGTTATAACGTTCGAAACATTACTAGATCAATTTGATTCCATTTGGACTTCTGATGAATTTATAAGAGTTTGGTGGTTTCCATATACAAAGAGATGTATTTTATGGAGAGCTTCTAAATCTGATGAAGCAGAATCTAAACCAAGACCGTCATGGTATGGTACTAGACTTGGTAGATTCTTTTACGAATCTTTATTATGGGTATCTGTTCATATTTTACCAAGATTAACTCCATATGTCGAAAGATTTATCTTCCGTAGACAATACGGCTTAACGGAAACTTACGGTAAAGGTGATATTGCTGTTCAAGAATCTGTTGAAGGTTTAAACATGGACTGTTTATTCAGTCAATTTGTTGACGAATGGGCTGCACCATTAACTAATGGTCCTGAAATCTTAAGATCGTTAAACGAGTCCATCAATGTTGCTGCCAAGACTGGAGAATTCTATGTCCACGCGCCAATTGAAGTTCGTTGTTCTAATACTACATGTAGTGAATCTATTGATGCTCAAGATCTAACAGATAGAACTACCACTTCACCGGGTCCAGTATTTGGTAATACTCTGAGACCATTATTAGACAACACTCCAAAATTAAACTGGGTTCCTCAAGATAAAGTAACGAATTCTCAATTGACACTATACATTAATGCCACTATGTATAGACCATTTTATACAAGTGTTCCAATTGAAAAATGGTTTAAACTTTTTGAAGAGACATTAGAAGCCGCCGGAGGTAAACCACATTGGGCTAAGAATTTCATAGGTAGCGATAAGTCAAAGAGCACTAAAGTTACAGATGGTGAAATGATTGGATTCTCTGGTAAGATGGAAGAATGGTTTGGTAAAGATTTAACAACTTTTAGAGAAGTTAGAAGAGAAATGGATCCAGATGGAGTTTTCCTTAGTGGATTAGACTGGGTCAAGAGAAACGGTATATTAAGTGCGGAAGAAGTTGAGAAGTATGAGTCTAAGGATAGACAGTGATCCGCTGTATACATATGAGTTTATATATATAAGTATAGTATAGTAGTCGACTGTTAAAATAAAGAGCTGTGTATAGATTAGTTTACTCTGAGTTTCCCACTAAATATTAAAAAATAACTATGCTGGAGAAAATTGGCTTCTGCTCTTTTTGAAAAATTGGATACTGCGGATGAGATCGAAGAAGATAACTTGTGTACTTACGTTCGTTTTTTTCAATTGGTCTGGTTAAGAGTATAGATTGTATATAACAAGTTAAAATACACAATGTCTAGTGCTAATCCAAATGATATTTTGAAAACACCATTGCACGGTATTTACATTCCTTGTGCGTTAATCATTTTTGGTATTGCAATTCAAAATTACCGCTTTTTACCACATACATTAGCCATCTTGGGTTCTTTTTTGGCATTTAGATTTTACAATGCTTGGAGAAGAAAGAGTTCAATTGATGGTGTTAAATGGACTGACTTGGAACTTATTGACAAGACTGTTATTTCCAAGAACAGTGCTATTTACAGATTTAAATTACTTAGAGAAACTGAGACTTTAAATATTCCAGTTGGTCATCATCTTGCATGTAAAGTTGAAATAGAAGGTAAAGATGAAATTCGTTATTATACTCCAATATCAAACCAATTCGATCAAGGGTTTTTTGATATTTTAGTTAAATCATATGCTGATGGTAAAGTATCGAAATATTTTGCAAGTTTAACTCCAGGTAAAACAGTTTCGTTTAGAGGTCCTGTTGGTAGAATGTCATATAAAGAAAATATGGCCAAAGAAATTGTTATGATTGCTGGTGGATCTGGTATTACTCCAATGTTGCAAGTTATTGGTTATATGATTACAACTCCTGAAGATTTAACTAAAATTACTTTAATTTATGCTAACGAAACTGAAAATGATATTTTATTAAAAGAAGAATTAGATGAATTTTCTTCCAAGTATCCAAATATCAAGACTATTTACGTTGTTAACAAGCCAACATCTCCAAATTGGAAAGATCAAGGATATACTGGTTATATTACTAAAGAAATACTTGAAAAATATTTACCTGAACCAAAACCTGAAAATAAAGTATTCATTTGTGGTCCAATGCCAATGAAGAAGCAAATGTTAGAATTAACACAAGAGTTAGGTTGGGAAAAGGGTACTTTACAATCTAAACAAGATGATCAAGTTTTCTGTTTCTAATAGCATAACACATCAAATAAGTATATATAAATTACAAGAATTTACTTGAACCACCATAAATAAAATAAAATAGATTCTTTATAATGAAAAAAATAATAATATATTATATTTTAAAAATATATACAAGAATGTTTTAAAAAGATTAATTCAAACCGAAAACAATGATAATATAAGTGTTATGTTATGTTCTAAATTGTAGCTAGTAATGTCATATCGTACTATGATATTAAGCAATACTGATTAACTTGTTTATTCAAGGGTAATTTTAGCACCTAATTCTTCTAAAGTCTTTTGAATCTTTTCAGCATCTTCTTTAACTAAGTTTTCTTTTAATACTTTTGGAGCACTTTCAACAAATTTCTTGGATTCAACTAATGATAAACCTAATAATGCTTTAACTTCTTTAATAATCTTTGGTTTAGCCTTAGCATCAAAACTTTCTAATTTAACGTTAAAAATAGTCTTTTCTTGAGCTTCTTCTTTAACTTCTTCAACTGGAGCTTCAGCAGCGACTGGAGCAGCAGCAGAAGCGGCTGGTAAAGCAATATCTTGAATGTTTAATTGAGCTTTAAGTTCAGTAATTAATGCACTAGTCTCTAATAATGTTAATTTTGAAATTTGTTCAACAATTGTAGAAATTTTTGGATCAACTGGTGCAGCTGTAGAGTTCATACGAACAGCAACAGAAGGTATAATTCTAAAGTAATTGTCAGTTAGTATATTATCAGTGGTGAATGTATTCAAAGAATCACTAAGAATAACTTACCTTTTAGATGATACCCTGAGGACTGATCTTGCAGATTGACGGATGATGGCAGACATGACGAATTATGTATAGAATGAGATATCAATATAATTGTTGAAACAAACCTGTATCTATTACAATCAATAGTGTTTGTCGTCTACTTAATGAAAATAATCACCATTTTGAGAATTGGAAAAAAAAGCTGGTTGAAAAGTTGAGATTTAAAAAAAATAATGAGCATAAGTGGCGTGTACATAAGTAGTGAAAGTTATGCTGACATATTTAACTAACTGATTTTCAAAAAGCTTCAACATTTGAAAGTATCTGTTATAAGATGGCAAGAGCATAGTTTATATATTAATTAGTGATAGATAGTTGGGGTAGTTGATTACATACAAGATGACTTCTTTCAGGTTCTGTGCTGACTGCAACAATATGCTGTATCCAAAGGAAGACAGAGAACATAAGAGATTATTATATCAATGTCGTAACTGTCGTTATTCAGAATTAGCTGATAATCCACAAGTCTACAGGCATGAGTTAATTACAAATATCGGTGAAACAGCGGGTGTTGTTGAAGATATTGGTTCCGATCCAACTCTACCACGTTCTGATAAACAATGTCCAAAATGTATGAATAATGAATGTGTGTTTTTCCAATCACAGCAAAGAAGAAAAGATACAAGTATGGTTTTATTTTATGTTTGTCTTGAATGTAAAAATGTTTTCAGAAGTTAGTTGAATACAGAGAAAGAACTGATTGTTCATATAAAGAAGGTTTAGTCTGAGGACATTTGTTAAGTTTATTTATTATCCCTTTGTATCAATAAGCAGTTATCTCAAAATAAGAAAAAAATAGAGAAAGAAACATTAACGAACAGGAGTCCAAGATGTTTTAGTTAATTATCCTATCCGCATGTATATTAGTTATGATTTAATAAAAATGATATAAAATTAGTTGCAATTTAAAGTAAATTAATGTAAAGAACGTTGTATAAATGGTATATTTTATTTATAATACATATATAGCAAAACTAAGATACAAAAAGTAATTAAATAAAAAGCAAAGGCGATAGTATAATTTTAAACGAATAAAATTATTTGAATAAATAAGTTGGTAGCGTAGAGAATTAAAGCAAACCAATGAAGTGTAAGTTCAAGTTTAAAACTTCAAAAATGATTCATTATGAGTATTATTATTATTGTAATATTGTAAATTATTAGCTGAACCAGAATTACTATTTGAACTAACAGAACCAGCTGATCTTATAGGTTGTAAAGAATTGGTTAATGAAGGTAATAATATAGTTTTATCGTTTGTTGTAGCATTTGAATTTGGAGCAATTGAACTTGAGCCACCTGTTGAGTAATTATAATTATAATTATAAGAAATATTATGTGGAGGACTATTATTACTTGAAGTTGGAGAATGAACTTGTTGTTGTTGCTGTTGACCTTGTAAGGAATCTTTCAAAGTTGAAATTAATTTAACATAAACATCTTCCTTATTCAACCCTGATGAATTCAATTGTATTAACAAATTGTTCAATTCTAGTTGTAACTTTGTAGAACTATCATAGAAGGAAGAAGATGATCTAGATACAGATGTTGATGATACTGGAGTTGGTGGAGTAATTGAAGTTTGCTGGAAAGGTGGTTTTGGTGAAGATGAATTCGAAGATGATCTAGTATGAGAAATTTGTTCTTGTTGCTGCTGCTGTTGTTGTTGTTGAAGTTGCTGTTGTTGGAAATTACTTGGTAGTGGTAATTGAAATCTTGATATCGATGAATTTGATTGAATTGGTAATTGAATTTGATTATGATTTTGGGCATTTGCAGCCATTAATAATGAATTAGTTGGACCATAGTTTAACCTACTAGTAGTACTATTAGAATTGTTGTTTATGAGTTGTGGTGGCACTATTTCATTAGTATTAGCATAACGTGAGCTAATGTTGTTGTTGTTATTGGTAGTTAGACCAGATGATGACGTATTGGTCCTGGTGTCAGGAGTTGTTGCAATGCTGCTTGTGCTATTATTATGAATTATCGTACCACTAGCGCTAACATTTTCATTCTTTGAATCAGAAGATCTGTTATTGAGTGGATATAGAGGATGATTATGTTGATCGTTGACCACCACTATTGACCACTTTTGAGCTCTTAGTGAAAAATTAGCTCTTATTCTGAAAGGACAACAAGTTCTAACTCTTTTTTTATCTTTTGTAACTGTTTTAGCATTCTTTTTCGAAATACCTTTGGTAGCTGTAGTACCTGTTGGTGATAATTTATCATGGGAGAAATGATTGTTCTTACATTTGAAAACAATTTTTGTATCATCAGATCTCTCAATAACTATATTTATACCTTTTAAAATTAATTGTGATTGTAACCATGGTTTAATTAATGATTTATCATCAAATAATTTCTTTTCTGGTAGTAAAGGAGAAGGAACTTGTTCGTTATTCATTTGAAACTCCATCTTCTATGATATGATAAAACGTAAGAAAGAAATATGAGAGTTCAAAGATATAACAAAAGAAAACTGTTTATTGAAGTAAATTTGTAGAAGGAGCAAAAAAAATATAGGGTGTGATTTTTTAATATGTAGGACACCGGTAATTTGAATTTTTCCTGGTTTTATTTGTTTGTCAAATATGCTTACGAGCTATTAGATAAGTATTTGAGTATTTGAATACTTATTATCTATTGCTGAAAACTAGTAATTTCGATGAATAGTGACAACTTGAAGATTTGTAGATAAATAGGGTGAAGTTTATGAGTTTGAGAAGTACATGGGAATTTTAACTAGTATAAATATAAACTAAGTATATAAAAGAGGGGAAGAAATTTTGAATCTTTTTAAAAATTTGTGTGTTTTTTTTTTGCTCCTCTCAATTTTACGGATTCCGTTGAGCTTAGATGGTTGGTGAGTATAGTGAGATTCAGTTGTTGATTAGCTTAGTAGTAGTGTGTTCTAATAGTAGATGTTGATAGTAGTAGTAGTATATCTCGACGTACAGCTCTCTGAGTGTAGTCAGAGTGGCATCTAACCATAACCAGTATCCATCTACAACCATATTCTCTCTCTTCTTAGCTATACTACATTCAACTAACAGAACGATTTTACCCCCTCACACCCCTACCCCTTCTCTTACATAAAGGTTTCTCCGAGAGTTTAACTCGTAGGAGCACCCCCGCTTCTCTGACTAAATGGCGCTCATCGGGTATGATGCTGTGAACCACCCTACAGGTGAACCATGAGATTTGAAATGTACTACTACCTGTACTGGGGTTCATGAGTATATGCTTACTTGAAGTTAATAGTGGCATACTATCTACAGCCCTTTTGTAAGCCTTGTTATACTCGTTATATGATTATATATCGAACTACCTCATACTGGAAAAGAGGGGGTGCGGAAGAAAGATTTACGTGAAAAAATGTTTCATGGAGTCCGAATTTCTTTTGTCCCATTTGCTGTTCGTATTGATCGAATGTCGGAGTGCGAGACAGCCGTGAGTAATTGTACATTCAACTCGCCGTATACGACATTGATCGTTTAGATAATCACCATAGTGTGGCTATATGAGAATATAGAAATGTATTGACTGCAAGCATGATTGGTTAATCTTGCAAACTATGAAATACACATGATACAACTCACTTATTTCTCCTCTTCAATTTACTCTAACTACAGATCCAACCGGAAAATTCAGTTTTCTCAGAAAAAAAAAAAAAAGAGAGTTATCCTGTTCCCATTGGCTGAAACTATATTTCGACTGATCTATTTATTTAGCTTGTAGTTTCAAGTGGATCATTTCTGTTAGTTTATATTAAGGTGGACTTGGGTAGACTGTTAAATAGTGGATCTACATTTCATCTCAACTAATATCGACTATACTAGTATATAGATCTGTGCTCTCTAGCCACCCCACATTGGTAATCCTCATGAGTGGCTATAGCACACCCCTTAACTATGGTAGATTATCCGCTTAATATTACAAGAGCCTTTTTTTCAGACCCCCACCACCCTTAATGGGGTGAGATTTTGACCCCTCACTTTATTTTAAATAAACATCAATGAAATCTACAATTAAATACTTTTTTGGTGAAAAATATCATATAACTAATTATATGACTATAATTTCATAAGAATTAGAGTAAGTCAACTATTTAATGTACATATATATGCTAGCGTCTGTGTTCATTCAATCATCAGTTTGAACTCTTTGTAAAACTTGAGGATAATTTCTGAAAACATCATTAAATCTCTCAGGATAACTAACTCTATAAATTTGTGGATCTTTAGCAAGGGCAATGAAAAAAGTAGATGTACCAGATTTAATAGTTGATGTAATAACATTACATATTTGCATTGCAATAACAAATGAAAACGCAATAACTGGTGCATTATATGTACCATCACTATTATAATCTGGCTTTGTGTATCTTAGATACATATATGATAAAAATGCACATAAATAACCAACAAATACACTATACATAGTTAAAGCAGTACCAATAAGACAATCATTAACCAGAGCATCCATACCTTTAACACTTAAGATATGATAAGTATCCTTAGCTGAGTTAAGATATGATTTACCATAAAGTGCAATATATGAGTAAGCATAATGATTGAAATAACGAATTGCCCATTCAATAATATAGATCAAGACATCCAAGCAACATAACATAATAGCTGCAAATGTCTCTCCTGAACTAATGGCTTGATCTCTGGCTATTTTAACACCTTGTCTGAGTAATTGAATAATAGCCACAATTAATGATCCAAAACAAATTGATCCAAATGAATATGTCATTGCTCTTCTGAATGCACCTAACGCTGGGAATTTTGGTTGTCCTTGATCTGACTTAGATAAATAATACCAAGTTCCAAATATTCCACTTATTGTAACATGAATGATATTTCTCAAAACCTCTGTAATATAATATCCTGCAAAGAATACAAATACCAATAATCCGATAAGTTTACTCTTAGCATAATCTGTGGAACTTTGGTCCCCCCATTTCATATAACATGAGGTAATAGTAACACTAAATAAACTTGAAAAACATCCAACTGTTATAGTACCAATTAATGAAACAATCCATGATGATGGATAAGCCTTCATAACATCAATAACAATACACAAAACAGTAGCACTAAATGGAATACGATGACGACAAGTCCAATATGACCAGGCACATATCAAAGTAAATACCAAGAAAACTATTCCAGCAGAATAATATTTTAACGCTAAATACATTATTGCTGTTGCTAATCCAAACAAGACATTTGCAATTAAACTGACAATGATAAATTTCTTTGGAGAAAATCTAGCTAATGCTAATAATAATAATGATACAACTAATCCAATGACAATGACAAATATGAACAAGATGACAGTATTTGTGTTCAATGAAAATGTACTTGTATCATTATAAATTGAACTACCAACATAAGAATATTTATCAGCATAATATTTCAATGATATGGCGGCAACAGCAATGAATCCACCAACGGTGGCTAAGAAGAATAAAGTGAAAGGCCAATCATTCCATTTTGGTTTTTCAATCTTGAAAGATTCTTCAAAAGTAGCCGCTGGAATTGGCATTGGTGGTCTATCATATTGATATTTCTCATTGAATCCAGCACTAAACTTATTATCTCCGTTGGCCTTTTCAACATCACGTTGTTGTGTTGGATGTTGAGAATAAGCTGGCGCTGGTTCTTGTTGTCTGTAATATTCTTGATTTGACATATTTCAGTGTGTATTACTTTCAATTAGCATACGATTGCTGTAAATTTTAGATAAAATGGTTAGAATTGTTTATTTTGAATTTATTTTTATTTTAACCTTTTTTTGTTTTTATAATTTTATTCTTTTAGGAAATTCTGTAATTGTGTCAAAGACCTAAGCCACTGGATTTCGGAAATAAGAATATGGCTAAATGAAACGTTAATTAAGATGTTGAAGATGAACAGAGTGCTAAAAAGGATAAACAGAGTGTGTGAAGGAAGAGAGTGTAAACATTCTAATGATTAATGCCCACTGTGATTTGCCTTACTTATTTTATTAACATTACGTAACTAAACGAGTAAAAATTTGGTACCTGAAATGAAATTGGATAATCAAAAAATTAAAATTAAATTTTTTTTTACAAGTTCCTGAAACATTAAAGATTTTTATAAATTGTAAAGTTAAAATTAGAATCCTCCAAAATGACGAAAACTAATTTTTCACAATTTATGCTTTGATGAAAGTTGAAGAATCCGAATGAATAATTACATCTTATATACTGCATTAATCGGTGTAACGGTCAAAAAAATCATGGATTTCAAAAAGAAAATGGAAGGTTTTGGCCCCAGACTTTCTGAATGATCGCAAATATTATTCCACAAAGGACTTGTTTGGATCTCTTCCTAAGACATAACAAGAGTCTCTAACTAAAGTCTCGCATAATAGGATGTATACTTGCATATGTCATACAACTAATCGATAGTGCAAGCTCATAAGTATTACTGTAAACTGGTCAAAATTAAAAAGTCTATCGACGCGAGTCTATAATTTGGGACACGTCGATTAACGACTCCCACTTAATCAAAAAATTATCTCGATCACTTCAATTTCAAAAATATTACAGATAATATTTCTCTAGAACTTATCATCGTTTGTTTGTTTATTTTAAGGCGCTCAAGAGTTTACACGTTCCGTGGAGTGATTTCCTTTTAATACGGTGTCTGAAGTTCCACATTGTGATGGAATCAAACGAGTCTGTGACACCGGTGCAGACTAATGATAGCGCTAGTAGCATGACCGACAAATCACTTAGTCAAGATCTCAATACCCCTATACTTGATGTGACTCCAGTTTCAGCTTCACCTGCATCTACAGCAGGTGATAATAACGCAAAGAGAACGACCGCAGTACTGGACCGTGCTGAGGATGATTTCTTTGCCGCTCACAACGATTTAGATTGGGGATTCGGAGATGAAAAACCTAAAAAGAAGAAGAGGAAACATAGTAGTAAATCTAAATCAGGTCACAGTCATAGTCATGGAAGTACCCTCTCTTCACACAGAGATAACCTAACCACTGAAGTTGATAATTCAAAAATCAACTCAATTAAGAGTGAAGCAAAGAGAGAAAATTCAACTACTTCTGATATTATTATCACAGACCAAGCCAAAGTGAACCCTGAAGTCAGTACCTCGGCGCTCGACAAAGATAATAATGATTACGGTTTGAATGACCTTCTAGGTTTGAATGATGATGCTATTACACCACCTCCTTCCTCTGGATTTCTTTCTGAGCGCCAAAAGAGAAACAAAAGAAGAAGTCAAAATTTTGATAATATTATAGACATGGGTGATGCTGATGACACATTTATGAAAAGCTTGGAGAAACAGTTAGAAGCTGTTGAAAATTCAAATCTTAAAGATTTGGATTCTGGAGTCAAGCCAGAATTATATGAGTTTAATGGGAAGATGCTTAAAGCATCTGATGTTCCTTTAGAGCTTAATATTAATCTAAAGATTGACACTAGTTGGGAGATTGGCTTAAGAGTACGCGGAGGAAATAAGTTAAGGAAAGTTACAGAAAAAGTCTTGACCCATGTACAATCAAATGGAACTGAGATACCTTACCAAGTGGATGATTTAGTCTTTGTTATACCCAAAAGTGAGATTATTCTTAAAAACGTCCTGAGAGTAAGTGCTCTTTTATCATCACAAAGACTTCTCAAAAGAGCTGACTGTTTCTCTGTTGACTTGATATTGACAACCTTACCAGAAGCAAACAGAATGGTCGAGGCATACAGATCAGAAAAAGAACTAGCACAAGATGTTAAAGAAGTAGGATTGGAAGATGAGTTGGGTGATGAATACGGAGAGGTGATAATCAGCGATGAGATCAATCCGGAAGTACCAGTAGAATCTATAACTATCAAACAATCACTTACAGTATCCGATTTAGCATTCCTATATTTAGCGCGCAAGAAATACCCAGGAATGCTTACTATTGACTTATCATCAGATGGATTAGTATTAGATTCTGATATCACTATAAAAGAAGTATTGTCAAGCTTTGGAACAAGATTAACTTGTATATATAACAAAGAGGAATTAGAAACGTTGAAGGTGACATATAATCCAAGTTTAGCGCTTGCTGAAGATGCCTTCAATCTCTCAGATGATGAAGATTATAAAAAGGATAATGCTGTGGGTGAGAATGCCGGCGGGTTCTCAATCACTTTGAAAGGCCAAGATAATAAACCAATCAAAGTTAACGTTAATCAAAGTACTTTGATCATGAATTTACAAGAGCATTATCTATCTTCTATTGGTTTACCATCAGCTACTAAGATAAAACTTTTGTTTGATGACGAGGAATTAGACCCAGGATCTACAATTGCTGACACTGAAATCGAAGAAGGATATCTGGTTGATGTAGTCATTCCCTCCGCATAATCATTGCACATATTTAGATATCTAAGTTATAGTGCTAGGTAATAATAACGTACAATTACTACTTAATGTATATACAAAATCTAACTAAATAGAAAATAAATAATATTGTAAAGGTCAGCGTCTATTGTAATCTTTTTACATGTTTCAGATCCCAACCCTTTTCTTTGAGATAACCGCCAATTTCTCCCTTATCTACGAGTTCTAAGTTGTTTAAATTTGGCTTACCACTAACAGTTGTAATATAAGACTCAGGTCCACAGACAAAAGCATAAGATGGATCACCACCAAGCTCTACACTGCTACCATTTTTATTAGCTCCAGAACCTGACCTAATGAATCCGAACCATTTTTTGATTTCCTGTTGCTGAATTGCATTTTCTGGAATAATACGAGGATCATACTTTGGAATATAGCTTGACTCATTAGATTCTGTAATCGCAATCATTGGCTTACCTGTCTCCTCATCAACAGGGAACTTGCCAGATTCATCTTCAGATTTTGAAGATGCAGGCTCTCCTGTGTTCAATTGTGCTCTAACTTCATCCCTCTTCTTTTGTAGAATTTTCTGTTTATACAGCTCATCACTAACTTTCAAATCCATATAGCCAGAAAAGTTTGGTAATGAAGGTTTAGGAACATGTTCTAGACTGAGGTGCTGACCATTATCACTGTAAAGGTAGTTGAACTTGGCACGGCCAGTCTTTTCCAGGAAGTAATTCAATGTCTTTATCTGAGATGGAAGACATTTGTCATTCTTCAAAGAAACAAAAACATCAGTGAATCCTTTTGGAGGATTAGGAGAATATAAGCATTGAATTATTGGTGCTATTCCAGTACCAGCACCAAAGTAAACAAAATCATTCGGTTTTGGCAAGTTTTCAGGATAATCAGGATCAGGTTTAATCTTGGTAGCAAGTGTTTCCAATTGTGGTCTTGCGTCGTATCTATCGAGAGGCTCAAATGGGAATTTGTGTTCAATAATTGGGCCTCTTAATTCAACCTCGGATAGTAAATTTAAATTTGTTAGCCATCTTGAGAATTCTCCCGAGTTATATCTCTTAACGTATATTAAGAACTTACCTTCATCTCCATCTTTGGAAACAATTCTAAAATGTGCTTCTTTTGTTTCTGGATCTATACCAGCCACATATAAAGGTAATGGTGTATAATTTCTAACAATGTTGATGTCAGGTTGTTTTATCTCCACACTCCACAAGTTCTTACCATTGAACAGTTTTTTACCTGGTCCTTGTGTAGTCATCAGAGCTTTCACACGTCTTCTTCTAGTTAATTCAATCAGATAATGATCGTCATCCACTTTTTCTTTATATGTTATAATATAAGGTAAGAATTTATCTTCTCTTAAGATCTCTGGGTCTTCCCAATCTTTAGGATTGATGTATGTATAAGTGTATGTAACCCAAGCACCAAAAAGAATCATCCCTAATGAAGGTAACGCCATGTACCATCTTGGTCTTCCATATCTTGCTCTGATCTTCTCAGCTTTGACATCTGAAGGTCTAGGTGGAGAATGATATTCATATGTTACTCTCTCATAATTCTCTTTTGGAACGTACTTTGTCTTTGGCTTGTTCATCATGAATTTAGGCATTGGCATTTCAGCGGGCATGGAGGAAGGCCTTGCTTTTTGTGAGGAAGCATCAGGTACTATCCTTTTTTTCTCTTCAAGTTCTTTACTCTCTGAATTACTGGTATTCCCAACCGCTTTCTCATCAGAATTATCTTTTCTATCGTTTTTTGATGAGTAAAATCTAGGTATTGTTTGTATAACACCACTTCTGATTTTATATCTAGCAGGTTGCATTAACCTCCTCTGCAGAATCATACGTGGACCAAACATCTTGTTCTTGCCTAGTACTTGAGCGTCCAATCGATCATCTAATAAAAGGAAATTAATACTGAAAATGGTTTGATATAAGCAGCGTTCAATTCTCAGAACTAAAAAAAAAAGAAAAAGATTAACATTTTGATGTTGAAAAATCAAAAGCTTCATTTCCATATCTACTACGAAGAAGTACATTACTAATTATTGATCTTTTTCTATCATTACCTATCCATAGTTATATAACACATCAGAATGCCTACATTAGCACTAGAGCATACATTCAAAGGACATTCGGATAAATGTTGGTCAGTATCAGTACACAAAGAGCTTCCGTTGCTCGCTAGTGTATCCTCTGATAAGACATGTAGATTGTACAATTTGAATACAAAGCAGTTGATAGCTGTATTAGATGAAAACACACATACTAAAGCAATGAGATCAGTGGCATGGAAGCCAACAGGGGATTTCCCATCACTTGCTATTGGATCTTTTGACTCTACTATTTCTATTTGGGGTAAAGACGACGTTTTGAATGATGATGATTGTATCAATATAAACGCTGTGACTCAGCCAGGTGGTGAATGGGCTTTGATGGCTATCATTGAAGGTCACGAAAATGAAATAAAGTGTGTCAGTTGGTCTGGTGATGGTCAATACCTTGCAACATGCTCCAGAGATAAGTCGACTTGGATATGGGAAACAGATGAAACCAACGAAGAGTTTGAATGTATTAATGTTATACAGGAACATTCACAAGATGTCAAGCATGTCGTATGGCATCCACAAGAAACATTACTTGCTAGTTCAAGTTATGATGACACTACAAAATTATTCAGACAAGATCCTTACGATGAAGATGACTGGCTCTGTGTTAGCAATTTAACTGACCATGATGGAACAGTTTGGTGTAGTGACTTTGAAAAAGTTTCCAGTGATAATCAACAAATACGTCTTGTTACCTGTTCAGACGACTCATATGTCCGTGTTTGGAAAAGATTAAGTTCTACTGGCTTACAAAGCTTGGAGAATGAAGTTCCTTCAACCATTAGAGCAGAACCTGCACACGAAGAATGGGTTCTTGAATCTGTTCTACCTAGCTCTCATTTAAGATCAGTTTACAGTGTTCATTGGAGTAAAAATGGTAAAATTGCCAGTGTCGGTGCTGATGGCAAGATTACAATCTATGAAGAAAATAAGGAAAAGAGAAGATGGAATATATTACTTGAGAATGAAACTTCACATGGCGTCACAGAAATTAATTGTGTTCAGTGGTGGGACAACACTCCTGATAATTCAGAAATGCTTTTGACCGCTGGTGATGATGGAAATGTAAAACTCTGGAGATTAGAATAATTCATAAAAACATAGTATATATATTGCATTAATTAATAAAACTATAGACATTAACTCTAAGCGAATATAACCAATACTATGAACAATAGTATTATACAAAGGATCACTAACAACCAAAAGCAAATACCTCTTGATGCTCTTTGGTATCTCTCAGCTTTCCTGAGTTGCCTATCTGCACCTCTAGTGCTACTCACAACATCGTAAAGATTGGCTTCTATATTATCAATAACTTCGCCTTGAGATATAACGATAGTTTGTAAATCATGAAAGATTTCATTGAGCTCTTCGATACCATTTGATATATTTTCAATCTCCACTTCACGTTCATTAATTAAATTTCTTTGATATTCTAGCTCCTCAGCATTGACAGGCTCATATTCTATAACCATCTGCTGCTGTTGCTGTTGGGTAGCAGATTCTTCGTGGGCTGAACCATTATCAACTAATGAAGCATTTCTTTTATTGAAGTTGTTGATATCCTTCGCGTTCAATTCTTTTTCTAGATCTGTGAACTTATTTTGTAGTTGCGTAAACTCATTCAATGATAAAACAATGTTGGATGCTAATTTGTCTTTGACAAATTTCTGAGATGCGTTCAACAAGGTTACGTCCAAACCTTGAAGTTTCACTTTATCTTTATTCAGCGACTTGAATAAAGAAAGTAATTTTGTTATTAACCCCACACTATTCTTTTGATACTTGTTAATACTTGATAGTACTACAGTCTCTGGATCTTTAGATTCTGGGTTATATGCACTCAAGTTGTCTTCCAACTGATTAATGTTCTTCTTCAAATTGTTCAATCCTGTATTAATGTCCAGGAGCTGGCTTGATAAGCTATTACTTAGTTCGGAAAACTCGGGCACATCTTGATATAACGGTTGCTCTTCTAGGAAAATTGCATCCTCAAACGACCTGCTCATCATGAAATGTAGGAAGCGTAGTATGTAATGACAGTGAACAAGTGATGATGGATCTGTGGATTGTCTCAAGTGATTAACTCATATCATAAATGATAATTTCTGATAATCGCAAGAATTACAGCGCCTCATTTCAAAAAAAAAATATTCACAGTGAAAATTACCCGCCCAGGTAGCTTATGATCTATAAGATATGATTGATTTATATATGCCTATGTAGTATGTTATACACTGGATGCTATGAGTAAGAAGCTTATTCAGGTTGTCTTTGATTTAGGTTTGGACTGGGTAGCGGGCAGTTTTCTGAAAAGCTTGCTCAGTGATTTGAATATTAGTTTCAAAATATCTTGAATCAACATCATAGATAAAAGCAAGAATCCACCGAGGATCAAGAATGCATTGTCAATTATCAGCTCCTTACTGAAACCAACAGAAGCTGACTTTTCATTTTCGCCAAATCTTTTAATTGAATCATCACCATACTCCTGGTGCACCTTCTTTTTAGCCCAAGTCTCATCGTCCACGTCTCCATCTCTATCCTTTGCCCACTCATTGTATTCGTCTTTTTGATCACCTTCATTCCTTTCAAATTCGACCCATCTTGTTCTATCAAGTAGTGTAATGTCCGGAAAGATGTCCAAAGCCATGGCCTTGTCTCTTAGTTCTTCTTTCAATAGGAAAGGATTCTCTGGTAAATCATCATAAGTAATTATTTCATTTCCAACAATCTCCTTGTGTGGAGAATAAGATGATGTTGACGAAGAGTAAAATATAACTGTGTGTCTTGGTGTAGGTAATTTTTTAATGATTGTAGTGACCAGAGTGTCAATATGTGTAAGCAATTCGTTTCTGAGGTCTTCATATTTTATTCTATCCGGTAAATAAGTTGCTTTGATATCAATAAATCTTTTTCTTGTATCAATATAATGTGGAACTTCATCAATATTCATATGGAGAACGGAGTATTTTTGGGTATTACAATGGATTTTCAAGCTTCTTTCAAGGTTTTCTACGTCAATGCTTCTTGTAGGCTCATTTGTGAGTATATGAGGGAATGTGACAATTGTACTTGCTGATGCCATATACCCTCTGATATTAGCAAAATTCTTAAAATTTTCAAAATCTTCAAACTCTAATCCCGGAATATCAACTAGTATGTATGCATCAGATGAGCAATCTTCAACTGCTGACTTTAAAATGGTATCTACTTCATCTACAGTGAAGGGAAGCAGTTTTGAATGTGGAAGAGAAGCCTCCAAACCTGCTATAAGCTTGTATGAAAAAATGAAACCTGGGAAGGTGTATTGTTCAGCTGCAGCTGTTAGAACACAAACTACCAGCTGAAGTAGGGCAATGTTAAAGATTTTCATATTGATACTTCAGACAGAGTGGTTATATAACTTTGTACTTAATAATAAGTCAAGTAGACATGGTGTCAGAGGAAATTCATACTGATCTGAATTTTTTTTTTCTTGCTTAGCTTAGCGCGACGAAGTTTACAAATTACATCATTTTGCTAAAATTTAAGTATTATGAAATGATATTTAGTTGTTTGTGAATATAAATAGTTATTTATTTATTTACTCAGATTCAACACCATCAACCATAACAGTTGCTTCTAAACTAGAATAATTTTCAAAGTAACTTTCAAAAAGGTTGACTAATTTTTCAACATCATAAGTACCACAAGTTTCTCTGATGGAATGCATTGATAATTGAGGGATACCAAGATCTAAAGTTCTGATACCAGTTTTGGAACTAACCATGGGACCAATAGTACTACCACAAGCAGAGTCATTTCTAACAACAAATAATTGTAATGGAGTTTTTGATTTTTCTGCAATTTTCTTAAGTAAAACAATACCCGCAGAGTTAGTAACATAACGCTGGTTAGCATTGATTTTGATAACTGGACCTTCGTTAATATGTGGTCTGTTTAATGCTTCGTAGTATTCACCAAAGTTAGGATGGACACCATGAGCCATATCAGATGAAAGGATGAATGACTTAGCCATTGTTTCTAAATAGTAATCTAAAGGTACTTCAGCTTTCAAATCAACAATTTCATTAGCGGTTAGTTTAGTTAATCTTGATAAAATATCTGGTAAGAAAGAACTATCAGCACCTTGAGCAGTTTTAGAACCAACTTCTTCATGATCGAATAATGAGATCAATTGAATACTAGCTTGCGTTGAAACATTACCAATGGAGTTTACTAAACCTTCAATAGCACAATAACAAGACATTTGGTTATCTAATCTTGGAGAGAAGATGAATTCTTCATTCAAACCACCTAAACATGATTTTTGAGTGTCAAATAAGACTAATTCAAAATCTTCAATTTGACTGATTTCAACGGATAATTGTTCAGCAATTAACTCGAGAAGTTGCTTGTTATGTCTTTCAACAACACTCTTAATTGATTGGAATTGTTCCGGAGTAACTTCGGAATCACAACATCCAGATGATTCTTCTCCTTTTTTACCAGCAGTTGGGACTGAATCAACTAAACCAGCAATTGGCTTGAATTGGGTTTCTTTATTGAATTCAAACTTAGCATACCTTTCCTTGGTTAAATGAATAGCTAAGGTTGGGATTCTAATGATTGGTTTATCAATCTTCACCATTTTAGCAACAAGATTTCCTTCCTTGTCAGTAATGAAAACTCTACCAGCAACACCCAAGTCTCTGTCAAACCATGTGTGCCATATACCACCGCCATAAGTTTCAACACCAATTTGGAAGAAACCTTCCTTAGTTGAAGTTGAGATTGGTCTAATTCTCAAAGTTGGAGAATCAGTATGGGCACCAACAACAGCAATACCGTTACCTGGAACAAACTCACCACCAACTGTAAAGGCAATGATTGATGAGGCATTTCTAGTAACAAAATATTTACCATTTTTCTTTACTTTACCTGCCCAATTGTAACGTTCGGATAACTCAGTAAATCCAGCTGATTTTAACATTTTCTTCGCATTAGCGACGACATGATATGGAGTTGGAGACGCATTGACAAAGTCTAAAAACCCATTAGCGTATTTCAAAGCAGACATTGTAGTATGCGAATATCTATATAAACAGTTCTGGAAATGTTAAATAGGTAAAAGTAGTCATAAGAGATAACACTTATCAGTTAGTAGAATTTATAAACTTCCAGGTTATCATGATTTTATTCTGCCGTCGAAATTACGGCAAACGGGAAAATCAACATGGTTCACCATAAGCGCTGAGCTATATCGCAGAGTCGGTAGAGATGTAGTTATTCAAGTTGATGATGGTATTTATATCATTTTGTATAGATTTATATTAATATATATATGAGACAGTACATAACTATAGAGCATCTAATCGATCATTAATTTCTTGAGCCGTAAGTTTTTTAAATCTTGGACCAGATACACCTTCTGCACCTTTGAATCCCAGAAGATCATCATTTGGAGCACCAATTATTGATATTTCAACGGTGTCACCATTCATATCACCTTCAATTGATTCTTTTAAAGTTAATAAAGCAATATGTATAGCATCTTCTAATTCTAATTCTTCATTCCATCTTTTCTCGAGGAAAGTCTTTGCTGCTGTTGAACCTTTACCAATTGCTGTTGCCTTCCATGGGAAATAACTTCCTGATGGATCTACTTGATATAACATGAATCCATTATTTTCGTCATAACCACCGACTAGTAAAGATACACCGAATGGTCTAACACCACCACTTTGAGTGGCTTCTTGCATAATTTTGGCAATCTCAGATACTAATATCTTTGTTGGTGGATATTCATTATAAATTCTTTTATAATTTGTATGTGATACTTTTCTTGATTTATCAACTAACACACGGAAATCAGGACCCATACCAGAATAAGTCATACCAATATCTGGTGTAATATTTGAAATTTTTTCTATGAAATCAGAGTTCATTAAGACAGATGATGATTTCTTTTCTGTTGCTATAACAATACCATTTGTAGCCTTTATACCTAATGATGTTACACCTTGTTTCACAGCTGCTAAAGCATGTTCAATTTGTTTTAGTTTTCCACTATTTTATTGGTTTAGTTAGTGATAATTCTTAGAGAAGTTCGATATACAAATCGAGGTGAAATACATACCTTGGAGAGAATGTGGTTAAAGAGAAGGAATATCTATCAGCCATTGCGTAGTTATCCAGTAATATTGACCTCTGATTAATCAAATAACGTAAATCAACTTGTTAACCTATTACTTTTCAGTGGCAACTATTTAAATTTGAGATTCCTTCAACTGTTATTTTTCCATATTTTAGAATTAATTTAAGAAAAACACTCGAAACCTTTAAATGATAATTTTTGAATTGATTAATATACAGGAGATGATATAAATGATATATAAATACATAATCGGTTAGCTAGAAGCTTATATGTGGAAACTGGAAATAATGTCGTATACTATTAGTTAGCACTTCTTTCAGCACGTAGTTTTTGTTCATATTTCAGCTGACTATTTCGAAGATCAGTAGCAATGGTACCGCTTGGTTGTTTAACATGCATAAAATTACACAATCCACCTCTATCACAACGTCCTTCCAAGTATTGTTTACATATAGCATCGTCAAAATGGTTAACTGGTGATAACTCTGCAAATATTGGTTTTTCATTGTACCATCTATCATTACATTCATTAACGCATTTCAAAGCAGTTTGTTCATTTGTAAATTTTGCATAAACGTTACCTGATAAATGATTATTAACATTTTCACAAATGACTAAATCTATTAGTTTACCATATTTCAGTGATAGCTCAATGAATACATCTTTATAAAATTCATCAATTTTCTTTTGTACTTCAGCTTCATCTATTTTACTTTCATTCTTGGATATTATTTCCAGTAATTCACTTTCTGGTGTATCATTTCTCTTTGATGATGGTGGCTTCCATTCAGCACTTGGTGTACTACTTGCTTCGCCCGAACCTGTACCATCATCATTTTCATTATTACTATTCTGTGTATTGGCCTTTCTCAATCCACGAATATATCTAGGATTATCATACATTTGGAAAAAGCAAACAGTTCTAGAAGATACTGGTTTCTTATGCACTCTTGAGCATTTATCTCCGTGTCTACATGATCCTATCTTTGAGTAAAATGAGCTAGTTTAAGTGGGAAGTAATGTTAGTAATTGGTATTCTTATTAGAAATCAAAAAAAAAAAGTAAAAAAACTGATTTATAAAAGTACTTACCATAATGAACGATCATCTTGACGACGGTGGTTGCTATCACGGTAATCTTGCTGTTGTCTACCATACATTTTATAACCTGCAACGTCTATCTGTGACTTGATCAGTAAAGAAAGAACAAAAGGTACTTGTACTGCTACTCAACCTTGTTATCAGAATAATTTTCAATAAATCGCAGATATAATTAATTGGTGCACGGTTTCTGAGATCTTTAAAAACTGGTTCTGCTAGCAGTTAAAACTTACAAAATATATATAATATGGATTATTTATTTAATATTCATAAAGCAAAAGGCTAGATGATGGGGGTATATAAGATAAAAAAGGTAATACAAAAATATAAAATAATAAACTATTCTCATTATTAGATGATGAGATATAGTTTTAGAAATAGTAAAGTAGTAAAAAAGATAAAAAGTAAACAAAAATAATAATAATTATCAGTATCGCACAGCTAAGAAAGAAGTAAAGTAAAACAAAACAGGAAAGAATATATCAATGATGGAAAAGAAATCTAATATTCTTCTTCTTCATCTGGGAAAGCATCAGCTCCTAATTCCATGTAGTCTCTTTCTAAAGCAGCTAAATCTTCTCTAGCTTCAGCAAATTCACCTTCTTCCATACCTTCAGAAACATACCAATGAACAAAAGCACGTTTTTTATACATAAGATCGAATTTTCTATCAATTTTTTGCCAAGCATCAGCAATAGCAGTAGTGTTAGATAACATACAAACAGCTCTATTAACATCAGCTAATTCAGAATCAACAGTTGGAGTTGGTTTTTGGTAACAAATACCAATCTTGAAACCAGTTGGACACCAATCAACTAATTGAACAGATTTTTTAGATTTAATGTTAGCCACAGCGGTTTGAACATCACGGTTAACAACATCACCTCTGTATAATAAACAAGTAGCCATATATTTACCTAATCTTGGATCACATTTAACCATTTGATTACCTGGTTCAAAACAAGCAGCGGTAATTTCAGCAACTGAATTAGCTTCATGAGACGATCTTGATTTAGAGACAATTGGAGCATATGAAACTAATGGGAAATGGATTCTTGGGTATGGAACTAAATTAGTTTGAAATTCGTTTAAATCAACATTTAATGAACCATCAAATCTAAGAGATGCAGTAACTGAAGATACAACTTGAGCAATTAAATTGTTTAAGTTACCAAGACTTGGTCTGGCAATACCTAAGTTCTTACGACACATATCGTAAATAGCTTCATTATCAACCATGAAGGTACAGTCAGCATTTTCTAAAGTAGTGTGAGTAGTTAAAACAGTGTTATATGGTTCAACAACTGAGGTAGAAGTTTGTGGAGCTGGGTAAACAGCAAATTCTAATTTGGCCTTTTTACCGTAATCATTTGAGAATTGTTCTAGTAAAAGGGAACCTAAACCAGAACCAGTACCACCACCTAGAGAATGGGTGAAAAGGAAACCTTGTAAACCATCACATTGATCAGCCATTTTTCTAACTCTATCAGTGACTTCGTCTAATAATTCTCTTCCAGTAGTATAATGACCTCTAGCATAATTATTAGCGGCATCTTCTTTACCTGTGATTAATTGTTCTGGATGAAATAAGTCTTTGTATTTACCATTTCTTACTTCATCAACAACATTTGGTTCTAAATCAACATAAAGTGCTCTTGGTACATATTTACCTGAACCAGTTTCGCTGAAGAAGGTGGAAAAACCTTCTTCTCCACCTTTAGGTCTAGTTAAACCTTCTTGCAAGTAACCATCTGGAGTGATACCATGTTCCATGGAGTATAATTCCCAACAAGCATTACCGATTTGACAACCTGCTTGACCAACTATAATAACAAAAAATTGAACGTTAGTAAGAAGTAATAAATTTGAATATTCATCGACTATTCATCGACTAAACAGACATACCGTTCACAGAAATAACTTCTCTCATATTGACTTATTGAATGAAAAAGATATATAGTAAATAAGCTATAAATGAATATCAAGTATTCTTTGTTTATATCTAATGTATATCCTTTATTTACAAAAAAAAATACTCATTTGGCGTTTGTTTGTAAACAAAAAAGTTGATGGTTATGAAGCGCTGCTAAACAACTATTGGCGTTGTTGACAATTTTCCAAATTAGGTAACATTTTAAAAAAGTAGCAATACATGCGTGCACCATTAAAACTCCATATAAATAGTTAATCTACATTAATACAATAGCGCATTATAATAATTTATATTTCACAAGGCTGTGCAAATATTTTTCATTGACTGATGAGCTTCAAAGCTAGAACGTGGGGCAGAAACCCTTATTCTTACAGAAGAGCATCTTACATACATATATATAGCGGTTTCACAAAAGTTTTCTATGTCGGGTACAACATAGTGCATTGCAATATTGTTCAGAAGGGATAGAGCGAGAGTATGATTATATTCACTTAGATTATGAGTCTTATAGATGGACAATGAGTTTCTAAATGTGTGTTGACCATCACCGAATTGGATAACTTGAAGATTTATCTGAAGAATGTAAAACATTTATGTGAACAAGTTGAGACTTGGTGTTAGAATGAAAAAAATATTATGCTATAGAAAGATTATACATTTTATGAAATCCGAATTACAAGGATTAACAATAGTAAATCATATGATTTTGAAGTCAAACAAGAAGCTCAACCTACTAAACATTTCTACAGTACAGGTATACCGGATGGATGCTACTGATGAAAAAAAAAATAGAATTTTTTTATGAAAAGTTATTCCGCTCAGCGCTTGCAAATAATCTAACACTTTCATCAAAATTGCCATATAGTGAATTCCTTTATTAGTGAACGTGGTCTTTGTATATTATACAACGTCTATTCATAGTTTTTTGTTTAGTCCGCGTATACCTAGAATGGGCTTCTACACTGCTATGTAAAGAACATCTGTTAAACCCGAGTGAACGTTAATCATTTTCGTAGTTTGATATAATCATGAGATATTTAGTTGAACTATCGTGCGTGTAAATATCTGATACCAAGAAATTCTGGGCATAGCTAAGGCCTTCATATACATTTAATCTAACAGTATGGATCTCTTGGAATCAAGATAAGCTTCCCATAGTTTCAACATAATCAAACGAATACCAAGATATTTTTGTTAAAAGTAATAACAGCTTAATCTATTGATCTACTTCAGTAAATTGCCGGCGGTAGAACTAGTTACTAACGGAGTAAAGTAATACAATACATATACCATGTGACTATTGATTTAGCCAGTGGTATATTGTCGGATGTAACTATTATAAGTTAAGTATATGATATAAATATATAACCATGTGGTTATAAATAAGGCGAAGGTGTTTAGTGTTTAATGAATCAGTAGTCAATCAAATTGCTCGTTGTAATTACAGCTGAATAAACTGCTGTCAACCAGCCAACTAGACCCTGTAGATCTATGATTATTGAACTAGATTGCACGGTGGATATGTCTAGTACATGAGTGAAGACCGTTCCATAGCCAGTCACACTCCATTCCACGCCTTCTCACACGTCTTCTCACTCTTCCCCAGCTAGTAGGCTCTAGATCTCTCATATATGTGCCAATATGTTGGCTGAACATAATCTTGGTGAAACCCACGTGCGCGCATTAGCTAACAATATTTTTCCAATAAAATAAATTAATTTAACCATCGTGTGCAATGTTTCCTTATTAATATTTATTACTAACTAGTTAAGTATGGTAATATATGCTACACACGTGGTGAATAAATCTATTGTATGCTATATTAACGTTCTTGTAATTTAGGATGCATACTTAGCATGATTATAGTAATTTATGGCTAGTAATTAAAAATATTTTCATTAAGCTGTGAATTATGTTGTAGCTATATAAGTATTTCAATATCCAGTTATATTAACTTATCCCTTGAATTATTTCTGCTTTACTTCTTCCTCTTCTCCTCATAGCTATTATATCTATCTACTAGTATTAATATATATACATTTATAAGTAACAATGTCTGCTGAAGGTTATAAAACTGCTGGTGGTAACGCTGCTTTCCACAATTTCATTAATGATTTCACTCACATTGAAGACCCTTTAGAAAGAAGAAGATTGGCTTTGGAAAAAATTGATAATGCTCCTCTTGGTTGGTACCACGTTAGAGCCATTATGGTTGCCGGTGTTGGTTTCTTAACCGATGCTTATGATATCTTTGCCATTAACTTAGGTATTGCCATGATGGGTTACGCATTTTGGGGTAATTCTATTCCAACTTCAACTGAAACTTTAATCAAAGTTTCCACTTCTGTTGGTACCGTTATTGGTCAATTAGGTTTTGGTTGGTTAGCTGATTACATGGGTCGTAAAAGAATTTACGGTATTGAATTAATTATTATGATTTGTGCTACTGTTTTACAATGTACCGCTGGTTCCTCTTCTGCTATTTCTTTCCCAGCTATTTTAGCTTTCTACAGAATTGTTATGGGTATCGGTATTGGTGGTGATTATCCATTATCTTCTATTATCACCTCTGAATTTGCTACTACTAAATGGAGAGGTGCTATTATGGGTGCCGTTTTCGCTAACCAAGGTTGGGGTCAATTATTAGCCGGTATTGTTGCCATTATCTGTGTTGCTGGTTATAAAGATACTTTAATCGCTGCTGAAACCGCTGCTTTATGTGGTGATGCTTGTATTAAAGCTTGTGATCAATGTTGGAGAATCTTAATTGGTTTTGGTTGTGTTCCAGGTTGTATTGCTTTATATTTCAGATTAACCATTCCAGAATCCCCAAGATATACCTTTGATGTTTCAAGGGAATTAGAAAAAGCTACCGCTGATGTTGGTAAATTTGTTTCTGGTGAACACGGTAATGCTGACGTTGGTAACATTAAGAAATTAGAAGATACTGAAGGTTCATTAACTGAAGTTGAAGGTCCACCAAAGGCTTCTTGGGGTGATTTCATCACTCATTTCTCCAAATGGAAACACATGAAGATTTTAATTGGTACTGCTGGTTCTTGGTTCATGTTAGATGTTGCTTACTATGGTTTAGGTTTAAACACTTCTTCTATCTTAACTACTATTGGTTACGCTTCCTCAAAGAATGTTTACCACTCTTTATATAACAAGTGTGCTGGTAACTTAATTTTAATTTGTGCTGGTTCTATTCCAGGTTATTGGTTCTCAGTTGCCACTATGGATATTGTTGGTCGTAAACCAGTTCAAATGATGGGTTTCGTCTTATTAACTATTATCTTATGTATTATTGGTTTTGCTTACCATAAATTAGGTGATCATGGTTTATTAGCTATGTATATCTTAGCTCAATTTTTCCAAAATTTTGGTCCAAATACTACCACTTTTATCGTTCCTGGTGAATGTTTCCCAACTAGATACAGATCCACTGCTCATGGTATCTCTGCTGCTTCTGGTAAAGTTGGTGCTATTATTGCCCAAACTTGTATTGGTACTTTACAAAACCACGGTTGTTCTTCTACTAACAAGAACTGTTTCTTACCACATGTTATGGAAATCTTTGCCTTATTCATGTTATTAGGTTGTATCACCACTGTTTTAATTCCTGAAACCAAGAGAAAGACTTTAGAACAATTATCTGAAGAATTACATGGCGAAGTTGATTACAGATCATCCTCTATCGCTGTTGCTGCTTCTTCTGAAGATGATCTTGAAAAAGGTATCTAAGAAAGATAATACAAAAAGAATAATTTATTTGCAAATATTATATGATATGATTATCTTTTAACATATCATTATAATATATCTCGATAATTAATATACACATATATAGTTTACTCTCTTTAATTTATTGTCATATCGCTTTATTTATAAAACTTATTTTTTGTAAAAAAAAAAAAAAAAAATTAATTTAAATTAAGTTATTGGAAAACGTTTATTTTTTCAATTCTCACTCGGACTCCTCAGATTCTCAGCTAAATACTAGTAATGTCTAATGAACTGATCGATTGACTGTATACTTCAAATATTGTTTATTTTCTATATATGTTTATAAATATCATCCTATCAAAGAATTCATTAAACTATAAATTTATTGCAAATTAACGAATAATCCACCATCCACTAAGATTTGAGCACCATTACAGTAAGAACTTAAATCACTAGCCAAGAAAGAAACAGGACCAACTAAATCTTTAGTAACTCCTAATCTACCTATTGGGATTCTAGTTTCCATATATTTTCTCTTTTCAGGATCAGCTAAATCTTCATCATTTAATTGTGTTTGAATTGTACCTGGTAATATTGCGTTGGATCTAATACCTTGTGGACCTAAAGCACATGCTGTAGATTGCATTAATGATAAAATACCAGCTTTAGTAGGACAATAATGAGTTTGGTAAGCACCACCAACAAGAGCACTGATGGAACTAATACCAATCAAGGAGCCTCTTGCTCCGTTTGCGTCTAATGGTTGTTTAATCATTTGTTTGGCAACAGCTTGGGTGAAATAGAAACAACCATTCAAGTTAATATTAACAGTTTGTTGTAATAAAGCAGGGGTGACATCAACAAATGCAGAGAATTGACAAACACCAGCATTGGAAACACCAACATCGATACGGCCAAATTTTTCAACAACTTTGGTAACTAATTCTTCAGATGTTTCTGGCTTTGAAATATCTCCTGGTAATGCAAAAAATTTTGTACCTTCTGGTAATTCAGCTTGAATAGCTTTGACATTGTCTTGCTGTTCTGGAGTATCTGGGTAATAATTAATAGCAATGGCTTCAGCACCTTTTTCTGCTAAACCAACAGCTAATGCACGGCCGATACCAGTACTGTACAAATAATTAGTTAGTATATATATATGCAACCTCTCAGATTAAAGATAATGATGGTAATGATACTTACCTAGCACCAGTGATGACGATTACTTTACCTTTTAGTAGATCAGACATTCTCTATCAGTACTCTATTAACTAAACTGAACTGATCAACTTATTTTGCTCTGCTTACATTTCTCCATATTTATATCTCAGGAGTAAATCAGATCCTCGCAGCTATTTATACTCCAGATTTTCTTCTCCACCATTGAAAAAAAATTCGGCTTAATGATTCTGCGCAGTTTCCTAATTTGGATGTGGAGGTCAGTGAGATATTCCAGCTATATATACCACAATTTTTCACCTTACAGGAGATTCAACAGAGATCAACTGCTAGTTCTAGAGATCTATATACCTTAATCATGTCTCTTCCTCCAGAATCCGGTGTCTACTGCCCAATCCCAACTTTCTTCAAAGCCGACGGTCACTCAATTGACTTTGATGCCGTTGTTCAGCATTGTACTTTCTTACAAAAAAATGGTATTAAAGGTGCCGTTATCATGGGTTCCACTGGTGAAGGTGTCCACTTAACCAGATCTGAACGTTTCCAAGTCATCAAGGCCGTTAAGGACGCCTTACCAGACTTCACAGTTTTAGGTGGTGTTGTTCAAAACGCATTAGCTGAAGCTTTAGAAGAAATTGACTCTATTAAAGCCGCTGGTGCTTCTCACGCTTTAGTCTTATGTAGTAACTATTTTGGAGCTGGTATTCAACAACAAGGTATCATTGACTGGTTCACCGCTGTTGCTGACAAAGCCAGTTTACCAGTTATGATTTACTTATACCCAGGTGTCTCTAACAACTTATTTACTGACCCAACTACTGTCGTTACATTATCAGCTCATCCAAACATTGTCGGTTGTAAAGTCTCTTATGGTGACGTTTCCCACCACACTATCATTGGTATGGATAAAGGTGTACAATCAAACAACTTTTCTCCATTCACCGGTTTAGGTCAATTATTATTACCTGTCTTAACCATTGGTTTCAAAGGTACTGTTGATGCCTTATGTGGTGCATTCCCAAAGACTTACGTTAAAATTTATGAATTATATCAACAAGGTAAATTAGCAGAAGCTGCTGAATTACAACTCGTTGCCTCAAGAGGTGAAGAGATCGTTGTTAGATTTGGTGTTGTTGGTATTAAAAAGGCCATTCACTTGGCTACTGGTATCGGTGAAAGTTATGTCGGTAGAGCTCCATTGAATCAAGATAGCACTGTTGGCGCTTGGGAAAAATTTGAACATTATTTCTATGATATTCAAAAACTTGAAGCTACTTTATAAACAACTCCTTAGAAACTAGTCTTAAACAAAATAAAAATTGCTCATCATTAATAAATTACATATAATATATTATTTACAGGGAATCACTTTATAAAATCGTACAAATATACTTAATAACTTACATACTTAATAAAGAATCTAAGATTTTGTTGAATTTTTTATTAGTTATATCATTTGATAGCCATTCATGCATATTTTTAAGTGGACCAATATATTCAACACAATAATCATTTGAATATTCTAATGGTGAAGATGTTAATCGTAATACAACTTTATTTTTATACATATACTAAATACATACACAGAAACATCGATAAAAAATAAAAAAGTAAGTAAAATGAGATGAAAATAAACTAATTGTTTATTCGAATTGTATTGTAAACTAAGTAGCAAATGAATCGAGCCAATCTTTTGAAGGATCAAAATTATTTAATGATTCTTTTTGTCTACCAGTATCAGTTAAATGTTCTTCAAATGGTCCACCAGATTTAGTCTCAAACATACTAAAATTACGTAATGTTTGTAAATCATTTTCTAATTGATTTTTCTTCTTGGCTACATCTTGCATATAAACATCAGGATTACTACCTTGTTGATAATTTTGTCTTGTTGATGCTTCAATATTGGTAAAAGATTCAACTTCCGGTGGTCTTGGTGTATTTGCTGTACTTGGTAAATTAACAGGAAATCTAAACCATTGGAAGATATTATCCAGACTTTCTACTGTTTGTATGGTAGCTTGTTGATTATTACTATAATTTGGATTATTTGATAATGCTTGTGGTGATTGAATTGTCGCTGGAGGTACTTGTCCCTGTGGAGTGATAGCATTTTGAGATAAAGTATGCTGATGAGATAATGAACGTTGTTGTGCTTGTTGATGTGCTTGGAACTGTTGCTGTTGATGTTGTAAATCATTTTGAATCGATACAGCACTATGAAACAACGAATTATCAATCGATGAAGTTGGCGTTGGACCATCAAATGAGCTTGGGTGTCCGGTACCCATGCTAACGTTAACTGAACTTGGATCAAATCTTGAATTTGGAGTAACAAAGTTATTATTGGTATTAACTGGTGAATTAGCAACTGATTGAAATTGTGGTTCGGGAACAGGGAAAGTGAATGTTGTAATTTTCTTATAGTCATAAGCCGGAGTTGAATTAGTCGAAGATGGAGCACCTGAGCCTTTCATTGATTCAATTTTTTTAGTAAATATGAAATCAAGAACATAAGCATTATTACGCATATCTTGGAAAATCTTAGAATTACGAGCAGATTCATCTTCTTTATCATCAATTGATTTGATTGCAACTTTATTATTATCAGTTGTAACATCTTCAACATCTGAATCATCGCTTATATTATTATCTACATCTGCTTCAAAATCATCTTTTGGTTCCTTTTTCACTTTAACTTTAACAGGACTTGGATTATCTGATGGCATTGATAGATAAATTGATTTTCTTCTAACTTTTAATGATTCACCCATGAGGAAATTCAAAATAGCAGAATATTTCGATGCAAAATTCCAGTATTTACCTAACCTTGTATTAACACCAACTAAGAAATCTAAGTCTTTAGGGAATGGAGTCTCTTTAATCATACAATCAACCATTAATAATCTAGCAGCTACCCAAAATGTGAAAGCAAAAAATGGACCAAAAGAACCTAAGTAATCTTCAACTGATGATTTACCTCTTTTACTATTCTCTAATTTTTTAACTAACGTAATGACATACTGTACACTTGATAAAGATCTTTCCTTTGCAGAGTTGGAAGGCATAAGATATTCAGTTTGTGCATGTGGATAACCAACTGCTGAGTTTAATTTAATGATAGTAGTATGATATAAAGCAGCTAAATTGATATCCATTACAGACATATTATCCCAAGTGATACAACGATCTAAGAAGTCAATAAATCTCTTTGGTAATGATGATTTCCATTTAATGATTTTATTATAAACTTGAATAAATTCTTTTTGAAATTCCAAAACTTCAGAAACATTGAATAAATCAACTGCCTTTCTCAGGAAATCATGAATTTCACTAAGTATATGTAATAATTCAATATAATATGCCATTGAATCGTATAACTCTTCTGAATTTTCATCTTCTAAATAAGTTTCAGGTGATTTAACACTACTTGTATTTGAAGTTACATCATTTAAAGTGGTTGCACCATTGGGGTGTGTTCCCCCTGGACTACTTCCATTTGAAGTATCACCATTTACATTTGTCCAATACCATAATTTATGTTTAACGGGTAACATGCAAGTGATTTCATCTCTTGGGATTTTCACAGGGAAAGCATTAGAAACAGCAGAAAATACATCTAAAATATATATCCCCCAAAATAACCTTCTTCTTGATTCTTCTTCTGTCCAATTTTCAGGTTTACGTAGCAATTTTGGCGATTTTGTACTTATTGATTTCTTCTTTTTGGAAACTGGTGTTCCTGTTGATATTGGTGATTGTTTAGTATTAGTTGATGAGGTTGTATTGTTGTTATTATGTTGTGGAGATGTATGACTATTAATACTTCCTGGATTACTTGTTTCTTGCGTACCTGGAATAGAAGAAGCTTTCCTTATATTTCTATTTTGCAAGAAATGAGCATGTTGAGTATCATTATTCTCTTTGTATAATGAAAGATGTACAACACCTGAGCTAATAACTGATATATAACTCCATGTTTCAGGATTATTTTCATAACCAAATGAATCAAATGCTAATAAAGTCATTGCTTGTAATTGATCAATTGTTGCCACTGAGATACATGAAAACAATACTTTTTCTTTACACTTCTGTCTATAAATCTTGAAATCATTCATATTATTTGATAAATTTGGGATATATTTTAACACAACTAATAATAGAGCAAAATATAAAGGTTCATTTCCTGGTAAATTTTTCAGTAGTTTCTTTTCTATCGTTGGTTTATGCAATACTGGGAAAGAAGGATGTATCTTAGTGAAGTATAAATCAATAACAGTTTTTTTACTCGGAAGTGGCATATCTAGTACTGATGAATTTATCAATTTCATTGCTGAAGAATCAGTTGTTGCGTTGCCTTGTTGCTGTTGTTGTTGCTGTCTTATAAATTGTTCAGTTTGAGGTAAGGTAGATTGACTGGTAGAAGTATTTTGAGAAAAGAATTTATTTCCCTGATTTTCAGTTGTCAATTGTTCATATTGTTGTTGTTGAGACACAATTTGATTCTGCAAGTTATCTGATATACTTTGTAAGTACGTTATCTTTTCCTTCAATAAATTAACATCTTTACAAGTATTTGTTAGATGTGAATGTAAAGTATTCAACTGACTTTCATTAGTAACAATTTTTCTTTCGGCATTTTCTAATCTTTCATTAAATTCTTTACCATAACCTGGTTTTAAACCTGGTTTTTTCATTTGTGAATATTGACATTTTTTATTGTTCTTTAGACATAATCCACAACTTGGTTTAACACCATCACATTTAATCTTTCTATCTTTACATTGATCACAAGATTTTGAGATTTTAATCTTCTCGGGTTCTATTACACTATCATTAGGAGTATTAGGAGTTCCCGCATTTGAGAATTGTTGTCTCTTAGCAGGAGGTAATTTTGAATCTTCCATTATAGTGAGTGATGAAAGATAACGAAGAACCTGTTCTGTTTAAGCAGTGGTAATAGAAGAAACAAGTATATTTATAAAGGAGATAAAGGTAATAAAGAAATTAAACTAAACTGATAAATTGATCCAATTATCACTCTTGTAAAAATCACCTACTACTTACAGCTAGTTCAATTTCCTCAATGATTTCTCTTCCTGCGTCCCGCAAAAAATCAAAAAAAAAAAAAAAAAAAAAAAAAAAAAAAAAAAAGATTAAATTAATTTTCACTAACTCGGAGCTTTGAGCAGTGTTAACAATTGATTCTCCAGTTTTTTATGATCAGAGTATGGGGATATTGAGTTGCTAGAAGAGTATTAACATATGAAAGTGAAGGGATTACATTAGATACATTACATCAGTTATAAATTATGAGTAAGTGATATCCTACTAACACCAATAGTGGGTATATACTATGATATGTTGTAATATTGCTCACTAGTTCACACCACTCAAACTCACCACATCTAACGCTAACTCAACCAGTCCTACTATAGTATAGTATAACTTACACTATGTATGTAACTAGTCTTACTAAGCCATACTTACACTAATATACAGAGTTAACTATGAGGAAAACCCACTAATTACTTATAATGGAAATAATAAGTACCCCGCATATTTACCTTATTGATCAGAGCACTACACTGGGCGGATGATTGATCACACGTTGCGGATGATCAATTATTATGACATCAGGGACAGAGAGAGATAGAGATAGAGCTAGACTTTTCAGATTGGTAGAGATATCTAGTCCATATAGATAGATATATGCATGTATATATTGGTTGGTTGGTTGATTGATTATCTACCATGATTATCGACTCACACGTACACTTATACTCCCTTCAGAATGCCTTCGATCTCAGTTGGATGTCTGAAGACTGTCCAATCAAAGGTAACTACAACTTATCTAACTATATCGAAGATTCACAACCATTAAAAGAAATCACTGGTCTTATTTTCATTGAAGTTGATGCTAAGAATGCCCAATTGGCAATTAAAGAATATGCCTATGTCGTTGATGAATTTGAAAAAGATAGCACTTTAACTTTCAAAAAAATTATTCCATGGGTTCCGTTGAATTTACCAGTTACGGAAATGATTTCCTTCATTGATGAATTGAAAGCCATTAGAGGCTCTGTGATCTTTAAAAAGTACGTCCCTGGCTTCAGATACTTACTACAAGATAAGCCAAGGGGAACTATAACTTCTGACAACGTCAGAGAATCATTAAAGTACTTAGCTTCTGAAGGTTATGTCTTCGATTTAGGTCTTGATGTACATAATCCAAATGGAGGCATTTGGCAATTGGACGAATTTATTGAATTAATGAAATCTTTACAACCAACAGATTATCCAAGATTTATAATAAATCATTTAACAAAACCAGATTTAACTGTTCCACCATCAGAAATTGAAAAAAATGAAAAATTCATACAATGGAAATTAAAAATAAAAGAAATTTATAATTTGACTAAATCAAATCCATCATATATGAAATTAAGTGGTGGATTCTCAGAATTATCACCAGAAATCATACATACCAAAGATATCGACTTAATTTCATCGTATATTTACCCTTGGTTTAAAGTCTTGTATGATTTATGGGGTCCTGAGCATTTCATCTGGGGTTCAGATTATCCTGTTAATAGATTTAACTTTGATAAATCTGAGTTTTTGGATGTATTACCACTATGGAAAGCAGTGACTGATAAGTTAATTAATGATGTTGGAATGGATAAAGACGCTTTTTACTATAAAAATACAATGAAAAGTTATACTATTTAATATAAATGAAAAGGATATAGTTATAGATAATAATATATTTTCTGAAGTAAATATAAAAAAAGTTTTTTGATAAATAGGTATCATAAAATAGTAATTCAGTAACATTGAATATAATGTTACTAAATAGAAAACGTAAGGTAAAGTGAAAGTGTAAAGTAAATAAATAAATAGATGAATAAATAAAAATCAATGTTGAGATATAAATTTCATGGCTGTGCAGACATTAACTAAAACAATGCCAATTCAGCAATTTGAGCACCAGCTTCATTTAAGTCATCATCTAAAACACCGTTTAACTCAAGAATAACAAATCTAGTTGTAATTTCAGAACTTAAATCAAATGAAGAATAATTCAAATCGATGATTTCCACAATTGTAGAATTTGCATCCCATGGACTTGATATTTCAACTTGGAAATCATCTAATACTTGTGTAATATTGAAATCAGATTCTTCAGAAATATTAATACTATCAGTTGAATTCATAGCAAAGACAAATTCATCAGGTACAGCTTTAATAGAGACACTCTTTGCGGGTCTTGCACCCCAGACTATAGCACCTGAAGAAACGGTCAAAGTATCCATTAAATCAATCAATATTGATCCTGTTTCGTTCTTCAAGGCAACTTGCCATCTAGTTGAGTTATCACCATCAACAATAGAATCAATAATATCTCCTGAAATAGATTCACTAATTGGATAAGCATATGCTGAACATTCTGTTAATGATCCTTCTAAATTATATTCAGTCTGGAATAATGGAATACTTAAGTTCTGACCTGGTTCAAGATGATATGTTTCACCACCAATTTCATTTCTTGCATCGATATAAATTTCAATTGTATCATCTGAATAACCTCTACTATGAACAGTGGCATTTGTATCTCCAATATAGAAATCCAAAGTTTCATTTAAATAATGGAATCCTTCAATTGCAATATCTCCTCTAATTAAAGGTAATTCAACAGGATCTAATTTTAAAACAGGAACAATGGTAGAATTATCAGAAATTCTATATGAGAATCTCAAGTTAATCAACCCATAGACAAAAGCTTGTAATACACCACCATGACCAGTTAAAAATGGGAATGCAGGATGAGTACCACCATTAGTATCATAATCATCATTATTCTGTTCTGACAATTGTGCAAAAGGTCCACGAATGAAAGGTTCAATAGATTTGAAAAAATATGTTTGTGAACCACATCCATAATCACTTAATTTATTACTCACTGCCATGAATACTGGGAAAGTCATCGCTGGACCTTGTGAAGATTGATGTTCAGAGTAATAAATCAAATCTTCAATAGCTCTTTCTTTATCATAATCAAAATCATCTAATAATGAACCATCTTCATCATCCAATGGGTATGTAATTAGCACAACATCAGCTTGTTTAATGGAAATTGATGAGTTCATGCCTGTGTATTCTAAGGTAATATTTTCTGAACTTGAAGGTAAATACATATTGCCCATAATATCATACCAATCTTCATTAACATCATCCATACCCAAATGATTACCAACCAATGTAGCCCATTTCATAACCATGGCAATACCGGCATTGGTGTATGCACCATTATCTTGATGATTAGCATACTCATCTGGATCAGTAAGATTTGATGTGGTATATTTACCCAAAGTATCATTAAACTGAACATAATCTGTGAAAAATTCAGCTGCATCTCTCATTATAGGGTATCCATACTCTTCTAAATGTGTATCATTAATTGCACCTGCAAGATACATCTTCCAAATAGATAAACAAATAGCAACATTTAAATGATATTCATAATCAAAACAAGGACCAGTACCTGTGCAATTACCGAAACGACCAGTAGTCCAAGAATATGCAGCTCCTGACATATCGTGACTCTCGGCATTTCTGATAGCTTGTGGATGTAAATAATTTCTAAATTTTGAAATGGCAACTGCATGATCTGGAGCAAATGGTAATATAGCAGGTAACATCCAAAGATCAACATCCCAAAATACCATACCACCGTAAGAATCTGATGATAATCCACCAACTGATAATGCTGATGTGACTCCAGAAGATGTTGATCTAGTATTTGCTAACAAATGATAAATACTGGCTTCACCAGTCATAGTCAAGAAGTCATCATCAGCAATTTTAATCTTGGAATCTCCCCATAATTCATCCCAAGCAGAATTATGTTCTTCAGCAAGTGAATCAAATCCCAATTCTACAATTTCCAAAGTATAATTTTGAGCTGTTTCATAAACGAATTCAAAATCAGTATTGTTCTTACCAAAATAATCATCAGTGACAACACTAACATATTTAACAAAAGTCTCAGAGTCCAAAGATGATATTGAAACAGTTGTTGAAATAGAAGTATCATTCATATCTAAAGCTGTAACATTGAAACTTTCACCATCTTCATCACCGAAGAATGAATAAACAATAGCATTCTTATAATCAACACCTTCAGGTTGGACAACCATGTAAATGGACCCAGTCTCCTCATCATAATCAGAATCAACATACACTGCACGTTGAGCACTTTCAAAATCAATTAAATCTGTGACATTGACAGTGATTGATTCATCATCAATAACTGTAAGATCAAGCTTAACTAAACCCAAAGTTGGAATAGAACGGTGTGCAAAAACTGTAAATTCAACATCGATTAAGTCAAGCCATGTATAGCTTGTGATAACTGTACCATTTTGCATATGTAATGATTGGTTATAGTTAGAAATAGAGCCGACAGAATCATCTGTGGAGTTAGTCAAAGCTGGATCTAAAGTGTAAACAGTTCCATTCTCAAATTCAACGGTAACAATCAAAGAAGTCCATTGTGGAATAGCACTAATAACACTTTCATACCCATTTTTCAACAATTCTGGGAAATTTGTACCAGTTGTATTTTCTTGGGCATCAAAAAATCCTGATGAAAAAGCACCACTATAACGTTTGTTAAATAATGGCCAACCGTTGTTCAGATACTCACTTGTATCGTTTTCATTTTGATCATAAGTGAATCCAGAACCTAAGTTTGGGATACGTGAACCAATGAAACCATTGGCTACATATGGTTGGTTAGTGAATTTGTTATACTTCTCAAATGAAGTAGTGCCTAAAACTCTATTTTCTGGAATATAGTAATCGCCGACTTCATAATAATCAACCTCTTCTTCAAAGACAGTAGTTTCAGTGAAGTTTGTGTAATTGAAAGCACTTGTCTTAGATACTAATGTCAAAAACAGAGCTCCAATTCCAATATGAGCTTTCATCTTCTATAGTTAAAAATAATTCAGTAGTGTGCAAGATTTCCGAAAACAGTTCTCTGAAAAATTAATTGTGGGGTAGAATTGAATAAACGATTGAATGGATATACTAATGAATTAGCTAAACTATTAAAACGAATGTATGAAAGATATTGATTTATCAGTTTGTACCTAGTATCTTGAAAGAAAACTAAAATGGTAAAAAACAAGGGGGACTTTTTCAAGTTTATATAACTCAGGTTAAAACTTAATCCCATATGGTCACTTTTTAGTAATACAACAAATATTTAGAGAGAATTTTAAATTTATGAAATTTTTTGTTTAAATTGCTATTTAGAAAATTAACATTTACACTTTTAATAAAATTTCCAGAAACAACTGTATTTTCCTTATTTGATTAATTGAATATCCAATTATAGAAATATTTCAGTTAATCAATTGCACCATGGATTGTTTCGGATTTACTCATAATAAACTATAAGGAACAAGCGGAGACAATTAATATAAATTAATTATTAATAGTGGGTCTCGGCTTATATTACTGTGGCAATGGAATAGAATGTGCCGTATAAGTAAGTAAGTTACTCATAACCAACACTAAATGGATTAATTATCTGCATATATTAAGGCGCTAGCTAACAAATCGCTAAGGATCTCCACCATGTATGCAAAGTCAATGTAGCAATACTAATAGACATAATGTGTCATTAATGTACTGAAAACAGAACCGAGAAATTCCTGTTAATGCCACAGAGAGTGGAAGCTCAGTTACCCTGTTAATTTAATTGAGACTGTTAGTGGTGTACAGAAGAGAGTGGTGAGGTGTGGTGTAAGGTTTACAGAGCTTCTCTTGGAGGCTGGATAAATCGCAGATATCGTTACGGAATATGTATGAATATTGGAACCGAAGACTAACTGGCTCAAGTCTGGACTGTCCGTCTATTTAATTAAACTGTTTTGAGACACACTATCACTTCTTTCCACCAATTAGCTAATACCGGGGCAATGTCTTTCAACATCAGTTACAGTTCAAAGAGTAACTCTCCTGGCAGTTCCTCTCCTCCTAAGAAGACGTCAACTTCGTCGTCTCCTGGATTTCTCTTACCAAGTTTAGCTACTAGTTCTGCTGCTACGGTAAGTGTCACAAATTCAAACTTATCCGGTGAATTGATGCATAGTAAGAATCCTGCTAATCTGATAGATTACTTGGAACACTTGGAGGTGGGCACTAAACCAGACCATTCATCTTCTGTGCCACCACAAACACAGGCTAAATCTATTCCAACATTGAGTTCAATTCTAAGCTTTGATGCCAATGACAGTGCTAAAATGGCCAGTAGCTCACAAAGGGAAAGAGAATTAATAAGTGCAATGAGTTATGATGAAGGTACTACTCTCAATGAAGACACAGATTCAGATTCAGAGTCTGAATCTGAAAACACTGAAAATCATAACATTACAGAAAACAAAGATAATGAAAAGGTTCCAGATACAGTTGAGGAAAATAAATTGGAAGATGACATACAGCTTCCGAAAGATATTGATCCAGCTCCTGAATCTCCAGCTAAGGAATCATTGGTAGACTTACCATCTTCATCAACAACAGAGGTCACCGAAACACCTAAGGAACAAACAAAACCAACTGAAGTCGAAGAACCTCCAAAGTTAGTGAGAGTGAAAACTAGTTCGTCTTTTCCTACAAATTTGGAAAATAAACAAGTTGCATTTGATTTTCAAAAATTTTTAAAACAGTTGAAAAATAGAGATTGTGAACCAGTACATAAATACCTAAAATCATTTCTTATCCAATTTGGTCAAAAGAATTGGTCAGTTGAAGATCAGGTGAAATTAGTTAAAGATTTCCAAATCTTCATCTTTGGTAAACTTATAACATACAAGCCATTTAATACCATGAGCTCAGCCGCCGAATTAGATAACTGTAAAGAGGGTCTTGAGAAATTAGTTATGAGCCGTATATACAATCAAGTCTTCTCACCAGTGGTACCAGATAGAAAGTTAAGTGAAGGCCACAAGAATGATCTCAAGCAAGATAAGTTGTTTTATACCAATTTAAGACTATACCAATGGGTTCAATTATCACATTTAGATGTTCCTATGGAATTGAATGTCGATTCAACTTTTATTAAACTCGCATCAACAGAATTAATTAAAATCAATGAGTATAAGTCTCCAAGGGATAAGATAATTTGTATTTTGAATTGTTGTAAAGTTATATTTGGACTTATAAGGCAGCAGCAGAAATTACAGAAAATTGAAGAAAATGCAGATTCTTTTGTTCCTATCTTAATTTACGTTATATTACAAGCTAGACCAAGACACCTTCCCTCAAACTTGGCATATATTGAAAGATTTAGAAACGATGAGTTTTTAGTAGGTGAAGCAAGCTATTATATCAGTACGTTGCAAATAGCATCAAATTTCATATGCACTATTGAAAAATCATTACTTACAGTATCTGATGAAGAATATGAACAAAAGATGCAAGAAACTAAGATAGCTATAAAGCAAGAACAAGAAGAAAGAAGACAAAAACAAATTGAATTGCGCCAAAAACAACAACAACAGACAAATGAACTTCTTGCTCCTATACCTAAGAAAATCACTGAATTAATCAATAATAATCTTGGATCACATGGCGGAGAGTCACCATCTCAAGTTTTGAAAAATTCTGCTGAAATGTTACAACAGTCGTTTTCTAATTTATTCACGTCTCCAACTTCACCATCACCAACATCTTCGTCAATGGGCCAAGCTGCAAGTGGTTCTAATAACTCTTCAATTCTAGCCTCTGAGCAAGACTTACTAAATGTGAAGAAACTCTCACTTGAAGACCACGAAGCAGAAGAAGCTCAACGCAAACAACGTGATGAAACATCTAAGGCTCTGATTCAAATGTTCCCCAACTTAGACGCGGAATTAGTCAATGATGTTGTAGCTACAAAGAATGGAAATATAGGTGAATGTGTTGATGCATGTCTTGAATTATGTTCTTGATTAATAGATCTTTTCAGTTAATTATGTACTTTATAGACTCATATACATAGAATAATAAAAAATTTTGAAGTATTCCCAATATTATTTACATCTTTAATCCAACTTTGGCAATCATACATAAATGATCACTTGGATACTGTCCAGCTCTAGGTTGTCCACTTGGCTCCTCACCCATTTCTTTAGGTTCAGGCATTCTCAATAATTCTTTAACAATTATATCATTCTCATCTTCAAATTTATTGAGTTCTGTAACTTCAATATGGTCATCACCTTCCCAATCTGTTACCAAAAATATATAGTCTAATAGTCCTCTCCATGCATGTGCCCAGTTGGAAAATGTAGGTTCGTTTCTATCGTTATCTACACCAGCGTTAGTTGGATGCACCTGCTTGTACCCCACTGAATACAGAGAAGTAGCCTTCAAAGGTAATGCATTATGTAGATTCTCCATTTTTTTAACTAATTCAAGTTGTTCAGGTGTAGCATCAAAAGTCTCAGGTACAGGATCTTTAGGTTGTCCTTCACCAAATTTCTCAATATTTCCACCTTCTTCTTCTTCTGCATCTCCACCTTCACGGAGTTTGGAATATTGGAATGAAGTACTACATGCTATAACCTTCTTACATCTTTTATCGTAAGTTACAGGCTTTGAAGTAATTGACAAATAAGGCGAATCATATGGTTGAGAATTGAAATCACCAGCAAAGAAATTCCACCATGATTGTTGTGAAGGATGTAAGATCTTGACTCTTTTTTCAAATTCTTTTGAATTTTTTAATGCAATATAAGTTTGTCTTGTTCTTTCATAAGTACCAAATGGATGCCAGAATAAATGTGTTGTACCTACAATGATTCCACTCTTTTGTGTTCCTGGATATTTATCTAAAAGCTTCTTAGTAAATTCTAAAGCTACTAAGAGACCAACATTTTGTGTAGTAGTTCTAGGAGATATATCACCGGTTGTTTCTTTATCATAATCTATGAAACCAGTATCAATACAATTGAACATATTAGTCTTCCAAAATATGGCAATACCATGGTTTTTACTACCCGACCTATAATATTTGTTAGAATATCCTAATTTGCTTAACTCTTCTTTCCAGAACTGATTATATTGAATGAAATCAACTTCTTGTAAACACAAGATATCAGAATCATAATCTTTGGACTCCTGAATTAAAACAAGTGATCTTCTTGACCATTTTAGTGCAAGACCATTGGTTGGAAACAATTTTCTTCTGATTAAAGCCTGTGCTAACAAATTATATGTCATTATAGTGATCGGTAATTCATTTTGTTCGACATTGGAAGTACCATGAACAGGTAACATTGGTCTCTTGATGTACCTCAAAAAATCAGGAACATTAGCTTGACTTGGATCAATACCTTGCTCAGCAAGCTGTCGTTTCTTAGCTTCTCTTTCAGCTCTTTTAATCTTTATTTGTTCTTCCAATTCTTCTGGTGATAGCTTCTTCTTCTGCTGCTTCTTTGACTTCTTTTGCTTCTTCCCAGAGTCTACTGGGGACTCATTATTGGCTAATGGTTGGCCAGCAACACGATCACTGACAGCAACCTCTAGATCTTCAGACATGGTTGCTTTGAGCTCTGAGGGCAATAAAAAGGAGTTAAGAAACCAAGATTATTCACTTGATTTTGGTTGAAATATTTTGAATAATCGACGAAACTACAAAAAAATCGACCCATGATTTCCCAATGTCACAGGTATTTTTGCGTAAGTGTGAGGTGTAGATAGATCAAGCGACGGGAAGTTTGGGTTTGGCACGATATGTCTGGCAATTTGTCCGAGCGGTTAAGGAGAAAGATTAGAAATCTTTTGGGCTTTGCCCGCGCAGGTTCGAATCCTGCAGTTGTCGTTTTTTTTTTTTTTTGCTTTCTAAGGAAATTAGGGCATTATTTTTGCTCTTATATGATAGGTCAAGGTCATTCAAACCTATCTTGGGTACTCTAGAACTCGATTGTGAAATAAAACTCGTAAAAATAAATCAAATAAACCTATAAAATAAATCGAATTTTTTTAAAAAAAATCGAGAGTGAAAAACATTTGATCACAGAAGTTACCTTGTTCATCATCTCTTGTGGATTCATACTTATCAGTATTCGATATAGCACGAAGACATATACATCTTAATTGCATCTGCCAAGAAAGAATAACATTGATCATGTCAAATACAGAAGAATTGAGTACCAAGACTGTTGAAAATGGCTCAATATCAAAGAGATCAGAACTCGCAAAAGAAGCTATCAAATTAAGAGAGGACATAGATGTATTGCTATCATACGTTAGCAAGAAGCAAAGAGAATGCAATGATTTGGAAGCAGAAAACAAATATTTACAAGATTATGTTGGAAGTTTAGTTTCAAGCGGTAAATTAGATAAAAACTAATATCAAAATCAAAATACCCAGCGTCTAATTTTATTACAGTATTTTTTACTTCACTTTAGTTTGTTTACAAAAATATTTGTCAACTAGATAATTACTCTATTTCTTTCATACTAGCATGTCTTGCATCCGTTCTTGATACTCATATAGAAGGCTTCAAATTGATTAAATAATGGAGAACGAGAATATAAGTCTTAGCCGCCCAGGCTCTTTCATCATGAGACATGGGTTTGATTCGAAAGGAAGGAATAAGTTTCAATTACCCAAAGTCCAAGGAAGATGTTTGTATCAACTGCTACTACTTGCTTTATTTTAATTCAAATTCTAACAATTAGTTTCTAGTGATTATGGTACAAAGAGATTTGAACAAGTTAGCACCTTCCTATGAAGATAGCTCAAGTTATATTCTCGGGGATAGTTTAGGTGATTTTAGTGATGATCCAGAGGATAACCGTGATAGAAAAGATGATAAACATGATATTCTTGCAGACCTTGATCAATCTAGCTCATCTGAAGCAAGTACTTCGAATAGTATTGTTAGTTCACACCACCAAGATATTGAATTGAAGACTTACCCAACTGAAGGATCGAGTGCACAACATGAATTGTTATTAAGAGAATATTCTAGCCCCTGGGAATATTCTGAACTTTCTGCAAGTGTTAGAGAACCCGAGTTTGATGAATCTGTTGCATTAGGAACAATAAGGGTTCATTTCAGACCACATGGAGGACCATTAGCGCCAGAAGGTACAGCCCTTATATTGGACGGCGTTGTTAGAAAAGGTTATTCTAATTGTTGTCCGTTTTTCAATGTGCTAGAACATACTCCTGATAGTAAAACAGATGAAAGTGTTTTATTATCTATCTTAGAAGAAGAAATGAATGAGAATGAAACTACAAATGGAACAAAATCAACTTCAGTTGGAACGCTGACTAAATTAGTTGATAGTATATTACATTTGCACGAACATGATGTTAATAAATACTTTCAGAAGTATCCTTGGGAAAAATTCACAAATTCAGTTAATGATATTTCACCATCTTCATCACAAACTGATGATTCAGGAGAATTTAATTTTGATATGTTGCCAAATGATAATAGTATATTCCATTTACAAAGAGCAAATTCGTTAAGAAATAAGAAAGAGATACCTTATGTTCTTTCGACTTTGCAAAATTAATAAGAATAAAAGCTTGCGTCTCTATAATATAATATATATCGTTAATAAGAGTGTTGTTCATTAAAATTATATATCGTATATATCATTAGACCAATCTGATGATTGTTGATTATTATTTATAAATTTATCCCTTCTAACTTCACCGAATTTGGATAAGTTTGAATCTCTGAATAATATAGCGCTTGAATAAATACTTGCTCCAGACCAGGGTCCCAGAGTTTTAACTAATCTTGTTGATGAAGATAATTCCGAAAGATAATGGTTTAGTTCTGACAGGAAACGTGATTTGAAACCCGGTATTTTTGAAATTCCACCTTCTATGACTATGTTATTCACTATCACTTTCCGTATATCTATAGGCAGTTTGTTTATAGTTTCGACGAGACATTGTATTGGAGAATTTTCTTCAATATCATTAGCCGCCCATTGCTTTTTGTCTTGAAAGAATAATTCTTCTATTATAGTACTCTTTATTGAGTTTTGTAATGTCAATTTTGCAAATTGGAATGTACTCTCATCCACCTTACTTGTTTTATCAACATAAAAGTAATCGGTAATCAAATTTTCTACTAAGTCAAAAATCTCATCATTTGTATATAGTTCTTTGATATTTGAATTGTCAGATAAATTGTTTAACACATCATAGTGCAACCTGTACCCAGCCCTATTAGTAAAACTAGAATGTGAGTGCATAGCACGTAAATCAAATATAGGTGTGATAGTAGTAAACTCCCAACCTAAATCTATAACTATTCCACTTCTTGAACCTGAACCAAACAATGTCATCATTGATTCTTCAAGAAATATGGTGGAATGCACTAATGTTTGCTTCAAGAGTACTTCGTTGAGCATATATTTGAAACTTTGTGGAAATAATGGGGATTCTAGTATTATAACTCTACTTGAAAATGGATCAATGAGTAATTCATCATGGAACAGTTTTCGTATTACTCGTTCAAGATGATATTTTAGTTGTTTTTCATTACCTGAGGGACACCAAAGCCATTTGAAACTGTTAATGTCTGAAGTACATATTTCATTGTTCTGTGTCAAGAACTTTTCATTCTGTGTCATGGATTTTAGTCCATAGTCTATGTTATGATTCACTGGTAGCGATAGATTACTTATCGCAGAAGTAGTACTTTTGTAAATAGGTCTTGAGTCACCAGCAAAACCAACCTCTATTGAAGTGCATCCTATTTTCAGTATAACAGGATGAAAGCTCTCTCTCAAGCTTGTACGTCTCAATTCACCCATTGATACTCCACTGCCCTAACCTAAGATAAACATCATCACCATCATCTCGCAGATCTTGGTTGAACTAATCTCAAAAATTAATTTAAAATTGACGCGTCTCAAAGAAAGTAGTGGTTTGCCCGATGAGAATATGTTTTTGTAAACTTTTAAAACTTGTCTTGTTTCGTTCTCTTGTTACCTTCTTCGCCTTGAAACAGTCAAGTATAGTAATACTATAGTTAAAGATGACAGCTACTGATGCATTAAAAGACAAAGATAGTCTCTTAGGACCAGGATCCATCATCTCTATTGAAGAGTTACAAAGCCAAGGTGTTAATGCAGCTGATATTCAAAAATTGATGGCAAGTGGTATTTGTTCAATTTCTGTATGACTTACCTTTACTTTATTCTTCCATCATTAATACAAATACTAACTAATTATGTCTAGTCCTGTTTATCCACCACAAGAAGAAACTTACTCAAGATCAGAGGATTAAGTGAAGCAAAAGTAGACAAGATCAAAGAAGCCGCAGGTAAATTAATGTCAACAGGTTTCATTTCAGCCACCGTGCAAGCGCAACTTCGCAAAAGAGTTTATAAGATTTCCACTGGCAGTACACAGTTTGATGAAATGCTAGGCGGTGGCATTGCTACTATGTCATTAACGGAAGTGTTTGGTGAATATAGATGTGGTAAAACACAATTAGCTCATACATTATGTGTTACTGCCCAATTACCAAAGGTATATCTAACAACTAAATTTTAAAGAAGAATTAGAAACTGAAATACTAACTTTAACCAGGATATGGGTGGTGGTGAAGGGAAAGTGGCATATATTGATACAGAGGGCACATTTCGTCCAGAGAGGTAAGTGACGCACCCATTTACATATGAAGAGTAAAAACTAACTTGTGAACAGAATTGCACAAATTGCAGCAAGATATGGAGTTGATCCTGAACTGTGTCTTGAGAATATATCATATGTCAGAGCTTTGAATTCTGAGCATCAAAATGAATTAGTTGAACAACTAGGTATTCAATTATCTGAAGGTGGATATAGATTATTGGTAAGCACTCCCAATTAAGTGTATATTATATGTGAAGATACTAACTGTTTTAGATCATTGATTCAATTATGGCCCATTTTAGAGTTGATGTAAGTATAAATTTATAAATCTACCATTGCTTTAGAATAATACTAACATTGAGAATAGTACTCCGGTCGTGGAGAGCTAGGTGAAAGACAACAAAAGTTGAATCAACATTTATCAAAATTGAATAGACTAGCTGAAGATTTCAACTGTGCTGTATTTTTAACAAATCAAGTTCAATCTGATCCAGGAGCAAGTTCATTATTTGCATCTGCTGATGGTAGAAAACCGTGAGTATCCACGAACAAAATGTCAACTTACTGAATTACATACTAACTATTAATAGTGTTGGAGGGCATGTGTTAGCACACGCATCGCAAACAAGAATTTTATTAAGGTATGTGTATATTTCTCATAACAGCAAGATTTCATGGTAAAACTAACTTAATGATAATACAGAAAGGGAAGAGCAGAGGAAAGAGTGGCAAAGTTACAGGATTCACCAGATATGCCAGAGAAAGAATGTGTTTATATTATAACAGAAGGTGGTATTGCTGACTCGACTAATTGAATAACTAACTAACTAACTAACTGTATAGTTAGTTACCTGTATAGTTAGTTACTAATTTATTACTTATAATTGCTAATTATATATTTTGATAAATAAATTATGGCTTTAATTATAGCGAAATCAATCTTAAAAAATTGATAGATAAATAAATGAAATAGAAAATAAAGTAAAACTAAAAGAGCGCATGATACTACTATCTTCAAATCTTATTATATCATAACTTTTAATACATACCCATACAAGAGATAGATAGACACATAGTATAAGATAAATCATGGGAGCAGTGTTATCATTACCATTAGCACCAATAACGATGCTCGGGAACTGGGCAGCTTCATTCTGTGGAGCAGCAATATGTTCAGGAATTTTCTCAAAGATGAATCCGTTGGCACATACTTTCAAATCATCAATAGCAACAAGAGTAACTTATGCTGTGATATTCTTGTTTAATTCAATTTTGTCTTGGATTAGTTTGAGTAATTCGTTGACTAATCTTGTAGAGAAGTTTACTTGGGGTTTATTCAAATTTGGTAATTCATATTGTAAGGATCATGGATGTACTGGATTTACTAATGTTCATAGGATTAATTTTTCATTAGGTTTATTGCATGTTATTCTTGCTGGGTTGTTGATTGGTGTTAAATCTACTAGTAATCCTAGAGGGGTGATACAGAATGGATATTGGATGACTAAAATTAGCTCGTTATTAATTTTCTTGATTATAAGTTATCTTATACCAGATAAGTTTTTCGTTATTTGGGGTAACTATTTCTCAATTATCTTCAGTACGATGTTCATTGGTATTGGTCTGATATTGTTAGTGGATTTTGCACACGAATGGGCTGAAACATGTCTTGAGAAAATAGATGAAAATGAAATATATCTTGGTGGAGATGATGATGATGATAATAATGGACTAATGTGTCAAGGATCATCATTTTGGAGATCTGTACTTGTTGGCGGTACGCTAACAATGTATTTGGGATCAATTATAATGACTATATTAATGTATATTTATTTCAGTCATTCAGGATGTACTCTTAACACAACAGCTATATCATTAAACTTAGTGTTCATATTAATAGTTACAGGTCTATCAGTCACACCAATAGTGCAAGAATATAACCCCAATGCTGGGTTGGCACAATCATCAATGTGTTGTATATATTGTACGTATCTTGTTTTCAGTGCTTGTCTAAGTGAACCTGATGATAAGTTATGCAATCCATTGATAAGGAAAAGTGGTACAAGAACAATTACTATTCTGTTAGGAGCTATATTCACTTTTATTGCTGTGGCATATACTACTACTAGAGCTGCTGCTAACTCGGCATTCAGTCATGGAGATGATTCCAATTATGCTGATTCTAACTACGATTCAGTAATTGATGTTATATCGCAGCAACCGGTTGCTAAGAGTGATATGAGAATGGAAGCTATTAGACAAGCTGTTGCCGAGGGGTCATTACCAGAGAGCGCATTACACGATCCTTCATACTTGAACACAGGAGATGAAGAAGAATTGGGTGAAGAGAAGAATTATACCAAGTATAACTATTTTTTATTCCATGTTATATTTTTCTTAGCTACACAATACATAGCTGCTATCCTGACTATTAACGTTGGAGTTGACGATGATTTGACGGGAGGGTTTGTGCCTGTGGGTAGAACCTACTTCAACACTTGGCTGAAGATAATAAGTTCGTGGGTGTGCTTTGCTCTGTACATATGGACACTGATAGCACCAGTACTCTTCCCTGATAGATTCCTGTAGTGCTTTGTGCGTCGATCGACCCCCTCTCTTTTTTTTACATACTTAATAAATTAAACAAACGATTGCAAACAATGAGCAAAGAAAAAGTAAACGTTTCAGAAATTGTATAAAAGCGCGAGTGTTTTCCTCTTTTTTTCTGTTAGTTAGCAGAAACAAAAAGTTCAGATCAGATCAGATTAGATTAGAGTAAATAACCTATACACCATGACAACTAACACGCTGTCTAACATAGAAGAGGGTAATTTTTCTGGATTGAAGAGTTACGATAAGATAAAGACACACTTCCCCAGTGCTAGAATAAAGAAGCTCATGCAGAGTGATGAGGATATAGGTAAGGTAGCTCAGGCTACACCAGTTGCTGTTGGTAGAGCATTAGAATTGTTTTTGTGCTCATTGGTGGAGAAATCTTGTGAGAGAGCTAGAGATGAACAGAGTAAGAAGATAACTATACAGATATTGCAGAAGACTATTCAGTCTAATGAACAGTTTGACTTTATAGTAGATACCTGTGAGAAGTATATCCAATCTAATAAATAGAGTATTATAGTTATCTAATAAGTTGTATAATAGTTTTAATAAATTAGTACTAATAATAATTATCAATAAATAAATTTCGGAATTCCTTTAAAAAATTTGTATGGGGTAGATTTCTAAATTTGGACTATTAGTAGAGAAGTTGAAGAAGTCTCTGGAGAGTGTATATATACTCTGATTGAAATCTACAAGTATAACCAACGTTTATCATCTATAGTAAAGTATACTGTACTATATTGCTAAGTGCTACACTATTCAAGTATCTGATACTCTGAAATATCTGTCATTATTACGTATTCTTACAGCTAGCTTTTTCTTTTTATTGCTTTTTAAGTTACACAGACACCTTAATTATTTTTCTGAATAGAACGTTATTTAAAAAAGGTACATTTTCTCCTTCATCAGCAATCAATCTTTCTTTCTTTCTCCTTAGTTTATTGTTACTCATTCACTCGTTATTGATAAAATGGTTAATTCATCTGTCCATCTACCTTCTAGTAGATCCTTCACTAACCCTTTCCACTTATCCCTAAATAACTTACAGTTAAATGATCCACCTGTTTATTATATTGGTGTTGATGTAGGTACTGGTTCAGCCCGAGCTGCAGTTGTTGATCAAACTGGTGCTATCTTGGGATTATCAGAGAGACCAATTACTAGACAAGAAAAGAAAGCTAACCACATCACTCAAAATTCAACTGAAATTTGGGAATCTATCTGTTATTGTGTCAAGACTTCGTTAGCTCAGTCTCATGTTGACCCTTCTTCTGTACTTGGTATTGGTTTTGATGCTACTTGTTCATTAGTTGCCATCAATGAAAACACAGATAAGCCAATGGCTGTTGGTCCAGATTTTCAAGATGATACTGAAAATATTATCTTGTGGATGGATCATAGAGCAGAAAAGGAAGTTAATGAAATTAATGCTACTAATGATAAATGTCTTAAATATGTTGGTGGTACAATGTCAATTGAAATGGAATTACCAAAGATGAAATGGCTCAAGAATAATATGCCATTGGATCCAAAGACTGGTGAATCTTTATTCAAACAATGTAAATTTTATGATTTAGCAGATTACTTAACACATAAGGCAACAAATAAAGAAACTAGATCTTATTGTTCTGTTGTTTGTAAACAAGGTTTTGTTCCAAAGGGAGTTGATGGATCAGTACATGGTTGGTCTTCTGATTTCCTCTTACAAATTGATTTACCTGAATTAGTTGAAAATCAATTTCAAAAAATTGGTGGTATACCAGGTAAAAATGGTACTTACTTATCAGCTGGTGAAACTATTGGTCCATTAAGTGAAGAATCCGCTGAAGAATTAGGCTTAACTACTGCTTGTTATGTAGGGTCAGGTGTCATTGATGCTTATGCCGGTTGGATTGGTACTGTTGCCGCGAAAACTGAAGTTCCAATTCCTGCAATTGTTGAACATGAAGCTAGTTGTACTAACGGTATTGAAATTTCTTGTGGTAGATTAGCCGCTGTAGCAGGTACTTCAACCTGTCATATTGCAATGTCAAAAGATCCAGTATTTGTAGAAGGTGTTTGGGGTCCTTATAGAGATGTTATGGCTCCTGGATACTGGCTTGCAGAAGGTGGTCAATCATGTACTGGTGCCCTGTTAGCACATGTTTTATCTACACATCCAGCATATACTGAATTAGGTGTCGCTTCTGAAGCTTCTAATTTATCTAGATTTGATTTTTTGAATTCAAGATTAGAAAATTTGAAGAAGACAAGAGGCGAAAGATCAGTTGTTGCCTTAGCTAAACATTTGTTCTTTTATGGTGATTTCCACGGTAATCGTTCACCTATTGCTGATCCAAACATGAGAGCTTCCATTATTGGTCAATCAATGGATGTTTCCCTAGACTCATTAGCCATTGAGTACTTAGGAGCATGTGAATTTATCGGTCAACAAACTCGTCAAATCATTGAAAAGATGGAAAAATCAGGTCATAAGATAAATGCAGTTTTCATGTCTGGTGGTCAATGTCGTAATGGTTTATTAATGAGATTATTAGCAGATTGTACTGGTTTACCAATTGTTATTCCAAGATATATAGACGCTAGTGTTGTCTTCGGTGCTGCCATGCTTGGTGCCGTTGCTGCTGAAGATTCAATCAAAGATCAAAAGAAATTATCAGGTGGTGCTGCTGGTTGTCCACAATCTAGAAGAAACTCCGTTTTATCCAACAACACAAATAAAGAAGAGGAACAACCACCTTCTCCATATACTGCTCCTTCAGCTACTGCTTCTATGACTTCGATCAGTGCCTTAGCCGCTGGTAATGCCGGTGGTTCCTCATCATTCCCATTCCCATTGATGACACCAATTGAAGATGAATCTAAGCAGTTAGGTTTTGATGGTAATAACGTTGACACTGAAACTGAAGATGAAGAAGAAATAATCTCATTCGGATCAAAGAATAAAGCTCAAGAAAAGGCAACTGAAAATTTTATTGCTAAACATTCAGCATCAACTAAATTCAACTTGAAACCATTAACTTCAATAACAAAAGAGAAAAAGGAAACGGCTAAAGAAGATAATGAACCTGGTGCTAAATTATGGAAAGTTATGAAAGATTTATCAGGTGTGGGTAGAATTATTTTCCCATCAAGTGAAAATGATCCAGATCGTAAATTATTAAATACCAAGTACAAGATTTTCTTAGATCAAATTGAATCGCAACAAAAATATAGAAAAATGGTTGAAAAGACCGAAGAAGCAATTCAAGCTTATTTAAATATTTAAATTATAAATGAATAGTTAACTATTATTGTATACATTATATTGTTTCACTGATAAATATATTTAATATACATAAGTGTAATATATATAAAGGCTGATATATTAAAATAAATTAAATTAAGCGTAAATATTGTATATAATTTTTTATAAAAAATTAAAAAATTCAAAAGGTTTAACAACACCATTTTCATTATTACCTTGTTGTAGTTGAGCATTCACTTGCTGCTGCTGTTCTTCCTGTTGTTGTTGTAACATTGGTGTTGGTGGCATCATTATTTGTCCATCTTGAACTGGCTGTGTATGTTGTCCTGCAACATTTTCATTATTTATATCTGTGCTTGTATTTGTGTTTTGTACAATTCCTGTTGAACTTTCATATCTGTACCCATTACCAGTATTAGATGTTGGTGGTGTTGTAGTGGTATTATTAGTACTAGTATTGGGTATTCCTTGATTTAGTAATTGTTGTTGATATAAATCAGTTAGTTCTGGAGGAACCAAATTTTGATTTACTTCAAATATTGGATTCCAATTATTGTTTATTTCTTTAAACATTACCAATTGATCAACTTCATTTGATGGCATTATATGTTGAGAAGATGAAGTTGATGACTCAGAAGAGATTGATGGATGAGGTGGCTGATGTTGCTGAAGAGTTGGAACAGGATGCCGTTGCTGTTGTTGTTGAGGAGGTGCGGGAGGAGGAGGAGGAGGAGGAGGAGGAAGTTGGCTTTTCGTTGTCTTTGATTTCTTCCTCTTTGGTTCTTCAACAGGCATCGAATCACTAGTACTACTCAAACTATTATCATTAGATCTTCCATTCGATGGGGAGCTATTTGAATTTGTATCACCACCTGATGAAACAAAAAAATTTTGTTGACTATAATAAGGACCTAAATCGCTAATTAAATTGGTAAACATTTGTTCTGGTTTAAACTGTTCATTTTGTTTAGGTGATAAATCTATATATGAATCCATGTAATAATTTGGATGAACAGCAAATGGAACTTGATATTGATATAACTGTGGCGGTAATTGTGGTTGTCCTCGCCCTTGTTGGATGTTTTGGAAGCGCAATGGTTGAGGAGGTGGTTGCATTTGTTGTTGCTGTGGAGTTATTTGTGGGATCATACCTTCTTGAGGTTGTGGGGGTATAAAAAAAGATTGTGGAGTACGCATAGGAGCAGAGTAATATGGGTTTGGTTGCTGCTGCTGCTGTTGCTGTTGCCGTGCTTGTTGAGTTTGCGATTTATAATATTCAAAATTATTATCTTGCTTTTCATCAATGAATAATCTTGAACCAACCTGATTCGAGAAATAACTTGTATTAGTTGGTTCTGTCTTTATCTTAGATTCTTTATCCTTTGATTTTGATGCATTTTTTTGTGTATTCTCAATCTTATCATTAGCTTCTTTGTTGATACTGTATATTAACATTGCCTGTTTTTGTTTATCTTTATATATGGATTCAATGATAAACATAATAGGAATACAATATGGCCATTTTATTGAATTTTTCTTCAAAATTTTTATGCATTTCAATACTGTTTCATTAGCTAATTTAGATACACGTTCGTCAACGTTTGATATATGGTAAAGTAACATTGTACCTGCTGAAAATATGGAGTATGTAATGAACGAAGAATGTTGATTTGATGATACGATGTATTGTGAGATAAGTACTATGAGGTAGGCAGCTTGGAAAGTTATACCCCAAGAAGGATAATATTCGTCATTATTTATATCATTTGTTGATTTAATCTTTGATCTTCTTAGAATATTAGCCTTGTGAATTAAAAGTAAGACGGTATAATAGAACGAAGACATTAGTGCACTATGTAAAGAATGTGTTGATTTATCATCAATTTTAAATTTCAATGTAGGTGGTAAAGATTCCCAAAATCTAGTGAGTAACATATCACATTTCTTTATCTCATTGACTATCGATTGACCATTTCTTGATAATTCATTTATAGCTGATTGATAACACATGATCAAATCAAATAATTCAATAAATTTAATATAATATAGAGTGTAATCAATACATGCTTGATGTTTAACATAAGTTGAAGGGAACCCAGGTTCATCATCACATAGATCGTCTTCAGTTAACATTGGTAAATCGCAATCTTCAAGATTGATACTCAAGGGACGACCATATGATAACCCTGAAATCATTCTATCTTTACAATATAATGACCACCATATTCTCCTGTATATCTTTTTATCCATTTGTGAAATATTTGGATTTTTTTCATGATTACGATGGAATCCATACGATTGTGCCATCACTATGGCTACTCTAAGCCAATAATAATTACCCTTTGCAGTGTAACTTTTACTATCACCATACCAGGTTAACAAAAGTAGAGTTTGACATATGGGGATAGGTTCAGATTCAACACTTGCATCATATAATGCCTTTGTTCGTCTATATAAAATTTCACAAACATGCTTCTGATCTTCACGTTGTTTAGCTGTCCAATTTGGTTCATCTAAATCTCTACAACCTATTAGCATTACTGCATAAAGTAATAGTAAACTTGGTGGATTTTTTAAATCTTTATATTCTCTCATGAACTTTGATTTATTGATAACAGGCATTGTTAAATGTTGATGATTGAAGTAAGAGTTGATGAATCTCCAACATAAATTTTCATTTGGCAATTTCAAAGCACCCACTAATTCTAATATCGATATATCTGTTTCATCCAATATGTAGTTTCTAGTTTTACCTTTCTTAATTTCAGCATCTGCAAACTCTTGAAATAAATTGCTTACTAAATGTGATGTTGATGACCCTAAGTACTCTTTGGCTGCTGCTTTCACTTGTTCTCTTAGTACCACTTGTGGATCCAAAGTTATCTCACTAAGACATTTGAAATCTTCTTGTAGATCTTTTATCACGAATGAAGGTTTTGGAATAGAGTTGCTGATATCAGGAGAAGGCGATTGAGAGTCTTCATTTGATGAAATGGAAGATGTAGGGGAAGCAACTTCTTGCGATGAAGGAATTTCTTGTTGATTTTTCAATTTGTCATTATTGCCAACTTTATCCTGATCATCTTGATTCTCTTGCTTTATATAAGGTGTCTGTATTTTAAATAGTGAATATTTTTCTTTTATAACAGATTTTTTTCTAGCTGGAATGATACATTCACAATCAAAAGCAACACAATTTGTACACGGTTTCTTTTGATCAACATCACATCTAACTTTTCTACTTCTACAAACTTGACAAGCTTTAGAAGATCTATGTCTTTTAAATTTATGTAAAGTAGTAGTATTGTTATTACTCATTATAATGAATGAGATATATCAACTTTAATTGATATTATATGATATAAGGTTATGAATATGACGTTAATGATGAATGATGTAGCTTATTGGTGTATTAAAGTATGGAATGAAATGAAGGGTGTGTATTATATATATGAATATCTATACGAAGTTGAGTACTATATTATGATCTCGGTTATAGAGTATGTGAAAATAAACAATGTGAGTCAAGTTCTAAGGTATAATATAATATAATACAGTGACTATTGTATACTCTTATTCAGTATATATATTCTTTATAATTCTTAATATATTAAATTATAGTTGGATTGTTGATGATAATAAGGTAAATTTTATTATAGTAAACGCTAAGCTTATTTAAGGAATTTTTTCTTTAATTGTTTAAATTTCAAAATTTATTATGATTGATTGATTGTTACATATTAAGAGATATTATTAAGTATCAAGTACGAGGTACGGCATGTATGAGAGTATATGTATATATGATTAATATCCAGATATATTAGTTAGTGAATAGTACAGTATGGTATACGGTATAGATTGTATATATTACGTCTACTATAATAGTAACAACATTATAATCTATTATTCATTATTTATTATGATTGTTTATTTATTTGTTCAAGTGAGATCTTCGTTGTAATCAGCTGGGTGGTGTGAGGATGTTTTGCTTTTATTTAAATAATTTTTCCTTTTTTGAAAGCTGACTTCTCTTCTCATTTACCACTGACTTCTGCAAACCGAGTCTGTTTTATATCTACAAATGAGCAGACTTCTCCCTTGCAAAGAGACCCATCACCATTTATGGTTCCATATATATATCAACTAGAAAAGAATTGATCATCTATATCCTACTCTACTCTGCTCTACTCTACTAAGAGAGATACTACTCAACTATAATACTACAATGCTGAGAACAACATTATCCACTTGTAAAAGATTATACTCCACATCTAGCGAATCATTACTAAAGACACCGTTATACGATATTCATGTTGAACTAGGTGCTACTATGGTCCCCTTTGCTGGATACTCTATGCCTGTGCTGTACAAAGGTATGACCCACATTCAATCGCATCATTGGACTAGAACCAATGCTGGTTTATTCGATGTTTCTCATATGTTACAACATAAATTACAAGGTAAAGGATCTACTGATTTCTTACAAAAGATAACTCCAACTGATTTATATTCATTGGGAGAAATGTCAAGTACTTTAAGTGTATTGTTGAACAACGAAGGTGGTGTTATTGATGATTGTATAATAACCAAACACGCTGATGATGAATTTTATATTGTCACAAATGCTGGTTGTAGAGCTAAAGATATTAATTTCATCAAATCTGAATTGTCAGGTTTTAATAAGTCAGACATTGTTCATGAAACATTTGAAGGTAGTTTACTTGCATTACAAGGACCTAAGGCTTCTCAAGTGTTGAGCAAATTCGTAAAGGATGGCTCTGATTCGTTGAAAGAATTATACTTTGGTAATGCTAAATTTGTTGAATTACCAGGCTTTGCCGCTGAAAAGATACACGTTGCTAGATCAGGTTACACTGGCGAAGATGGGTTTGAGATTTCCATTCCTAATGACTCAGCAGCTAAGGAATTCACCTATGCTTTGTTAGCTGAAGAGTTAGTCAAACCAATTGGTCTTGCCGCTAGAGACTCTCTAAGATTAGAAGCAGGTATGTGCTTATACGGTCATGAATTAAACGAATCTACTACACCAATTGAATCATCTCTCAATTGGTTAGTTTCAAAATCAAGACGTGATCCAGCAACTGCAAACTTCAATGGTGCTTCCAAGATTTTATCACAATTAGAAAATCCAAAATCAGTAGCGTTCAAAAGGGTAGGTATTCAATCCAAGGGTCCTTCTCCACGTGAGCAAAACAAGATATTCAGTTTCGAAGAACCAGAAAAGGAAATCGGTGTTGTGTGTTCTGGATCACCAAGTCCAACTCTTGGTGGTAACGTTGGTCAAGCTTTCATTTACAAACCTCACCAAAAAATAGGTACTAAGATTTTAGTTGAGATTAGAGGTAAGAAGAGAGAGGCCGTTGTAGCTAAGATGCCTTTTGTAGAAGGTAAATACTATAGACCTTCATAAGTCAAGCTATATAACTAACTAACTAACTAACATATTAATTCAATAAAAATTAATTTATATAATTTTGCACAGCCTTATGTCTCTATTTGACTTGTAATTTTTTTGATACGCGAAAAAAAATAGCTAACACGAGAAGATGAAGATAAATCGATTTATAAAATGATCACTGAATTGCCTCTTGTTTCCAGACAAGTAAAAGAACAAGTGATATTTATACTGCTTGTAAGAATACAAAACAATCAGAATGCATATTAAAAGAGTAAGCATCCATTCGTTATCTCTTATTTCCATGAGTCTTACTAACGTTTAACATAGATTGTGATTCAAGGTTTCAAAACCTATAAGAATACAACAGTAATTGATTTCCTATCACCAAATCATAATGTCATCGTTGGGAGAAATGGGTCAGGTAAATCCAACTTTTTTGCTGCAATCAGATTCGCACTGTCAGATGCATACACTAACATGTCTCGTGAAGAGAGACAAAGTTTGATACATGAAGGTTCCGGAACTGTGATGTCAGCTTATGTTGAAGTTGTATTTGATAATTCTGATAATCGTTTCCCAATAGATAAAGACGAAGTTGTCATTCGTAGAACTATTGGTATGAAAAAAGATGATTACTCGTTAGATCAGAAATCTGCCACAAGAACAGATATTATGAACTTGTTGGAAAGTGCTGGTTTCTCTAAGTCAAATCCATATTATATTGTTCCACAAGGTAGAATCACTGCATTAACCAATGCTAAAGATGCAGAAAGATTACAATT